>VWZS01007733.1:0-55394 GCA_013397075.1 Rhabdornis inornatus | reverse complement strand
AAAAAGGGAACAAGGTTTCTAAAGCTGTTTTTGTCTTCTCCTGAAGGTAGGAAAAAGAAAAAAAAATCCACCTCTTTTTTCCCCTCAAATGTTCATGAGGATAAGAACCAAGGCTAGATATAAATATTCACTGGGCATTTAGCTATGACAGCAGAGGCAGAGTGGTGTCAGCTTAGCTTGATTTGAAAAAGAGATGTGAACTATGTCTTCTCTAGCTGAAGTGAGTGCCCTAAGCATTGGCCTGTCATTTAACATCAGTCTCTTCTTCCTTTCTCACTTTTCCTCCTCCACCTGAACTTACAAAACAGTTTGGCCTTAACCCCAGACACTTCTGAGACCAAGTTTATCTGGCTGCACTCCTCCTCGATGAGGAAGGCCTCTGCTCTTGGCACAAGGATGTCCATATTTTGACTCAGTCTTTATTAAACACTGGTTAGCCCCTGTGTCAAATGGTGACAACTACAAACCCTTCTTGAGGTAACTGTACTGTCAGTGCAGATTGCATGGCCATAAAAAATTAGAGATTGAGATATTTCACTCTTTAGCTGGGATGGTCATGATGAAGCTCACGTATGTCTTTATCTGATATGTAGTACTTTATCTCCCCAACTCCAGAAGTACGTTTTCTTGGACATGAACATAAAATGTGGAGTTCTTACACTGAAACATCTGTTCAAATTATATATGAAACACTACGGCAATAACTGAAAATCAGTTTTGGGAGACAGGTTTTGTTGCTCCTGCTATATTTCACTTTCAATCAAAAAAGTCCTCAAACTGAAGGCCCACACTTGAAACAATCTGAAAAAGGAAAGTTAGTTTGAGGAACAAGTGGCATCTGAGGAAAATCCTCTGGCAGAGCTTCCAAAAGAGTATGGCATGTGTGAGCTCTAGTAAGACTGATATGTGATAGAACTTGATGGGGGTAGAAGTGTAATAGTGAAGCCACAGGCATCGGTATGAAGAGATGGCATTTGGTACCATACAGGTGATTGGAGTGCACTAAGGCACTTCATGTTTTGGTGTTGTAGTAGAAAGCAATGATCTCAACCAGTCATTTTGCCTAGAATGGAACTGTCTCTATCCAGAGACATGAGGGTCTGAGATGCCTGGTAAGAGGACCTAGCAATTCCCCATCTGTCCTTAGCAACCTGCTTCATTAATTGGGCACTATTATCTTGGTGAATCTGGACTCATCTGTGGTTAGGAGCCAACACTAAAGTGTGTCTGTGAAAGGCAGAACACCCAGTAGAGGTTTCACATGGTCAATTTTGAGTTCCTTCTGCCCAAGCTGCTGTGAATAAAACTGTACCTCTGACTCTGAAATGTCTTAGTTCATGTAAATCCATTTTCCAAACACATCTTTCAGTGATTCTTTTGTGGTAGTCATGCTGATGGGCCATTTGTCTTTCTCCAGAGAAAGGAATCTATTTGACCTCTGGAGACCTGCTCTCCTGTAGCTCTGGTCTGTGGTCAAGTCAGTTCCTGTGTCACTAGCACGTATTTTGCAGTACTGGCTTGAGACGGGCCTAATTTCTCAACATCTATCACAACAACAAAAGAAGTGGATTAAGTGTTCTGGCACGACCAACACAGAGGTGACACTACGTGTTTTAGTCTTTCATGTCCTGTGCTATGGGCAAATCCCTTTGGTTCTCAGTGCACGCCTCTCTAAGGAAGGAAGAGCTGCTCTGCCTTGCTCAACAGTGACACCGCCTGCCTGGGGAAGGGCAGCAGTCCTGGAATATCCGTCCCAGGAGGAATGGATGAACGGATGGAGGCTGAGAGGGGGAACAGGCTTTCACGGAAAGGAGGACAGGTTCTAGAGGAGGCAAGGATCAAAGCTGCCAAAAGTATAAACTTGCCAGTAAGACAAGGCAATTTCATACATATGTTAATTGTGCTAGGGAAGACCAGGACATCCCCCGAGGATTTTCCCACTGAGTCTTCCAAGGAGCAGCAGACCTCCCAAAATAAGCACTAGTTTTGGTCTTAAGACTTCTGAAATCTTCAGAGGAGACATTGGTGCATTTTAAGCCATTGCTAGCATTAGCATAAGTCTAAATTGATCTGTCATGGACAAGGTCTCCCATGAGAAAAAGACAGTAGAAAAGGCTTGAATAACCAGACACCTCTGTTAATTGAGTGACAAATGAGGGGTGTGTGGGGCCCAGCAAGCAGAGCACATAAATAAAATTAATCACTGAGGGGATCAGTCAAGTGAATTTAATCAGATATTCAATAAATAAGTTATCAGGCTTTAAGCCTATACAATTCTCTCAGTGCACTTGGATTTCACACTGTCTAGAGTGAAACTCATATGGACCAAGAATAGTTACCACCAAGTCAGCTGCCTGAATTCAGTGGAGAGAAATAAGTGCTTCTGTAGCATGGTTAATTTAATATGTAAATTTGATATGAAAAACAATTCAGACCACATGACTCATGTCCTAGAAGTTTCTGTTTCTTTCCTTTGACTACCAGAAGAGCTTAGTGGGACCAGTGCAGATTCAGACTGGATTCAGCAGATCTGTAGAGAAGAAAAGTTGGGTGCTGAGTTCCCTAAGCCCCCATTCATATGTTTCACAGGCCATACAGCATTTTAACCTTTTCTAGCTCTATTGTTTGAACAACCATTTGAAGTTGGAGAATATCTGCAGACAGAATCTTCTGGTTTTGTTTTGGCTGAAAGAAATACAGATCATGGTTCTGAGGCTACTCTGCACTGCTAAACCAAAGGGAAAACTAGGAACAATTGAAAAATTTATATTGAAAGTACAGTGCTGCTGTAAACTAAAATGCTGAGGTCTCTAAGCACAAGATTTATGTTGTGCTACAGACGCCATATCACCTTGTCTTGTGATCAGAGCTTATTTCTGGATCTGCCATCTGGCTGATTGACTATGTTGGTCCCTGATCTGAATGTGCTTTGGGCAAGTATTTCTGTGTTTGCTCACTAAATGCTCATTGATTGGAAGAAGGAAGAGAAATGTCATAAGAATACCTCAAGCAAACACAGGAAGGAAGTCAATGTCAATAAAGTGTGGTGTGTTTCACTACTTTTTGTATGGAAACTGCTCTGGAAACAGTAAGAAAAGGAATTCAGACAGGACAAAACAATTCAGGATAGAAAGCATTTTATTTATTTTCAAAAGTTCTTCAACCTGTTAAAGCTTTCTAGGTAGAACTGAAGTAATCATAACAATGAAATATTTATATTTTGGAGGCCAAATTTCTTTTTGTTATCATCTTTAGCCTTCTCTGTTAATTCATCAGTCTGACAAAATATTACATTGATGCAACTTTGTCCCTTTCAACAGCTCTTGGCTCTATGATTAAGTAGAACACAGATGTGCATTTCATTTCTTTCTTAACAAATGCGGTGAACTTTTTAATACATGGATGTGACTCAAGCGCTGTGCACAGTCCAAACCCAAGAGTTCATTAAAAGGTCCTTCACTTTCACACAGTCCTGTTGCAATTGTTTTGCCCTCACATGACTGTAGGCCTTGTAGGAACACATCAGTGTTCCTGAAGAAGGCTTCAAACTGGGGCAGATCTGCTCTTGCTTTTTTAGGAATATGAAAGAGGTCAGTGCCCTTTGGGTTATGAGTCCAGTCTCTTGCTATTGCAAACAGTCACACCGTATGTCTTTGCTAAAGTGCTTTTCAAAGTACTCAGATCAAGATCAAGCGTAAGTTCTTTGTACTGCCTCACATATAACAATTCTCTGAGGTCATTGTGGTAGAGAAATAACCAATGGAGTTGACCATTAGCACTTTGAAGAAAAACATTAATTAATGGCTATTACATTCCAGTTCTTCTTAGCTCATCAGAAAATGAGTCTTGGAGAAGAGTGCCTGATAGTAACAGGATTCTTTATAAAGAGAAGTCACCTTGAAGAAAAGAAGCAAAGATGAAAATAATCCAGGGTTTCATTTCACAGTATACCTTGATCCTGACTGAGTGGTCAGCTGTGCCAGAGGAATAGGAAACATGAGGACTGTACAGTGTCCAACAAGACAGCTTTGAAGACTCAGTTGCTTTTACTATCTCAGCTCTGCCAGTGCATGCCATAATCACGCAAGGAGCGTTCCCGAGTACAAAGAGGTCCAGGAAACTTAGGCGGCTTTTTTATCTCTCTGATAAGCTCTGGCACTCTCCCCATTATAGATGATTTCCTTGCAGACTTTTGAACATATTAAACAAAAGAGAAGTGCAGCTGGTCTATCTCCAACAAATGCACTGACACAGGATCTTCCTCTCACTCATTGGGATATCCTGTTGGCAGTAGCCATCAGTCAGATGTTACTAAATTCAGGTCACAGTCCAGTGAAAAACAATTACAAATGTTTAATACATGACACTTCACTCAGTATTTTCAAGCATTACAGCTGTGCACACATTCAAACAGAGACTGATGGTGTTTTTGGAGAAAGCGAATGTCCTGGCAGAAAGATGAAGCACCAACTGTTTACGCTTCTGAAGTCTACTATACATTCCAGTCCATTCAGCCTTTAGGGCTGCCTAGTGGAATCATTCTTTTAGCAAAGTCATATTTTCCCCTCACAAAGAAAGATAAAATAAAAGGCCTTCAGTACTATCAGAGCTTCCCTATAAACCATGACAATTTTTGCACACTGCAACACAGGCCCAGAGCTGAACAAACTCTTCTGAGCAGACAGCATATTCACCAGATTTATGACATATTTGCACTCAGTGCTACAAGTCTCAGTGAAAACACAGGAAATATTTTTTCAGGGGATAAGCATGAAGCTGAGGGAGGAAGTTTTACCCCTGAATTTTTGCCCCAAACCTTGCAGAATCTGCCATCTAGCTGAAGTCTCTTTTTCTGTTAGAAATAACAATTAGTCTTTATATTAAAGACTAATTGCCTACACTGTAGACATACAGCTTGCTTGGTACATAGAATTAGAGAGATGAGCTACAGTACTGATTGTTTCAATCACCTGCATGTTGGTTTTTTTTCTGTTGATGTTACTTTTTGGGAATGTTCCTGTACTAAACAGGAAAGTATGCCTAAGTTTCTAGATGTGTTTGTTTTTCTTTAAAAATAAGGTTGAAGCTCTTAAAAACGTTTATTTGGAGATAAGACCCTCTCTAGGGACTGGCAGAACAATCAAAACCTTTTCATTCTCTCTTCCACTAAAACACCACATTTGAAGTAGTTGCATTATCTTCAGGTTTTAAAAAACCCAAGTTCCTTCCTGACTAAGGCAGAAACACATAAAATACTGGGGTCAGGATTTATTGGCTATTTACAGACTACTTTACATTCCATTTTCTCCTGGCAAATCCAAGCGAAGTGATTGTGTTGGCATGTACGTGCATGGCCTTGTTTGCAAAGGGTATGGCCACATGTTCCCATCAGCTGCGTTGGTTGGTTGGTTGGTTTGTTGACACACCCTGGCTGTACATTTCCCTTGTACTACAGTTGACTGATGAAAAATATCCCAATACACCCCTGCACCCTCAGTTCACTCTTGTCATGGCTCAGGTGGAAACTGTTTTGGAAACTTTTCAGAAAATTAAGTGTTCTGAAGTTATTTCCCGACGATGGTCTGGCTGTTCATATTTATCACTTCCAACTAAAAAGCTAAAACCTCTGACAGAAAATGAGATAAAAAATTCAAAGGACCACAGGTTTTATGATGTCCTATCACATTTGAAATAAATTGATGTTTTCCCAGAAACTGCTGATATTGCAGATCATTTTCCCCTGAAAATCTCTTCTTTCAGAAAGCATTCCATTAGCCCCAAAAGCAGGAAATTCAATGTTCCTTTCATATACAGCAATATTTCCTTTCTATGTACATTCACATTTGCCTCTCTCTACCTCTATGTCTAGCCCTGCCCATCTGATAGACATCCCAAACAAGTACCTCAGCCATTAGATAGGCAGTCAGGAAGCCAAAGGTTTGGGTTTATCACTGACTTGCTATATAATTGCAGCTGTCACACATCTCCCTTCAACCCATTGCAGGAGATGTTTATTTACACCTTGAGCTCTTCAGCTCTTCAGTGGACCTTTCCTTTGTTGCCCAGTGGGTTCATATACTATCCTGAGCTGGAAGGAGCCCACAAGGATCATCAAGTCCAGCTCCTGGCTCTGCACAGAACGATGCCAAGGATCACATTATGTTCCAGAAAGAATTGTCCAAATGCTTCATTCATTTTGTCAGGGTTGGTGCTGTGACCATTTTCCTGGGGATCCTGTTCTAGTGCCCAACCATCCCCTGGGCTTCTGGCCTGTAGATGGGTACTGAGGTCTTGCTTTGACCTCTCACCACCACTGTCCCACAAAAAATTATTTATATTTCGATCCATCTCTTCCCAGTGTTCTGCTTCTGGCAGCACTTGGCTCTAGGATCATTCTGATTTAAACTTCTCATGATATTATTTAGATTATAAACTTTTTTTTTTTTTCATTTTTACCCATTTTGACCAGTAAGCACATCAGTCTGGCAAGTGTGTGTTGGTGTTTGTGTAGTACAGGCTTCTCACACTGGTGCCCCCTCTGCGCACACAGCAGCTCCCATGTACTACAAGCGGTGGAAAAGTAAAAGGAGAGGGAGTGCTCTCAGCGCTAATGGGACAACAGGAGTGTCCTCCTTCCCTCAGAATTCATAGCTTTTTGTCCCTTTTGTGGTGTCCCTGTCAACTGATGATTTTCTTAGTCTTTTTTTCAGGTTTCTTCGTTCAGTTTTCTTCATTTAGCTTCTGTAGGTAAAGGTTTGACAACTTTGCTTCCACTGATGTGCATAAGTGCTCCAGAAACAGGCACTTTCAGGTGCTCTGGAGCACTGTCTGTAGCACCCATTAACAAAATGAGCCTGCTGTGTGTGCTGCCAACTTCCAGGCAGCCTCTGCACAAAGCAGGGAATTCTGTTATCCCTGAGAAAACACGTGCCATTTCAGTGTGAACGCTTCTCAGAGCCCATCTGACAACCTCTCTCAACCTTTGCTATATGCTTCCCCTGCAGCAAATGCACTGACTGGTGATGGGAAAGAACAGGCAAGGCTGTGAGCAGTGGAACTAATGCAACCCAACTCCTGCCGGCTTGTGCTGCCTGGTTGTTCCCTCTGACACCTAGCAAAATCTGAACTCAGATCTTAGCGTTTCCCCGCTGCTAGGGCAGTCACAACATTGCGTTTCTGAGCATAATCTGGTGTCTAATAAAGCCTGAATTAACAGAACAGCCTGCTTCTCAGTTGGGTGCACAAGTAAGCTGCATCTGTACTAATAAATTAAACAATACTCGGAATGTTCCCAAGCACTGGAACTTCACCAACTATGCTGTTAAATTGTGAGAATATTGGCTGGCATAGTTTTGACCAGACAAAACTAGCAGTCTTTTAAACAACTCCCAGGAACTGCTTAGGAGTTAGAAGAGGGCAAGGTTCACCAAAATAGGCACTTGGACATGGTCATCGTCTTTGGGAGGGTAAGAGAGTTTAATACTATGCAAACTGTGTGTTCTGTGCCAATTGGCTTCAGGAGCAGAGAACAGCATGAGGCATGATTAATTCACCCCTGTAGATGTAGCCACAGTGTATTTTTGCTCCACCCAGTTACTGATTTTCCTAACACTTGTGGGAATATAATGTCTTCGAAATTACCCTGCTTTTGTTACATTGGATTCAGCTGACTGGTAGAGAGATGTGCACCTGCATCCATAAGCACATCTCCACCAACACATGCACACACCTAGACACTTAAATATCTGCTTGCATATGCTCCTCTGCATGTGCATACTTAAACATGTATTTACAGAATGGATTTACAGAATAATGCATGTAATTTTTTTTTACTTAAAGACTCACAAAATCCTACCACACCTCCCTACAGATATGTGGTTGAGGAACCATTTCCCAGTTCACAAGGGCAGTGATTGACAACATTTCAGGGGTAGATATATCCTTTTCTGCAGTAGATTTACTTCCTAGGATCTGCAGGACTTTTCCATTTAACAAATTTAAAGTCAGCCCAGACATTGCTGAGATGCCTTTTACTGGTTGTAGGATGTTCGAGTCTTGTCTTGGGCACTTTGGAGGAGCCATTGATGTGAAGGGGTTTGGGCTAATGAGTCATGTCAGGGATCCTGGTGGATCTGAGTACCTGGCCTGAGTGGTGCAGAGCTCTGTGCATCACTGTGCAGAGAGCTCTACACTGACAAGTGGCTCACCAGCAGCCAGAAGGAGCCCAGAGCAATGCCATATGTCTCTTTTCAGCTGTGCAGGTTTATACAAGGCTGCAAAAAATCGCAGGGCAAGATTTGCAAACTTGAAATCAGTCATTGACACCATGCCCATAGAAAAAGCAGAAACTTCATGTCCCAGTGAGCTTCCAATGGGATAAGTGAGCTAAACCCACTGAAACTCATTGGACTCATTTACCACGACCAGACCTTTCTCTGTTCTAGCTGTACCAGGAATTACCTCGGGAATCCTGTGTCACACTGATTCAGTTTGGAGGTCACAAGCTCATGCTTGGTTGTGTTCTGTTCAGTTCTGTCAGACCCTCTGAAGTCCACAAACCTGCTAAACATTCTTTGGTCAACTTGTGTGCATATCATCACTTTGAAAACCCCAGGTCTGTCTGTGGTTTTGGGGGTTGCTCAGAGCCTACATCAATGATCAGGCTGACCTGAAATGGAAGGAAAGATTTGTGGGATTTGGATTGCTCAAGCTCCACAGGCTACAGAGAGGATTTTGTCCCCAGGTATTTATTGTTAAATGAGGAGTAATAACCTGAACTGTGAGTAGAATACAATGAATTCCCTCAGTTACTATTTTTGTAAGCAAATCAAGTTTTTTAAGGTGACTTAATGATGACCTTTCCTCTACAGCACTCAGCCCTGAAGACACCAAGTTGGAACAGATGGGTAATGCACTGGTATTTCACAATATGTTCAGAGAAAAAGCTGCACCCAGAAATTAAAATAAGGCTTTAGGTGCCAAATAACAGAGAAGTTGTTGTTGTTGTTGTTTTTAAAGCATATGTTCTCGTAAGCAAGCAGAAAAATTCCGGCAGCAGCCTGAAGGGGAGAAACTCCGTCTGTCAGGCAATTCCTCCAACATACAGAAGCCAGTGATTTACCACGTGAGCAGCACAGAGTGAACTTCCAAAGGCCTGCAGCTCCTCAGAGGTTTTGCATATGTCTTGCAGTGCCAAACAGCAGCTCCAGACTCTGGGCAAAACATCTGCACCCTGCCCACACAAGAAGAATGCTGGAGGTGACCTGGAAACAGGCGAAGGAAGAAGATTGCTTTCATTCACTTCATTACCAGGAGGTCTAAAAGTCACCCTTCTCCATTTTTCCCTTTAAAAATCTCATGTTTGGGAGATCTTCTTTTCTTTCTTTTGATTCATCTATGATATAAAGTACTTTTTAACCAATGAATGAAGATTTTTGAACCTTAGTTGCTAAGCTGGGCATGAGATTGTTTCACAGAATTCCCTTTTCCCAGTCCTTGGTCAGATATCTGAATTAATAATGAATACTTTGATGTGAATTAATAAACACTGGAACAGGTCTTTATTATTTGTTCTTCTGTTCTTGAATTTTTTATGAAATGCTGTGTAGACAAGTTTATAATCTTTGCTATCAAGACAAGATATGTAATGTAAAATGAAGCAGATGTGTTCAGAGAGGGGAACAACATTTTCTCTTGGTTTCATATATAGTTTTTGAAGAAAGCAGAATATACTTTGAAGCTACTTAGGTGACTTCAAAGGTCACTATTTTTAAAAGTTGATCAAAAAATAACAAGAGAAGGAACTGGTTGAGACAAAAATGAGAAACTGGATTTCAAGCACCTTTATGAACCTCAGGTAATCTACATTAATACAGCAGTTTGTGCAAAAGGGAAAAATGACAGATATGTCTTTTGAACATATCTGCTAAAAAGTGCATTAAGGAACAGCAGCAGTTAAAATTTATCAGAGTTTCTAAAGGTCTCTGAAGAAACTTTGCAGGAGACTTTTTAAAGAATTGAAGTAGTCATGCATGAGATGTCAGGCTCTTTCATGAATTTGTAACTGTCAGAAAACCTGGAAACAAAGAATAATGATTGCTTTTTTTTCAGTATAGCATAAAGTAAAGCACTAGAAAGCCTCAGGGGCTGTTGCAGTCATGATAGTTGTTAGGTGTACTGGAAATTTGAAAGAAGCAGCATGTAGTGATCAAAGAAGTAGCAAATCTGGAAGGTAATACAAGTATTTACAGAAGTTGTGTTATTAACCAGCACCAAAGAGCTTTATAGAGATCTAGGAAAGACAAGTGAGTGGTCATTTATGATGGCCAAAGGGTTTTGATAAAGGCAAATTTAATTCATTCTAGAAAAAATAATTTGAACTGTTTGCTGTGAGGTTCTTACCCATTCAGGAATGAGACTTTTATGGCATTAGGCTCTGGAAATTTTTGTAAAAGGGATTAAAGAATCTCTACCTCTACAGATATTTAAGATCAAATATGAGAAACAAATCCTGGAGATCCAAATTCAAAGGGGAGAGAGAAAACTATCTCCTACGTTCCTTCCTAATAAAATATAATTAGAAGGTCAATGTAAGTATTTGTTGTATAAATAGCATCATTCAGAAGAGTAATTCAGTACATTAAGAATTTTACATGTATTTGAATATTCTCACACACATATATATACATATATGTATAGAATATATATATATATAAAACTTACCAGGAAAGAGGCACAGGCACACACACCTCAGCACACTATTGCTTCATTGTAATCAAGCACTTGTACCTCACATGCAAAATAACTTTATCCATAACTACAAGTTCTTGGAAACAAAGCTAGCAACTCTCCCAACCTGCCCAAAAAGTGACAAAACTTAAGCTCATTTCTGGCCAAAGCATGTTCTGCAGTGTCTGTCCTCCCTCACTGCAAGCTCTCTGATTATGTCAGCCTCTACATAGTTGTACTCTACTGAAATGCCTTTGCAGATCGCAGGGCAAGGAAAAAACTGGATCATTTTACCCTCCTTTACCGATGTGGATTTTCAGATGAGAAAATTCCCAAA
The DNA here is from genome assembly GCA_013397075.1 of Rhabdornis inornatus. Taxonomy (NCBI): domain Eukaryota; kingdom Metazoa; phylum Chordata; class Aves; order Passeriformes; family Rhabdornithidae; genus Rhabdornis; species Rhabdornis inornatus. The sequence continues at coordinate 44,329 of VWZS01007733.1, read as the reverse complement.
TATTACTGACCTGCAGGGGAGTAGTGGTGTTACTTGTAATATTATAAACAACACAAAATTGATGACATTTTATTTTGGGGTCCTACCAGGATCTTTTTTTCATGCTACAGATAGGGGTCAAATTGCTAAGTATCTATCTATAACCATAATTTTGCATGTTAAGTATGTTAATAATGGGCACGGATTTGTAGGGATTTCTGTTCTAGGTACATTAGAAGTGCCAGTATGTAATGAGAGACACAATTATTGCACTACTTTAGAAAGCAAGACAAGCAAACACTAGTACATGCACAATAATAGTTTAATCATATTCTAAGGTTATCAATATTTCCAGATTTTATTAAGAAATAAGCCTGCTAATCAGCCAAAGGGATTTGGTCAGCACATCTGTTAACTCTGATGCAGGTCTGTCTATGTTAACTAAACTGCAGCAGTGTGTACCAGCTGAGCAGCTGGCTTTTACAAATGTGTTTTCTTACCTTGACCTCAAGCTGTTAGGAAAAGGACTAGTTCTAGATATCCTTATTCCCAAAGTAGGTATTTTTCTACATTTGTTTTCTCCATCAGTTACATGATTTTTTTTCCTTTGGAAGGAGAAAGCTTCAGGATTTTGTAAAAACCTCCTTAGTTATTAAGTGCATGAAACCTCATTCCTAAAGCAGCACTGAATTTACAGAAACATAAATGAACTCCACCAACCAGTGGGAGAAAAAAGGACTAGGAAAACACAAAAGACATTGAGTAAAGCTTCTGTAACTTTAAATGCATGAAATGCTTCAGATCATTTTGAATGTTGGTAGAAAGATATCAGAAGTATTTTGTTGCCATGTGTGTGGTTTAGCATTTTGATGGAACCCTCTGCTGTGATGTCTGGTGTATAATGGATTATTATTGCAGTTGTTCTGGCAGTAGACTGCAGTGGAAGCATCAGACAGCACTCAGGTACAGCCCTCTCAAGTGGCTCACAGCCACTTGAAACACACAAAATTAGAAGAAAAAGCAAGGCTGATCCTTCACTAGGTGAGGATTCCATTCCCCAGTCTCTTCATGAGGATAAGTAATGAAGTGCTCACTGGTTTTGACTTGTGAAACAAAGACTGAAGCCACACTAAAGAAATGTCCCACGATTATTGCTCCGCTATCCTGGCATCATGCCCTTCTTTTTATTTTCTTCCCAACGTTTTCATTTATTATCTTCTTGTAGATACTTGGCAGTTCAAGAACACTGGAGCATGCTCAGAGTGGATTTCAGAGGCTACAGAGGAGTGAGTGCAGAAAAATCTCCCACAGAATTCATGGGGTTAGAAATGGTGAGGACTGTGACATGGATTTATGGTTTTGAAAAGCACAGGATAAACTGATTTTCATGGTGTATAGCCCTACCCTTAAATTCATTGCCAAAGGGTGTTTTCTGGCCATTAGCACTTTATTGTTGTTACTATTGAATCATTAGAATGGCTTCTGGAATCACTTGTCCAAAATTGCCAACTCCAAAACAGATCTTTGACATAATTTGGATGTTAGCACAGGTCAGAGGTAATTTCCAGCAGACTGTTTGCATGTAGCAACCATATATTGGCAAGGAAGGGGATTTCACAGTATGGACACAGACTCTGCTTCCAGGAGATCTTGGTCCTCAAGAATGGTCCAAGGTGTAGCTGTTGAGAGCACAAACTTACATCCAACCTACATGATCACCCAATATCTTTGCTGTACTGATTACTTAACACAGAAGTGAATTAACTTTGAGTGAGGTTCACCCATCTGCATGACTACCAAAACTCTCCAGAAACTCACTTAGTAACCTACGTAATCTTCCTCAGAACCATGCTTTCATAGCCTCCATCAGTTTCTTTCAGAATTTCCTCCTGAAGCAGAGAGAACACGCTAGAGGAGGGCTGCTGATTAGAAAAAGCACCACATGGCTGCTTGCTCTTGATTTTCACTGGGAAACTTGGGTCCTGGCTCTGGGGCAGCTCACCTCTTCAGCTTCATGCTCCTAATTTCAATTTTTCCCTTCTAGCTGGTTTCAAATGAGAAGTCCTTGATAGCAACTCATCCCAGTGACTAGGTTCTCTTTTGTTTTGAAAGCTGAACTGAATGATCTCTGTTTTTTGGGTTTTTTTCTTAAATTTTCCAGGAGTTCAGCAGAGGATATACAATCTGGGAGAATGAATTTTTTTCCCCAGAAGTTTTGTTTTCAAGGCAAAAACCCACAACTGTAAGAGCCCTGTCTTTTTAGTGGTGGTGGGGTGTTTTTGCATGCTCTAAAATGAGAGGACTTCCAGTTCTTAAATCAGAAAATCACCAGTATTAAATCTAGTGTCATTTTGCATTCACTTGGAATTTACTACTCTCCAATGACTTACTCCTCAAAGAGGCAACAGAAGAAATAACAAGTGATCTACTCAATTCTGGTTTATACCCAAAATTTGTAGATCCTCCCTCGAGAGACTAATCTGTTTTGTGTCAATTTCTGAATGAAAAAAAACCAAACCCTAATACTTTCTTTATGATCTCCTTCCATTAGGAAAGGAAATAATTGTTTCTCATTGCACCAGATTCCTGTTTTATTTATGGCAGTCTTGCCCATTTGAAGGTACCAAATAATCTTCTAAAGCAAACTTGAAGAAAATTTGACTAAACATATTTTTTTTAGTTGGATAGGAAAGGAGTTGCACAAGGCATATTTGTCGGATTATGTAAGAAGACATCCTTTTATTCACTTGAGCAGGATCTTCATAGACTAGCACACTATTGCTTTGGCTCTTGCACAGTCTAAGGACAAAATCACAAAGCAAGTGCATATTTTTTAAGCATCAAAGCTGAGATTGCTGGTCTGACAGTACATGTCTAGTTCCAAATCACATCTGTTTATTCGCTGTACTCCAGCCCTGAACTGTGACAGGACAACCTGGAAAATAATTTGTGCAACTCCAAATGCTTCTGATTTACTGTGGTCTGCCAGAAAACTGACAAGTAAAAGATAAAGAATGGTAACTTAGCACAGGTATTATGGCTGTCTTTGAAGAGATGTCTGCCAGACTATTTCCACTGAAAAACAACGTCCCAATATATAAATGTTTCACTTTTTCATAGGGTGAAGGAGCCTGCACAACAAACCTTGGAGAACGAAATTTCATGACATGTAGACAAGGTGAAGAAGTTACAGAAAGATGAGTCCAGGTGTGGTGCAGATAGACATGCAGCCAAAGTTCATCTCAAGCTGGAAAAGGAACTGCAAGTTCTAACTCTCCATTTCTACCTCTAGGCATTTGTCTTTCAGTAGGGTAACCCGAGGAGAGCTTTGTTATTCACCACATCTCTGATGAGATCAGAGGAGCCATCCCATTCCTCTGGGAAAATGAAAGTCAGAAATCCTGGAAAGACCCTTTCAAACAAGTGCAATATAATCCCTTCCCCCTTTGTTTTCCAAACAGACTTTTTTGTTGGTTTTTTTTTTTTAACATTGCTGTGTAATTGGCATAATGCTTTAACGAGTAGTAGACTTGGAATCAACATAATTTGTAGGAGTCTTTAGGTCCATTATGGAGTTTGAGGTATGGATGAGATAAAGGAAGATTATAAACTTCCAGCCCTGTTAGGAAGATGTACATTTGTGCCAGTTCCTTTTTTTATTTAAGGAGGAATTTGATTATCCCAAGGATCCTATTGCATGGGCTCCTTCTCTTCCATGAATTTTTTCTCTTGAACTCTTTCTTTTTCATTTTTTTTTTCAAAAGTCATGTTCCACATCACAAAAGAAAGGCTAAATCTGTAAAAAAAGTCTGTGAGAGACATACTTTTTCTTGACACTAACATCAATTTAGGATGGAGCCATGTTTCCACCTCTGCTGACTGGACCAGATTAAAGGTTTTGATTTTGTTCCTGCATCCCAACTGGCAGATGTATTAATGTAAGCAGGAATGCTTTTTCTTTCCTGCTTAAAAAGGTCTTGCACTAAGGCATAAAGGGTCCAAACAAGCAACAGTATTTCCTACATACAGTGAAAATGCTGTTTCAGACTCATAGCAGCATCCATACAGACTCCTGGTCGTTCTCTTACTGCTTCTTAGCTATCCTCTAGATGGTCTGCTCTTATTACACTCTTGGCATTTTTGCCAGACTGGTTTCACTGGCCCCATCAGGCTGCTGTATTTATGAGTAAGCAACTACCTAGTGAGGTGTACTAATGGAAAATGAGTTTAAGGAGTGTGTTCACCTTCCTTGTATCAGGAAGGGAAAGAAGGGAAGGAAGATGCACCAGGCATAAAGAGTTCTTATAATTTCTTTTTTCAAATAGCCATGGAATCACAGTTTTCAAATAAAAATTGCATTAGTATTGAAATCATCACATACCTATGCATTTTTTATGATCTGTTAATTCATATCATATCATCTGACCTGTTCCTCATTAACTAAATTTTTCATTTCACATTCTGTAATGTTTCTCAGCCCACCAGTTAATGAATCAGCCACAGATTATGATGCCAGTGACATTTCTGTGTCCAGAAAGCTTCACAGGTGATGTTAAAAAATGTACTCAAGTCCTAGAAAGAATTAATTGATTTTAGGTAACATCACACCATTTGACAGGAGAGGTTTGAGTGAGTGATCTTTCCAATGAATATGTGTGAAGCTCAGGCAAGTAAATCAGAGGCAATTTTATGAATCCGAACTGTATGAGGCCCAAACTCCAAAAGGATCTTTCCATTCCTGAACCAAACTACAGTGCTGTGGTTTCTGTTCTGCCATGTTACACCCATTTTTTAGTTCTGCTTAGAGATCCTCCTGGCTTCCAGGGATCAATATTTAGGCAAGCTGTTCCTTCAGATTTAAGAAGTGTGTTTTCTGAATTCTACCTTCCATTGAACTGCCTGTAATATCTTCAGCTGCTGGGCTCGTCTTTGAATTCTAGCAAGCAAGACCATGAGGAAGGCAGGAGACTTGAGAAGTTACTCTGTTCACTTTGGGTTTCTGTGAAGGAAAAAAAACTATAGTTCCATGATCTCTGTACGGTTCCTCATACACTCTGTCCTTGTCTTGTCATATTTAAGTGTTTCAGAATCACTTCTCATGTAAGATAATCTAACTTTTTCTTCTGTAAGCATCTGCTTCTCTCTTTTGTTTGAAAAGTGCTGATTGAAGCACAAAGAATGAGCTTAGCCCAGATGCTCTTTCTTCAGCTGGTTAAAATGAAGTGAAATCCATCCTTCTTGTCTAAATTCATCCTTATTCTCTAAATCCAGGTTTCTGTCCCTTTCCTCCTTTTTACTGAGTCAACCTTCTGATCTATTAAAAGGCAATTTAATTAATGATACTCGTTAGTGCTTTGCCTAGTGTTGCAGTGGGAGGAATTTTGTGCAAGAGTTGAAGGAGAAATAGGTTTATGTAAGTTGATTTTACTTAGCAACTGGTGGGGCTGTGCTTAGTGGAGATGTTGCATAATTGAACTTGTCCCTAAGACTTTAGAACTTATGGATGTGCCTCAGCATCCAAGTTGTCCAGCAGTGTGGAGGTGACCTTCCCCTGTCCTTTTATGGCAGAAATTAACTTGGTAAGAGGCAGGAATTGGCACATTTGCTTGTTCAGAGCTCAGTTAAATCATTACCCAGTCTGTAATTGACTGAGGACAATGATGGGAAGCAGTGAAATAAATAAATCCATCATCCAAGAATTTAATGTTTGGGAATCTTCCACTAGGAAGGAGTTTTTGACACCCTGTCTGTCAGATACATGATATCATTGCATGTTAAATGTTCTGTGATGCCTTCTCACCTCAGCTCCTGTCCTTGGTAGTGACTGGGGCTGGGAGGGACATGGGATGGGCTCGTTGGAAAGAAGCTCCCAGGCTCTGTTGTTCCACAAAGATATTTTGCCAGCTTCCTGAAGAACAGTGCTAGGGAGAGGCACAACAGAAAGCACTGTACTAACCAGTAAGTTTCTCTGTTTCAGGCTTTGTATATCTGTGGAGCCGTGAGCAGCTCTAAATTTTCTAGATTGTCTCCCTTACTGATTATTGCTACTCAGCAAAATGACAAGTGTGCCTGTTCCTGATTAGGTGAGTAATGTATGCCTGAAATGGTCGGGGATCTGCCACAAACATCCACAGAAATCACCTTGGGCACCTCAGCAGGTGTGAACCCTCCAGCTCCAAGTCAACTTTTTAAATACATTCCAGCTGCTAAGATGAAGTGTGTGATCACTGACTAGAAATAAAGATGCAAAGGCAGGAGAGAATGTGAAAACAGAGTATTACAAATTCCAAAAGCAATGGAAGGATCCTTCCTGTTATTTGCCAGCATCTAGGCAGTATGGATACTGGTTAGGGTTTGATCTAATGTGCATTAATATTGGTAGCTATCTTTTCACTGCCTTGAATTACACTGTTTCTGAGCAGAATATAAGATAAAAAAATCCCATGTCAGGTAATGTGTACCATTAGAGTGGCATTCTCGAAAGCAGTTGTCTTGAGAGTAAAGCCTGCACACAGAAATTGCTCCCTTGGGCCATAAACAGGGCATAAATGGACAACAGATTGGCAGCAGATGTACAGACCTGTGTGAAGCCAGTATCAGTGTGATGTTTCATTGGATCTTGTTCTGATGATTGCGTTAGTTGGCATTTTAGGATGATGGAATGTACATTTCTCTGCAGCAGAGCTGTTTTCTTCAGAGCAATTTTCCCATCTGTGTCTCTGCCAGCCCAGCCAGCAATGCAAACAGAGGAAGATAAGTTTGCTGAATGAATGTGTTCCTCATCAGCTTCACAAGTTTCAAGAGGATGCAGTAAATATGCTTTAATTGCATATTGTGCTTCAATTATTGCAATAAACCCATTTAGAGCAAATACAGTATTGCTGTGCTGAAAGCCTTCAGCCTGTGTTTGCCCAATGTCAGTGGCAGCCAACTGTATTTCATTAATTTCTAACACTCAGCACATTTGCTCACTGTTTTGACTGTGCTGTTTGTTCCTGCCTTGATCACTCGCAGTAATCTCTGTGATCGAAATGGCAACACCCAAACTTCACAGCTTTGTACTCTGTTACTGACAGTAGCACAGCAAGGAACATCATTAGGGTATCTGCTAAGGAAAAGCAGATTTCTTTGGGATCATTCTCTTCCAGGTGTTCAGGAAAATACATTTAGGGAATGGACACTTTACTCAGTGAATGACTCCCACTGCAGTTCAGGGGATGCTGAGCTGTAAATCCAAACCAATACATAGCACAGCTGCACTGTCACCCATAAGTAAGCAGGACTTTCACACTGAGCTTAGCAAATAGAGGTAGCAGGAGAAAAAGACTGGATGGATGGCTCTTCCAAATTCCCCATTTCACCCTGTATGTCACCATTCTTACCAATCCCAGATACTGGACTGTGTGACCTGCTGGTCATACTGACCAGTTTACTGACTATGAATTGACAGGGCAGAAAAAAATCAAGACAGTACTACCTTCCCCTCTGCTTTGGAGCATTTCTGGAATAATAAAATCAGCACTTCTGCTCAGATGCTTAATCTTATACATTGGCTAGTAGCCAAAAAAGGGGGCTTCTTTAAGTGCCTGTCTTAACACCACAGTAATTTCTATGGGCAGTGTGGATGTCCCTTCTGACTCTGTGTCATCTCACACAAAGTGACACTATAGGTGAACCAAAACCAAGGCCACCTGGGGGACATGCCTAGAGAGACAGTGGAGCCAGCTTTGCTCTCAACAATGTGTTACTTCTCACAGCCTTTCTCCAGTTCTGTCTAAAGCATGGCTTTACATCCAGAAAATGTGAGTATGAGTGGCTCAATTATATATAAACCAGATGGCATATATTTTTACACTCTAAAATTATACCACTCCCCAAAAGAGTTTGAGAAATGGAAAGAAATAGATTATGAGGAGCTGTACTAGTAATTCATTTGTCACTAAAAATAAAATAGAAATTAGAGACCAGGAATGCTATTACGTTTGAAATGAAGTAGAAAATTTTGCCAAAGCTTTCACTGTGGATTTGCTTATTTTCTTGTCATTCCTATGCCTCAATTGAGTTTCCAGAGCATCACTGATGTAATTTTTTATTGAAGATGTGCCAACTAGCTCTACAGTCATTGGGACAGTGGGGAATTCTGAGAGTTCACCAGCAGCCCAGAGTCTAAACACTCTTGTTTTCTGTGTGTGTGTTCGCCTGATAAATTCAAAGCAGACACAGTCTGTCTGATTTTCCCAAGCAGGCCTCTATATATGAGAACCAGAAAGCAAAACGAACCCCAAGCAGGGAGCAGACCTTGTCTGGAGAGCTTTCATATGCCTCCAGATTAGAGACTTGTTTATCTAGGTTAGGTTTTTTTGGTTGGAACAGCTGTCTGATGTGGAACTTGCCCCTCCTACAGCAGAGATCATGACATGATATGGAATAAAACCAAACAAAAGCAAATAATTAAGGAGAGAAAGAAAATTCCTTGTAAACTAGGGTTAGGAATAAATGGGAGTTAAGTTCAAAGCTATGTAAAGTGATTTGCATAAACTACAATTTGGTTAAACATGTTTGTTGGTTCCACAGAGAGTTCAGCTCAGCTAACTGATAGGTTTATGTGATACCAGGGAAAGCTTTCAACATTGCATTTAAGGTATTTATTTACTCAAAGAAGCCAGACCCTTCTGTTCTGTCACAGGTTTTGTTCCATCTTCATTCACAGAATGATCCTGCTGGTCATCTCTTTCAGCCCGATCTTTTTTAGCATTATACTAGATCAAAAATCTAACTAAATTCAGAATTTAAACATCAGGATTTTTTTTTTTTTAATCCAGTCATGAAAACAAAAATAAAATCTATTCCCAACAACCCTTCTGAAAATGAGAAGCTGGGGAAAACTAAGAGGCCAAAGATTTCCTATCAGATGCCATGAGACACTGAGTGTTGCAGAACACCTTCAGCATGTCTATGCTTGATCTGTTCCTAGAAAGTAGGACACCAGACCCTGCACCATGAATGTCCCCACCCAAAGCAGCTTAGCTGGAATGTCATCTCTGAGGGGAGGATGAGAAAAAGGGATGAGGCATGAATACAGTTAACTTGAAGTTAACTCCAAAGCACAGGCAAAGAAGCTGAAGGTCAATAAAAAAGATGAGTTCTTCTTCTCTGTGCATGTAATCGTGCAAAAATGCTTCCATCGGAATGTTTCTAAGAGATTTGAAAAATTTAATTCCAGGATCATGTAGGTGACAGGACTTTTCCCACTTCCTTAAAAATCAGTGTAATTTAATACTTTGAAGCATCTCGAGGTTTGTGAGGGGTATGTTGTAGGTATTAATAATGATAATAATGCTAGACTCATGTAAATTTTAACCTTTCGGTCAGTACCTTTTCAAAGCCTTTTTTCTTCTTCTGCAAAGAGACATCTTTAGAAAATTTAATGAAACAAGCTAAAATAATTTGGTATAGAGTTTTGGATTGATCTAGAACTTCTGGGAGAAAAGTTATGGGCCAAATTTGGCAGTCCATGTATGAAGAAAACTCCTATAGATTCAAAGGACCTTAGGATAAAGAGCTGAACAGTGCCGGTTTAAGTTTTCCTTAGCATCAGAAAGTTCACTCAGACAGCGTCTATGACTGCTTCTGTTTTCTTTCTGTGAATCTTTGCTGCACTGGGGTTTCATTCACAGAAATATTCACGAAAATAAGGCATGAGAGATATTTACTGGTGTGTATGTGGGGATGTGCCTGTGTGTGTTTGGAATGTTTACACTGGCAGCTTTGACACAGGCACCATGAAGGTGTAGGGTAGATAAGAGGAGATCCAGCTTGGGAACACATGCAACGATGTGGGGCCTCTGTGCCTGAGCCAGTAGCTGCTCGAGGTTTTGTCTACACAGCAGTAGTTGGGAAAACTTTCCAGATCCTGGATAAGAAAAAGCGTTTTTCAAGACTGTGTTGAGATGAGACACCGGTATTTGCAAAGTTATCATCACCCTTCCAAAACTCAGTTCCCATGGGAAGGGAATGGTGCAGGCTGGAAGGGGTACACTGCACATCTGTCAGCTCCTAACCTGGGAATGCTGCAGAGCCCGTTGTGAGCTCCGGGTGCTATACATCATCAGCTAACCCAGGCTCTTTATTCTCCTGGTAAGTCTTCCTAGCACTACTACTGCTGAGTGATTTTCAGGGATTCTCTAGAGCAAATGCATGTTACTTCAAACTTTTCCTTGGAAGCACACATTCATAAAAACTGAAAGGATTATTAGGAAAAGAAACACAGCTAGTTTTTTTTCTAACTACAATACAGAATGAGCCTTGAACCACCTCTGCTGTAAGGAAGATGATGCAAAATCTCTGAGTTTTCCCTCTGAAGATTCCCTGAAGGGTTTGCCTGCGTTTTACCCAGAGAGGACTATTTTTTCCCCACAGTCTCCATGGAAAAGCCTGTGCTGCCTAAGCATAAACCTGGCAGATTTCCCAGGAATCATTCAGAGTAAATTCCAAGCAGAACAGCTGGGCTTTTACCTTTACTCTGAGCCCACAAACCCTGAGCCCTGTGCCTGCACATGACTCTGCTCCCAGCTGGAGCAGCCTGGGGGTGTCTGGCTGAGAGCACTGGGCTGTGCACAGCATGGGCAATACTTCCTCCCATTGGTCACAAAGTCTCAGTATCGAGCGACACAAATTAAAATTGCTTTATTAAAGACTAATTCAACAACGTTTATAAGAATTTTTCTCAAATTTTTGGGAGCTGGCCTGTGCTCTATATACATATCTCGAACAAATTGTACTTCCTTTTCTTACATATTTCGTTGTTATGTTTCTGAAAAATTTGTCTCCAGGGACAACAATCATTTTATTCTGAGTCTCAGCAGCTACAAGATGATTTCAGGGACTTATTCACAGAGTAAAACCAACAACCTCAGTGAACTGACAATGAACAATATGTGTGTACATGTGCAACCAATATATTTGCATAAACCTGCAGATTATGGGTTGTTTCTATTACACCCCCTTTTCCACACTGAACAGCAGACCACAATCCTTCATCAAAAATGCAATTTTTTGAAAGCATGAACTAAAAGAAACAGATTGTAAATGTAATTAATCAGACTAATTCACCAAGAACACATTTTCTTGTCTTCTTGAATATTTATTTCTTACTGCTAATTGAACAAATCTTTCTAAAGAATTCACCAGAAAACAGACACATTGTGTAAAAGGGATAACTCTCTTGGGCTTTCAATTGCTGTTTTCTAATAACTGTATTGTATTATTTTTTTTTTTTTAATTTTGATGCCTTGGAAGCCAAGACCCTATTCTTTCTGTACAACCCAATACAGCTAATACTGGATATGGTCCCCTCTTGGCCTCATTCTTCTAAATATGTACCTATCACAGGCATGGACTTACAGTTCAATATTTTTTCTGATGCTAGACTCCAGATTTCCTCTTTCTCAGTGGCTATGAAGTAGCAATCCATCAACTCCCACAGGCTCCTTTCACTCAGGGTGCAGCCCTTGCACAGTGACTTCCTGCAGCAGTTCCTTCTATTCTTCCCATTCTGTCACAGCCCCAGCTTACCTCAGATTTTCCTTCACTGTTCTAATTTCTTTTTGGGAGATCTTGATGTTTGTATCATAGGTGAGGAGTTCATCTCTAATTTTACTCAGTCTGTTCAACTCCTACACATATCTTTAGGCAAACACCCACCTCACTTGCGTTGAATTTCCCCCTTTCACACTTTGTGAAACAGATGCAGCTTGGACTCTCTCATCTGTGTTGTTTCCTTCAGTGGTACAGTGGCACAACTTTGAGGTGGGAAGCTCAGTCTGTATTGAAAAACTCTGCCTGATGTTGAGGAATCTCTGCGTGCATTTGAGATGAATTTGACTGGAACTTCATCAGTCTTTTCTCGAATGTAGAATGATACAAAGTGGAGATGAAGAAGGAAAGCAGGGCCAGGAATGTAGTCCATCACAGCAGGTGGGATTACAAAGCTTGGTCCTGTTCTACTTTTCTGACCATGTGCCTCACCCAGTCCCCTGCTTCTGATGCTGTATTCTCTCCTCAGTCTCCTGCAGGAACTTCTTCATGTTCACTTCTTTATCTGTTTCTCACACCACTTCTCTTTCTCTGTTTTTCTCTGGACATTTTGATTGTTGACTTAATATCTCTTAATTCAAAAGTTGCCCTAAGTTTGGCCCAAATCCTCCACCCATATAAGTGAGAGTGAGCCTGCTGCAGTCAGTGCCACCGTCGTTGTCAACAAAGGACCTGGATTTTTAGATTTTATTGCCCTTGAAGAATATTATATTTATTCACACAGTTACTCACCTTAAACTCAGGACATACATCTAAAATCCTGAGGGAATGGAATGTCCTAATCTGTTCACTGGATTTAAAATTCTTGGAGAATACCACAACCTAAAAATTCTGATTATTTATTTGCCGTTTCTTCTACCTTCCTTTGGTCTCCTATCAGTTCTGTTGCTGAAAGCCAAACTTTTAGCTGCTTGTTTACAACAGGAATGGAATGCTTTTAGCCTGAATTCTTAGCAGTGGTTTCAGCCTTTTTAGATCCCTAAAAATTTTTTTTATTTTTCAGTTTCCTGTACTATTTTGTGCTTATGTTGGTGGAGTTGTCATAATCATTGCATCATCCCTGCATGCTGCAGTTCCTAAAAACCCATAGGAAGCAGAAAAAATAAAACTGATAAAATCCCCACAGCACAAGGACATCTACCAACTGCTGCAAAGAGGCGTTGGGAAAAATTAACTGTATTGGTCAAAATGAAAAAAAAAGTTAATATTGTTACATGAGGTCTTTTCCAAAAGAGTCAGATTTTATTTTAGCTTTTATGATTTTTAATACCTAAACATTCTAAAGGAACTGATAACGATTTTATGCAACATTTCATAAAGTTCATTCAAAATTAATAGTTAGATATCATGCACTTCTGTGTGTCCCACATTTACCCTTTAGTTTAGATAGAAGTTTTAGCTTTGGAAGTAGTCAATGATTATAACAATACACATTTATTTCAGGCAAACAAAATAATTATGACATATATCTAATCCTGAAAAAGGGTTGTACTCTCACTCTCACTAATGGTGGAACTTTGACATATATATTTTAATATGTATGTCATATATTCAGGTATGTGCATATGGGTGGCACCTGGCAGAAGAAATGTAGGGAATTACCTCAATTTTAAGCTATTTGTGACTAAGACATTCAGAAATTTGCTATTAAAGTTGTTTCATTTTATTCTTTTTGCTTCTTGTGTAGCTGTCACTTCTTGTCTGGAAATCTTAGGACTGACTGCAGTACAAATGCATAATAATAATAATAATAATAATAATAATAATAATAATAATTTTCAGTGCCTGATGAAGCTTTTGTTAGTTTACAAATTATGTGAGACCTTTAATCAAATGCCCTAACAAATGAAGCCCATTGTGTCACTTAAAGACGTGCTGCCTTGCTTCTGCAAATATAAACATTGGCATGTTTTTTCTCAAAGCCATTAAGCTGTCACATGTGTTTTCTGCCTTTCTGTGCTGCTTGTCAAGCTTTTTGTGTATCTGTATGTTGGAGAGCAATGACAATGGCAGCGGAAGCACAGGAAAGAAGCCTGGCAGTTTAATGAGGCCTGGGTAACTTATGCCTCACCAAGGGGATCCCAGGCACTTTCATCTGAGTCTGTCCTTCCCCTGCCTGCCCCCAGGGCCAGGGCACAGTCTGAGCACACTTTGGTTGTGAACACATCCTCAAGGCAAGAATGGGCCAAAAGGTGGCATGAGTGGGGCAAGAAGTAGATATACCTACATACTTAGATGCTTGCCCCTTGTAAATGGTGACTGGAGGTATTAATAAATTGAAAGAGGTCACATCTTACCAATTCTCATCCTCCTCACACCTGAAGAGTAGTGCTGGGATTTAACTTTTCACTACACACAAGATTTTTTCTGGACGGAAGGAGTTAGTTTACTCAAAAATGAAGTAATGTATGCGTAGTGTAGGTGGTGAGGATGCCAAGACCTGAGACTGAACCGGTCAGATAAAATATTTGACAGAAATAGACACACCCTGTGAAGCATGTGTTTTCCATCTTTGTTGGTATTGTAGTTTAGCTATGGAGATATTCCTCCAATACAAAAGATCTGCCTCATACCTGTCAGTTGTAATCTTTCAGTTAAATCCATTGGTCACTGTGTTTGGACCCAGGCACTGGTCTGTAGCTGAGCATAACTTCCAGATTAAGAAACACAAATCGCAGTCCAGGTGCTTGTGTGATTCACTCAGTACACAGGGAATCATTAAAAGTGGCTTGCAGAATAGTTCAGTCCTTCGACCTGAAGCTACAGACATAAAATGTCTGGACGGATAGATAAAATACTCATTGAAATGCATTAAAATTACACAAAAGTAAAGTGGTCATTTTTTTCTTAAGCATACTGTGCCACATAAAATCCCTGTATGTAATCACTATTATAGCTCTAGTAATATGGTTTATTTTGCCACCTGTGTTAAGATGCTGCAGAGAGGTGCATCACACAACTACATCTGCTTACTCTGTATGTTAAATAAATGGTCTTTCAGCTCCAGGGTGTTTGATGCCTGTAATTATATTTGATAGCAGTGAATAATCTTTTTTATTATTAATAGGTTTTCAGTTGGGGAGGCTCCACAGGCTCTGCATTTGAGTTTTCTGACCTTGTAGTTTGCAGACAACTGAATCCTGTATCTTATTGGCTGTGAGGAAGGGCCCTTGGCATCTTTTTTCTGATTTAAGGAGCATGAAAGAACCATTGCTCCTTGAAACTCTGTGCTGTTTACCTTTATCTGCCTTTGTGAGACAACTTGTCTGTTGGTGGTGTTTTTGGGGCTATTTTGGGTATTTTTTTGCTTTGTTTTGCTTCATTGGGTTTTTTATAATGTTCATTAAGATTTCATTTAGAAAAGGAAGGGAGAGATGCTAAGAAAGGTTTGCACTGATGTAGGAGCTGCTGGTCCAGACGTTCAGGACAAATAAAGAGATCTCTAAAGCAAGGTGTTGGAACTTGTGGTTTATTGCTAAGGGCGTGGGTGAAAGGCCCTGCTTGGAGCTGCAAGCCACATCTCAGAGCAGGGCTGTGAGCAGGAGGGTGAGAGAGAGTAGAGTAAGAGAGGCAAGAGCAAGAATAAGAGAGGTAAGAGAGAGTGAAAGAGAGCGAGGTTCCCGTTACAATACAATAAATCTTCTTCTGTGTTGAATATTCTAATTTTCACTAACCAGTCTAATACAAGATACAAACCCTATAGCATTGACATACAGCCTATAAGAATCACTACATTACCATACTGTGTTACACTTTAAACCCTAAAGACTACTCTTTGGACCCCTCTGCCAAGCTAGCAGGGTCTTTTTCTGACCTTTGGACCTGTCTGCAAGCAGAGGGAATTGTTCAATCACGAGGGGATTACTTTCAGCTGGCCATGCTATTGTTTTCTAGTTGTTCAGTAACTAAGGTTTGGTATCTCAAAGATGGCTTTCATTTCGCTCTTGCTTATAGTTTCCATATTCTCAAAATCTTTTGCCAGGCAGTCATATTTATAAGGTTTTTCATTTTCATCTTCCCCAACACACTGATAGGACATGGTTGATGTGGCATTGAAGCCAGCTATAGCAGCAGTCTTAACTCCCACCTCCAGAACTTTATTCCTGTTGATCAGGTTTGTCAGCTCCTCAGGTAATATTGTCTTCCTATTTTAAAGCATTTAATGTACTAGCAAGGTATTGGTACCACAGTTAGACATCTATCCAAGATTTTTCAAAATTGCTGATGAGACTGAAATCCTCATGTCTGGGAAACTTACAGTGAAACACCTCAAATTTTCAAGCCAGCTCGAGACCAGCACAGTGCATGTGTCAGTCAATATCATCAATGCTATAAAAGTTTTTCTGTAAACCTCTGCCAACTTTGAAGCGAATACAGGCACAGTTTTTCAGAGGTAAGTAAATCTATATTCCACTGTTAGTCAGTAAACTGGCAAAGGCAAAACACCATTCGAGATGTGAGTTTCTAAACTTCAAAGACACTTTTGAACCTCTTATTGTGGCCAATGCAAAAATCAAACTTTTAACTGGTTCCACTTTTGTACTATCATGTAACTTCCACAGTATATAGTCTCTATATAATAATGCGAATATTTATCAGCACAGGAGTTCAGACTTTAATCCAGTTTAATCACAGAAGAGCACTCAGTTCTTCCATTCTTGGAACATGCTATCTCTGTGTCTCATGGGAGGCTTGTAAAATAACAGCTGCATTTGTGAAAAAGAGCACAAATAATATCACTGGGACTTGTTGAATTCCATGATCAAAGTTTTCTACACTCTATCATTAAGAAGACTATAGCCATGGGTTAGATAAATAGGAGAAGAATTACTTTGACCATTTTATGTTCAGTAAAGCTAGACATCCAGCTATTTCAAAGGTACCTGGAGATTTTCCATGTCTCAGCTTTTATTTGCTCAGTTTGGGGTACTTTATGTTGAAAAGTGCCATCAAGTGAGGAATGAGCTGATAGCACTGAGTGTCTGGGGCATCAGAGTCAACCTCAGGGGTCTTCATTCCATCAGCCCAGGCTCCAAGGCACAGCTTTGAAATCATACATTGTGTGACTCATCCCAGGTGGGTGCCCAACAGGCAGACCTGGTAGTCTGTGGGATTCCCTACAACCATTGGCTTTTGGACCCAGTACAAAGCATTGCTTTTTCCATATAAATCCCATCACCTCACTGTGCACAGATGCACGGAGTTGTCTTAGCAGCTGCAGCTTCTCCACATATGAGCTGTGCAGGTGGTGTAACCGTAGCTATTTGTTTCCCAAATGTCATGGCTACTCCCTTCCAGGAACTGTAGAACAACTCTTAAATCTTTGCCATAATGAAGTGGTAAACACCATCGTCAAACCTCATGAATATTCACATCAGAATAATTCAACTGAAGTCCCAAGGGACCAGGGAGCCAATTGAAAGCTTATATATACAGTTGTCTGGATAAATGATGGGTCTGAACAATAATTCACCATCCAAATGACTCAACATGACATGTAAATAATTGCTCTTGATTGCAACATGCACCAAGGGTTTAGTTATTGATTCTTTAGCTTGCCTGTCATCGCTGGCTAAATATTATAGGAAGCTGTCAAAACAGATTTCATAGAGTGTGTCAGTGCATTTGTAGGTGTAAAAGAGTTCAGTTTCTGGCTTTCTTCAATAAGACAGACTAAAATTGGATTTTTACGAAATAAGTGCCATTTGGATTGCTGCTGAATGCATGAAATGACTAAAAACCAATTTGTAACAACTTTAATTAGAGTTGCATGATTGTTCTCATATATCAATACTGACTATTTTTGTTTAATTAGTTAGTATATCCTAGTCTGCCAAAGATACTGGATTAGGGTATGATCTGGTCATTAATGAAGTTGAGATTGACATCATCAAAGAACACTTCTATTCATTTTTTAATTAAAGATTAAAAAGACCCTCCTCCCTTGTAGCAACTGCATTTTTTTTTGTTTTCCAATACACGGTACAATAGGAATACATAATTTGTGAACATGCAAATAACATTCTGGGAAGCATCTACATTTAAAGGCACAGCACATACACATTTCCCTGTGCAATATTCATGCAAATTAATTCAGTGAAAAATTCAGTGCACATTGCAACATGTATCTTACCTTCAGGCAGAATTATACTGCTGCCATATTTTTCTTTTTTTCCATTTCTTCTAACAACCTGGGGTTTTTTTCATTTTCTGTCTCTGTTTTATAGGAAGACAGATTTCAGTCAAAAAGAAAGAGCTAGCAACTCAGTCTCTTTTGTTGCCTCCTCTTTAAGGATTTTTTTTTGCAAAGCTCTCAGAAGGGGCACCAAAAACATGTGGGACAATTTTCCCCTTGGAATTTTTCTATAGCACTGCTACTTCTCTACAGTACTATAGAGACTACCTCCCTACCTCTGAAGAAAGCCTAGATGACTCAGAATAGCCACATTAACTTCCTGAAAGCAACAGAGAAGTGCTATGGATGTCACTACTTAAACACCTGCATTCCATGGTGGTGTGTGTGGTTTCCTGTCATCTGAGTGGTCCAACACACTTGTAAGTAAACCAGGAAAAAGTCCACAAACAGTGTAGAAAGATAAAGGCTTAAGAAATAAAAGGAAACAAGCCAGAAATAAACTGTTCTACTGTAAGCAAAACCTGTCTTAGATGCAGTTGTCTGCTGTGGTTATGTCCCTTTCTGCACCCAGGTCTGTAGCTCCAAAGCAGTAAAAAGGAGATTTACTTTTATCAGCCCCTATGTGTCAGGGTCCAAAGTGGGCCATAAAAGCAGTTCCTCAGTTTAAAGATTCAATGTAAATATATATTTTCCTAGCAAAATAGATAATACAATGGCACTGCCACTGGCATAGGGTATATTTAATAACAAATTATTATATTTGCCTAAAAATGGACGTTGAGGTTGATCAAAACAATTTGTGAATGGTTTAAAAAGAAGTAATGTGATGTGACATTCTTTTTATTCCTTTGAAGAGATTTGCTACAGCAAATGACAAAGTGGATTTAAGTCTAGTGGTAAATACCACACACTGTATTTACAACATGCAAAAAAAAAAAGGGAACTAGTAATTTCCTTAGAATCTTGCACCACTGTGAGTGTCCAATGGATCACAAAATAGGGGGAGTCAAACTCACCGGTCCAGATTCAGCTTTTGTAAGTCAAAGTGGTTAGTTCAGATGTTTCTTGGGTAGCCAAGGATGAGAAACACTGATCAACAGAACTTGTCTCAGGAGGTGTCTATCCTTTTACAGGAAGCCTTCCAACATAAACACGCAGATGTTTAACATAAGAGAGATGGATCTCTGCCTTGATGATTTAATTCACTAAGTCCTTAGCTAACTTATCTTCAAAGTCTTAAAATGTTTGGCCCTCCATTAACGCCACTTCAGCACTTCTGGCTTGCTAAATTAAAGCTACTGGTTGAGTGATATTCCCCTCCTGCCATCACAGAAGGGTTGTCTTCATCCATTTTGCAATAAGCAATCAAATATCCTCTGTTAAGTGTGCAGCCCTCTATCTGAGTTCTTTATGTAGCACACCTCAACCATCAGCTGCATATTTGTTGGATGTTGCCCCAGACCAGTGCCTCGTTTCCTCTCTCCCCACACTTTGCATGTTTGCTAAGACCACAGTGCACAGAAGTAATTAAATACACCTTACACAGTGTTATATGCTGGAGGCTGTCCTGTTGGAGAAGGGTGGAGACACACAACATTTCAACAAATCATTGAGCCCATTCTATGAACCGCACTCATCAATATTGCCATGACTTCTACAGTCATTTTTAAAGGCATTTCACAGTATTTGAAATAATGCTATTTAGCAAAAAGGCTTTATAAATTGTATCATTTTGCAGAATACCATTTGGCAGGTTTGAGTTAGAAATGGAAATTTTAATACTTGGTTCTGAGTAAAGTCTGGTTTAACTTTATCACCATCACAGGTACAGATTGTACAGCTGTTGTCTATCTAGTACAATTTGTTCTATCACTTGTCTTGACTTTTTAAAAGTGAGGGAACTCATTGACTCTAAACAGACAAAAGTAGTGCAACTGAGATGTTATGAAAGACTTATCATAAACATGTCATGACTTGAAAGGGATATTTTTCTCCTTTGCTTATTTTCTTTTTTTGCATCCGGTAGATTTGAATCACTGAAGTTAAATTGTAGAGCTAAAATACATCCTTGTTTTAAATTATATTACAGGAATCTTTTTCTTTTCTAGCCCTGTGTCATCAGTTACACCTGGACTCTTTTTTCAGCTTTTCACATATGACAATAATTAGATTATAACTTTATGCTAATTTCCTAGTGTAAATAGACCAGATGTCTACAATATATTAAACAAACCTTGGTTCCTTATTTTGTTTGGACCTCACGCTTCTATTGCAAATATCTATGGCAAACTGTCCTCATGGACCAATCTATCATTTTAAAGAGAGGACCAAAGAAAATAGATTAATCAAAAGACCTGCAGTTATTGCCTCCCCTGTTAGCTCCAATTCATATATCATTAGAGAAAAAAAAGCTTGTCAGCACTGTGGGATGTTATCTCTTTGGAAAAAAAAATCTTCAGCATAATAATTCTTTTTTTTTTTTTTTTTTTAATCTCATAACAATACACAATATTAAAATACTGGCTTTCCTAACATTTCTATCAAGGAAAGCCAAGTCAAACAGTACAATGCTGCATTTTCAGATATCACAAATATTTTGCAT
Organism: Rhabdornis inornatus; assembly: GCA_013397075.1. Lineage (NCBI taxonomy): Eukaryota > Metazoa > Chordata > Aves > Passeriformes > Rhabdornithidae > Rhabdornis > Rhabdornis inornatus. The sequence goes on along the minus strand of VWZS01007733.1, from coordinate 24,017 downwards.
AAGCAAGGCCGCAGCACTTGCATGCAATGCTGATAGTTTCATACAGCACTGTTCATTTTAATGTAATGTCAGAACAAGCACGATATAGACTATACTATACATACCCCAAGGGCTTTGATAAAGTGCAACCAAAATGGTAAAATTTAGGAGGAGGAGCACAGAAAATAGCTTTTGGAACAGCCTTGGCATTGAATTTCAATGATTTTTGCCATAAGTGTATTTTCACTCAACACTTGATCTAAGCCCTTTGAAGTCACTGGCAAGAGAAATGGTCTTTGTTTCATGTAGCATGTTCATTAACATGAGAGAATGCACATTTCTAAAATGAAGAAGTTTCTGGCTCTTTGCTAGACGAACTAGGTAGGAAATGCTGGACTTTCAGCTGTGTGCAACAAGCAAGCCTCCTTTCAGCTAGCTGCATCTCAGTGAACCTCAGACACCTACTGAACTACACTCCAAGCATATGTGCAGGGTAACTGCTGCTTCAGTAATTCCATCCAGCTTTTCAACTTATTTGGGATGAAGGTCTATACCTACCCCACACAGAAATGGGATGACTGTTTTCCATCTTCATGCCATTTTCTTCATAAGTAGTGGACATATTTGTCCAGCATTTTCTAGAGCTATTTGGGATTTCAGGTGGCTTTTTAAGTACAGGAGATTTTTGACAACCTTTTCTATTTCATTTATGTCCCCAGTAAGGGTTTGGTTTTTTTACTGGCCGGCAAAACGTGCTTTAGCTCATCTCAAGCTTGGTTTTTACTGCGGCGTTTTTCATTTTTATGACACCTGCTCTTCCTTTTGCTGACATTACTGCTGGGTTGCTTTAAACACAGTGATCTTTCACCCATGTGCCATCTCATATAGAAGGTTACCTCCTATGGCAGTCTTCACTTTCATTTTGGATATTACCAGGTTATAAACTACCATTAGCTTGCTCTCCAGCACCTGTCAGATGCTTGGCATTTCTCTAGGGAGAGGCTCAGTTTACATATAAACACATTTGTAACCAGGCTGATGCTTTTAAGTTTTAGACCAAGGGTTCTGTGGAGAATTCTGGCCCCTTGGCTGAATGGCTCGTATAAATCAGTATGCCAAAAAATGGTTTTGGTGTTAAAATTTGAACTTTTGCCTTTAATAAATCTGCCCTCAGTCATCAGTAGTGGGAACTTATTTTTTTACCAGTTCTCTACTGAACAGGGCAACTTTCCAAGATATTAGTTGCTATGACTACTATTGGACTATCCCCTCCTTCTGAAAGAGTATTAGAAAGTCCAACATTGTTTCATATCCTTGCAGCCCCTCTAATCCCCTTTTTCTCAAGTGGAATTCTGCATTTCAGTAATCTAGTGAGATAGCATAGGGCTCACTTTCTTTTCAGTGTTCCTCCAAGCTCCATAGCCTTTTAGCCATTCTAGAACTGCTAGAACAAAACCCATAGAGAAAATTCTAACTCCTCTGATCAAGAGAGGGCAAATGTGTGATGCCAGATGCTGCATCTGCATTTCCCTGTTGCTTTTGATTGTGTGCGTCGTGAACTCTCAACTATAACATCCAACACTTGATTGTCATTGGTCCAAACTCGGTTTTATAAAGCACCTTCCCTAAAAGGGATGCTTGTCACTGGTGGTGCACTGATTCCACAGTTCAGATACAAATCAAATTGGTTGTTGATGGAACAGTTTAGCTGTCTATAACAAGTACTGACATCCTTTTCATCAATCTGGGTAGATGGCTTCTTCTTTCACTAGAAACCACCATAAGAATTTCATTGTCTTTCTTTCTTAGCTCCTGTTTTCCAATTGTTTGTGCACATCTGGTACAATTTGGGCATTTGAGTTTTCCCATTTATTCTATTTTCCACAGTTGTGTTAATGGACTTTTGTACTCCCACACAGCCCAGGTTTCTTCAGTGGGTGACCTTATGATTGCTGTAGGATTCTCTGCCACCCTAAGTGCCTGACCCAGTTCACCTTGTTTTATGGATATATTTGTTTTCCCTGTCATCCTCAGGCACTTTTTCTAGAGTAAGATCAGTGTCTCTGTTCTCTGTGCTCTATGCAGGCAGCAATCCTCCAGCGATCTTGTCTCTAATGAGGACATCTTTTATATTTCCAGAACTGCACAATATCCTTTGAAGTCCTTTGTAAAACTTACTGAGATACAGCATTGAAAAGTGCTGTGAAGGGTGCTTTGAGCTCTCCTGTTGAGTGATGGGGATTTTCACACATTCAATGACCACATTTCAGTTGGTGATTGGTAAAATCCAACTGAGGACATCTTAACTTCTTAAACTATTTTCACTTGATCATTTGTGATAGTCTGTCCTTCCCCTTCAGTTTTTACAACTGTGCTACTGTCTGTTATTATGTTTAGCAACAAAATTACATTCAATTCTTATTCTTTCCCTTCCATGAGGTAGTGAAACAAAAATTTTACTTTTATTTTCTTATTTTAATCTCCCTAGGCAGTCCTCTATACAGACTAAATTCTTCTTTCCAATACTCTAAAGCTTTTGTTATACTATTTTGCCCGAAATTTTTCATTCCCCTTGATCTGCATTCTTACTTTGCCCTTTTCTAGGTACTGTTTTGCTCATCTGCCCATTACCTGCCTTTGTCTGCTGGTTGTATAGTTAATCACCTGCCAAGTACAGGTGCTGGACAATAACGTGTGGTGGGTTCTTGCTTCTAAAACCAAGGTGGCTTTTTACTGCATGTTTCCTGTATCTGCAGCTACCATTCTCACCGTCTGCACAAACTGGCTTCCTGGGATACACCTCAAAACAAACAACCTTCCTGCACCTTCTATTTATCTCTGAAAGGCCAATGCAGGTTACTGGAAACCAGCTCTCAGGCTGAAATGGGAACATGCTTGAAGTACTCAAATTTTAAGAAAAGTTCTTTGCTTATTTCACTCTGCAACTCTCCTGTTTTGGTAATAAACACAAAGCTATATGACAACTATTCATTATATATCCTAAACCAGCATATGGGTTTTGTCCAGGACAAAGTGATGAAATGTCCATCTCATGGAGATGAGTTGTAATCGGCATTGTGGGTTTGTTTTCAAACTCTATGGGGAGAAAGGGAGAGGGGGAAAGCAAAATCAAAAAGCAAAGACTGAAGACATTTTCAGGCTACTTCAGCCTTCTACTGGGCACCTTTTTTTGCTCATGTTTTCCATTTGAGGCAGGGATGCAAATCAGGAATCTGAACAGTTTCTCTCAGAGAGAGCAATGCAGAATGTGAAAGAATAACTGCAACCCTCTGCCTGCAGCCCTTCTGCTCATCACAGCCCCTCTCTCTCCAGGCTTCAACTCTGACATTTTCCCTCTTTGAAGCAATAACAAGAACTTCACAGTTCAGATTTTGGTCAATTTGTAGCTGGAAGCACGTGAAATCCAGGGGTTTATATTTTTCTTTTAATACAAAACAATAAATTGGCTTCAATTCATTCATAACTAGCCTCAGGTTTAATCAAAAGATTCAACCCTTTTGACAAAACATGGGCTGGATACCACATCTGTAGGAAAAGCTGCAAACAGCTGAATTTTACTTTGCTTCAGGTTTCCTAGCAAACATTTCCCATTGCTCCAAAGGAGACTTTTCATGAGTTGAAGGCATCATCCTGAATAAAGGTTAAGGGGAAAGAGATTATATGACAAGCTTTGTTACCTCCTGCCATTTCTATTTCTGTTTGTATTCAAAGGCTAGGAAGAAAGGAATAAATGATATAGTAAGACCATAGGGTTTCTAAAAGGAATCCTTTTAGAAAATAATGGATTAGTTAAATAGTACTGCATCTTGCCAAAATGACATTATTATAATATCATCCCTTACAATTACTAGCACAGCTGAATCAATAATGTGGATAGTATAAAGAAAAACTGGCTACAATGGCACTATAAATTCTGAAAAAATTATTGTAGCAATTTTCTAGTGGTTTGGGATAAGCTTCCTAAACCTCTCAACCATTTCAGCAGATTGTTTGCCCTATGCAACAATTCTGTTAAAACTATCATTTGCTTGTGGCAATATTTTTTAGCTGGTAGGCATAAGCCAGGGGAATTTGCATGCCATGGAAATATAGCTATGTCAGGAAAAGGTCACTTTTTCCTGCAACTTCTATCTACTGGCTCAGTGTATCCTAATAGATTTGATCTTGTTTTTCCAGTTAACTGCATCAAATCTGCATTGTGTGACAGGTCTTAACTTAAAGGAATTAGCAAAGAACTACTGAAATTAAAAAGAGTAACATAATTTAACTCTAGCTGAGGAGCTATTCCTTGTTTTCAGCCAAGTGCTATTTCATTTCCATTCTGTATGCCACAGTGAATAAAATTTGGAACATATTAAAATTAATTGCCTGAATATATTTTGTCTGTAAAGTTAGACTGACAATATAGTAATTTTTTCCAACACTTCTTGCTGTTAATTAATGTGCCCATAGCTCAAAGAAATAGTATTTTGCTGCATTTACTTCTTGTGGAGATAAACCCCAAATACAAAGGATTAAATAATACTAATTTCAAAAAAATTGACATTTTTATATCTGTAAAGAAAGTGATTTTCTTTATGAGATTGTGTTGGGCTGGTTCAACTAATGGCAGTGCACACTAGTCAATAGCTAACAGTGGACTGAAAAGAATGAGAAGATTTTCAGCTAGAACTCCACCCAGTTCCCTGTGATTTGGTGGAGTTGCAAGTGCTCAGCACCTGTTTCATCAGGTCAACAGATGGCCACAATTTAAGGAGACCCATAGGCAACACAACTTTAATTTACTTCAGGCTCTCGTGATGTTCACGTTTCTGTGGTTGCCTTAAATGTTTTGAGGATGAAGAAATTATGTGTTATATAAAATAAGCAATATAGAGAGAGATCAGAACACACAGATTCCCTACACTTGTCATGGGCCTAGTTAAAAATCTATTTAAACTAATAGAGATTCCCAGGGGCTTTAACTTAACTTGGATTGTGGTTTACAGAGAGATCCAGCTTTAACACTGATTCAAGATCTCCCTCCTCATTGCAGAGGGGGTAGACTACATGATATGTAAAAGTCGTTTCTAAGATAAACTCTTTTATGTTTCTACGATATTGTTCCTTTTAGTCTATGGGCTTCATGATACTGATGTTTTTTATTGAAATACCAGCTGATGTCTGGGTACCAACCTCCTTCTGCTTGGTTGTGCTCCTACAAGCACAAGCATAAGCACCTCTCATTGGTGTGCTTACACCATTCAGGTGATCTAACCTAAAAGCAACAACAGTAATTTCTCACTTTATTCGTTTTTGTTGTTTGGGGCGTTCTTGTTGTTCATCTGTTGTGTTCTTTTAAAATCAATTTCCTGATCTGCATCACACAGCAGGTACAAGAACACTGTCCAGTAAAAGAGCAGGAATGAGTAAAATAGAAATCAGCTGGAAACAAAACCAACTATAATATAATCTTTCACTGTGCTTCCCAGTTTCTCAATGCAACAAAATTATTCAGAAGTACAAACTTTGCTCAGAGAGGTGATTCTATCTGCTGATATATGGCTATCTCATAATGATACACAAATACTATATTTCCCATTTATTTATTTCATGCTGTGAGTAATTATTTGCATTATATCATCTGAAATCTAAATCAAGAATATCTACTGCATGATTATATGTGGAGCTTAGAAGACATAGCTCTTCTACAATACAAGTCCTATTTGTAATTCAGCTGAACATGGGCCATCATGAATTGTCAAGGTTGAGTTCTTCTTGCTTCTTTCATGATGTTTAATTGACATGACTTTTGACATTGTGGTAAAATATGCTCATGTTTTGGGACTGAAACAAAAAGGACAGTGGATCTAGAGGGTGGAGGAAAAGCCCTCCAGTGGAGTAAGTTTCAGGATTCATTACAGTCTATAAACAGTGACATTTCTGGATCAGCTGTGCAGGAATGTTAAGGCATATTGTATATTTGGCTGTTGACATGAAAAGATTAAGCTCAACAATGATAATAAAGAATTGGCAGTTCTCTGTTACCCATGCATATATGAATGTAATTGTTTCTTTTCTTACACGCTTCCTCCTAAGACATCCATCTGAACATAGCAGAAGGATTCAAAAAGACATTTTTCCCCAATAAAATACAAACATGTAAGTAAACAGTACAATGTTCCACATTGTTTGATATTGATTTGCGTTGCAACTAGTGGGAATTCATACTTGAGAAAGAGTATTGAAAAGCTTTCTTGTACTTATGGAAGTCAACAGTCTCTTCACCTCAGGCAAAGGAGTTAAATTGGTGAAATAACACGTGATGCAGCAGGACAGATCTCAGCTTGCTTTCCAAGACATCTTGGGAGTCCCAGTCAAGATAAGGATCTAGATACTGGTGTGATCTGTCCTGGGTCAGAGACAGCAGGACACAGCCCACAGAGGTCAGAGCTGGTGGAAGGAGGTGTCTGAGGATGTTGCCAGAAGTCCACTTCTCATATTAGAGATTTTCTGTCATGATGTCTAACAGCTGTTGCAAAAGGGAAAAGCGTTTCAGTTCCAGTGATGGAGGAGGGAAAAGGACTGGTAGGAGTGAGAAGACTTGCAAAAAAGTCTGAACTGCAGGAAAACATTGAACCTAAAACTCCTTCAAGGGCAAGGCATCAACATTTTCCCTTATGGACCAAGGAAATGACTTTGACTGATATTAGGAAAATAAGGTCCACTGAATCAGAGACTAAGATATGGCAAGGATATCACTGCACGGGTAAAGTTGTTACAAACACAAATGTGACAGAAGGTGTCAATATTTTAAATGTCTTTTTTTGGGTTTTTTTTTTTTGTTTGTTTGTTTGGTTTGTTTTTTTGTACTTGTTTGGGGGTTTTGTGTGTTTTTTTGCTGTTTTTTTTTTCTTTTTTGTAATGAAAGCTGTTCTTTACTGCTTTTGAAAATATAATTTTATATTTCTTTAGAAGCTAGCAGTTGTGGACCTCTTGGCCACTATAGCACAGACATGAATTAAATTTCTACATGAGTTGCTTGGTGGAAAAGGACCTGGGAGAGCTGGTCAATGGTGGCTGCATACAAGCCAGCATGTTCCCAAGTTTCCAAGAAGACCAAGGGCATCCTGACCTGTATCAGAAATAGAATGGCCAGCAGGACTAGGGAAGTGATTACCCCTCTATATTCAGCACTGGTGAGACCACACCTCACATACTGTGTTCAGTTTTGAGCCCCTCACTTCAAGAAGGACATTGAGGTGCTGGAGCATATCCAGAGAAGAGCAATGGCCCTGGAAAAGAATCTAGAGAGTCAGTCACACGAGGAGCACTGGAACAGGCTCCCCAGGGAAAGGATCACATGACCAAGTCTGAGTTCAAGCAGTGTTCAGGTAACACTCTCAGGCTCATGGTGGGATTCTTCAGGTGTCCTGTGCAGGGACAGGATTTGGATACGAGGATCCTGATGGGTCCTTTCCAACACAGCATGGTCTGTGATTCTATATTTAGTCTGCAGAAAAGGAGATTCGGGGGGAACTTGATCACTCTCTACAATTGCCTGAAAGGGGGGTGTGGCCAGATGGGGTTGGTTTCTTCTCTCAGGCAACCAGTGACAAGATAAGAGGCAATGGCTGCAAGCTGTGGCAAGGAAGGTTCAGGTTTGACATCAGTAGTAATTTCTTCACAGAAAGGGTGGATAAGCATTGGAACGGACTGTTCAGGGAATTGGTGGAGTCAACATCCCTATAAGTGTTCAAGAAACTATTGGATGTGGCTCTTAGTGCTATGGTTTATTTGACAAGGTGATGTTCCGTCAAAGGTTGGACTCAATGACCATGGAGGTCTTTTCCAATCTTAATGATTCTGTGAGGCTATGATTCTATGATTGCTGATTTGGTACTCTGATGACAACGGGGACATCTGTCTTTTAAAAGCATAGTTATCAGAGATGGGTACCATTCCAGTACTGTGTAATACTAAAATTGATGTGCTATTTTCCTATGAGAAGGTCTCGATCAGCCTCCTAATGAGAGGTTCTTAGTGAATCCTGAATCTTAGCAGGTAACCCATAGCCAAATCCATGTACTAAGTATCCATCTCTTGGCTAAAGTCTCCTTGCAGTTTTCAGTTATAATTATCTTTCAGCCTTGTTTATACTCAGATGAGTCAGGTGTTATGCTGAAGTTAACTTCTGAACTGTTTTACACTGGCACAGAATTAGTATGGAATATCTGTTAGGATTTAATATATGCCTTTTCAAAAGAGATCATAATGATAATAGAGATCCTGTGTAGACCAGGAAACCTATAGCAATGTTTCCTTCCTGTCACTGGTGCACCCAGAAAAACATTTAGTTTCCTTTATGAAAGCAATCGAACACTTTGATTCTAGTCATAGTAAAACTAAAAAATTGTTTAGAAACCTAAGGTACTAATGAACAATAAATACTGAGTCAGGGATTAAAACATAATTGAGGAAGATATAAATGCATCTTTTCAAGACTGAGATACAATATCTGCTAAGTTAATAAGAAATAAAATCATGTTGACTTCAGTGTGCATGGGATCAGACTGTGGATATTTGATCAATGAGTCCTCAATGACAGAAAATGTTATAGATATAAGTGGCAAGTGAGGCACTGATCAGGTGGCACTGAAAACTTGCTAGCACCTTTGGGACCCCAACATTTCCAGCAGAGCTATTGTGATTTACAGATTGGACAATATTTCTTCTTTTTTCTAGGTTTGCATTTGTCATGTGCTTGTCCATGAAAGAAGTTTTTGTCTTATTTGAAAGGTTAGGAATCTTTTCCTTCAAGATATTCTCAGACCTTTTCTCATCCTGATTAGATTAGTGGATAAGAATATTTCATAAGGACGGAGGGAGTGCTATGACCAGCTATTGTGACATTATGAATAATACAGGAGAAACAATATTTATTCTGCATTTCCTGCATAGACCTTAAATATTACTCCTGTGATAGTTTTTGCAAACATGTCTCTACTCAGTCCTTTCTTGTATGACTTTCAAGGAGAGGCAGAAGGCTAAAATATGTCTTCTGTAAGTTATGCCTAGTGCATGTAGACACAATAAAGAAGTATGTCTAATAATGTCTTATGTGTCAAGAAGGAATTTCGCCCAGGAAAATGCTTCCAAGAAAATAATTTTATTTATTAAAATATGCCTTGGAAGTCAATCATTTTTTTTCTTCATCATTGGTGGTTAAAATTATTCCAATTCTCTGTACTCACTTGTACATCAATTTAGTAAAAAGGTATATTGGTTCCTGTCCTGCCTGGCCTTTTATTGAAGTAAAATTAAACAATTTCAGGATTCAATTATTAATACCTTCCATCTATAAACCATGTCTTCATCTATAAACCATATTGACATTCAGTCTAGACATCTCAAGAGGGGATTCACTTCATGAATATCAATAAACAGGTTGTAAGGAGACTGGGAATATTAAATTATTTCAAAGCGTTTGACAGTTGACAATGTTAATACAATAATTAAAAGCTCATATCCCAAAAAAAAAAAAAAAAGCTGCTCAGCATTTCCATGTAGAAAGCTGCAAAGTCCTTAGAAGGTGAAAATCAACACTGCTGCGCTGTTACTACTGGATCTGTGTGCATTTCCAGCAACCCCCACAGTACCTTCACAGATAAGGAAATCTTTTTGCCCCAAAGATGGCTTCAAGACCTGGCTTAACCTCAATTTATGACCAGATTGGCATTAACTTTTTAGCCAGAAGGTAGTAAAAAATCATTTGAAAATGCAAATCCTAGCCTGAATTAGACCACTGCTTTGAAAAGGAAGCAGCAGATAGCCCAAGACACAGCAGACCTGGCTCCCCCTGAGAAACAGTTTGCAAAGCTTTGGGTTGGAGATAAAACGGTAAAAATCCACAGTAGAGTCTTTCTGCCTTTCTCAGTGCAGCTTGTGTAAAGCTTCCCTGGGTAGGAATCCATCAACTCAGAAAAAATCTAATGATGAAAGACAGCAGATTTCTGTCAAGCATTTGTCTTAGCAATGACCTTCTGTGAGAAAATAGAACAATTGACCACTGGTACACAAATCATGTCAGGAGCTTCCTCAAAATTGCTTCTTGAGGTGGCTGGAACCTGATATCAATACTCCATGTGTGTGAAAATAAGGAAAGCAACATAAAAAGAAGCAGTATTTAGGATTCTCAAAAATAAAAAGCAAACATAGTAAATATAATGCAGTTCTGTTGGTTAGTATCACAGAGTGATTTAGTTTTTTTACTCAGATTACCACTAACTTAACATGTATACAGATTTGCTTGTGTAATGGACTGCTGAGTTGTCACTCAGTGGTTCCTTTCCCCTAATGCTTGGATTGGAGGCAGGCTAATAATTTGGTTGTGATTTTCAGATAGGAATTTGGCAGTATGTTGGTTTTGGCTGGAGTAGAGTTAATTTTCTCTATAGCAGCTGGTATGGGACTGTGTTTTGGATTTTTGCTGGAAACGCTGTTGATAACACAGGGATGATTAGCCATTGCTGAGCAGTGATGACACAGAGTCAAAGCTTTTTCTGCTCCTCATCACTGCTTTTTCCAGCAAGGAGTCTGGAGGTGCACAAGGACTTGGGAGGCGACACACCCAGGACTATTGTCCCCAGCTGACAAAAGGGATATACACACAAGAGTGTGTTGGTCTGCTGCAGAGTAGGAAGGATCTGCAGAGGGTTCTGAACAGGCAGAGAGGATGGGCCAAGGCCAGTAGTATGAAGCTCAACAAGGTGAAATTCTGGGTGATGCACTTGGATCGCAAGAGCCCCAGGCAGCACTACAGGCTGGGGGGCAGAGTGGCTGGAAAAACTTCCAGAGGAAAAGGACCTGGGAGTGCTGGTCAACAGTGGCTGAACATGAGCCAGTGCGTGCCCAGGTGGCCAAGAAGGCCAGTGGCACCTGGCTTGTATCATAAATAATGTGGCCAGCAGGACCAGGGCAATGATTGTCCCCCTATACCCAGTAGTGGGTGGGTGCACATTGAATCTGGGTGCAGCTCTGGGCCCCTCACTACAAGAAAGACATTGAGGGGCTGGAGTGAGTCCAGGGAAGGGCAATGGAGCTGGGGAAGGGTCAGGAGCACAAGTCTGATGAGGAGCAGATGAGGGAGCTGGGGGTGCTCACCCTGGAGAAAAGGAGGTTCGGGGGAGACCTTGTCACTCTCTACAACCACTTGAAAGGAGGCTGTAACCAGGTGGGGATCAGTCCCTTCTCCCAAATAAGAAGCAAAAGAACAAGAGGAAATGGCCTCAAGCTGTACATGGGAAGGTGTGGATTGGATACTAGGAAAAATTTCTTCCTGGAAAGGCTTACCAAGCACTGAACAGGCTGTCCAGGGAACTGGGGGGTCACCATCCCTTGAGATAAAAGATGTGTAGATGTGGCACTAGGGACAGGGTTTAGTGGTGGACTTGGCAGTGCTGGGTTAGCTGATGGACTCAAGGATCTTAGACTTATTTTCCAATTGAAATAATTCTATGATTTTATGTTTGCATGATATTCTATACCATATGGCATAATGCTCAGCATATAAATCTGGAGGAAAAAGAAGAAAAGTAGAGATGTTTGGAGTGATGGCGTTTGTCTTTTCAAGTCACTGTTATGCAAGATGGGGCCCTGGAGATGGCAAAACACCTGCTCATGGGAAATAGTGAATTAATTCCCTGTTTTGCTTTGCTTGAATACACAACTTCTGCTTTACTTATTAAAATGTCTTTATCTCAGCCCCTGAGTTTTCTCACCTTCCCATGTTTCTGATTCTCTCTCCATTCCCCTCAGTCAGGCCGTGAGAGAGCAGCTGTGTGGGGCTTACTTGCTGGCTGGGATTAAACCACAGCAGGCAACTACATGGATAACATGGATTCAGAATGACTACTGTTATACTAAATAAATCTTGGGAGAAATATTCAGACTTAGGTATGGGTTAAGGTGTTCCTCACTTCAATAGAATAAAAACATGGTGACATTTAATTTGAGTGACCTGAGAGCTTTTCATTCTTTACAGATGTAATCAGAACTTTCCATTGTACATGCTAATTAAAACCAGCTCTAAGTTTTGCCTTTTGGAACATAACTAACAAGTATTGAAGACTATACCATGTGTGCTTATTTTGCATGCAGCCCACATCTCCTGCAGAAGATCACTGATAATTTCAGCTGTAATCTGTGGGTGCACGAAAATGAACTGGGTTGTATGCCTAAGATGATGAGACTTTAATAATATATGGAAATAGCCTGCCGTGTGAACTCAGCTTCATGAGGCAGGCGGCTCAAACCCAGGTCAAAAGGTGTGCTCAGGCTCACCTGCGCTGTGCAATCCAGGCTCCCTCCTCATCCTCTCACTGGCCATATGTGGGGGTGTATGCTGGGCTTTGCACCACTTTTTAGTGGTTTGTCATCAGTCTCATCTGTTTTCCCTCAGAGCCAGGATTATTAGAAAGGCGATTGAGATGATTCTCATGTTCAGGCTTTGATGTTTATTATATCTTATTAGAAATTACAGAAAGTATGACAGCACCTCCAGCTCCTTGCTAGAAGTGGGAAAAATGGCTTCCATCTGAGCCTGCTTCAAGGCCTTTTAAAGCTAAACAAACCAATAAAAGTTTAACACCTACATTATTTATCTTTTTGACCCAATAATAGATTCTTACGACCTTTAGAGTGACATTAGACTGACTAACCAAAGACAACTACCTGAGTTTCGTGACAAAGACGGAAGAAGAAGATGAACAAAGAAAAAGACATTACCCAAAATTCTCCATCTTGTCCCATAACCACCACTATACTATAAAAATCTCAAATTTAAAACCTATTACCTAGTGAAAATACACACATCTAACTTACTACACATTTGTGATTTTTAATTTATTATTTATATTTACAAGCCTTTTCTAAGGTTTCAGGTCCAGAGCAGTCTTTTCCAGGGGGTCTGTGCCTGGAAGCACAGAAACCTCAAAAACTCCAGATTTCTGAGGTCCAACAGCCATCCACCACTGCCCCACTGATGCTTTCCTCCTTTTCCTCCTTTTCTGCCACACTTCCACCTCCCCATCAGCAACCTCAGGACTGCCAATACAGAGTCCAGCCCACCTGACGGCAGTTTGGGCTCTGCCCAGACCCCTGTTGGTGAACTTACTGTGTCCTGCAAATGTGGGACGTCTCTCCCTGATGCAGCCAAAAAGTTACACTCTTTCAAGAGTAAAACCCTGACAGTCAGTTCCTAGAAGGAACAGCAGGGGAGTAGCCCTTGAATGTTGGTGGCACCCCTAGATCTTGCTTGGGGTGCTGGTCTATCCTGCCCCTTTCCATAGCAAAGGGATGCTAAGGATGGACACTGAAACTGTTTGTAAATGAAGGACTGTATCCCTCTTCATCCAAACTCTTCAGGAAATTAATTCAGATTTCAGTTGCATCAGGGGTGATTTTGAAGAATTATTGGTCCTCTCTAGTTGAAACATACTAATTACTGTTCTGACATCTGTCTTCACTGAAGACAAATTATTTTTCATTGTGAGGGAAATGCTGCCCTCCAGCTGTCAGGGCAAGTTATTTGTAATCTTGACCAATTTTATGCTTTAACAAATGTACTTTATAAAAAAAACCAAACAAAAAAAAAGGTATCAGGGAGAATAATGAACAATCAATCAGGATTAAAAATTATTTTCATTAAAATATTTAGGGGGTGGTATTGGCTTTGAGGTGGCTGCAAGACACCGTCTCTGAGTACACTGGTTTTCTACTAGACAGTGAATATAAATGACTCAAAAGTTTCATCATAAAAAAGGGATAAAGTGTATTTAAGATAATATGACAATAAGTTGGACAGGACTGGCTTCCATTTTATTCTGGCTGGGGCTGTTTCTCATTCTGGTTTTATCAGAAGTTACGTGGAATAAGTATATTTTCCTTTAAGGAACAGTATCTGTTGGAGCATTGACATAACATATGGGTGAGTGTTTCTTGCAAATAAGTCTGCATCTGCACATTTATTTAATGATCTGATTGGCTAAAAAGTACCCCTTCGCTTGGTGCTGGTAAATGTAGGCAAGGGCACAGATGATGCTGAGCAAGGTCACGGGCTACTAAAACGCAGAACTGTATCAGGAACATGTAGAGTGCTTCCTGGTTCTTTAGTATTCCTCCTACACCACTTCCCTTTCCTTTTGCAAGTGTTCTTTGACTTAAGCAGGGAAAAACATGTCCTGGGAGGTATTTTGATGATTTAAGAACTTTAGTACCACCCTATAATTTTTTAGCCATGTTTTTCCTATTTTGCATTTCCATATAAGAGAGTAAGTTTAAGAATAATTTGCACACTTTAATCCTTTCCCTTCTAATTTACATTTCCACTTAAACAAGGTTGATAAATCACTTTGCAACCAATAGTCAGAGTTGGTATCTTCTGCCATCAGGCTCTCATGTAACTCTCCTATGCTAACAAAACCAATATGTCAAGGTGCCTGTCACTCTTCTTGGCTGCTGTAGTGTATTGACAGCATCCAAATATCTCTTTGGATTTGATGGCTGGCACACGTGGGGCTGGTGGAGGGCTTTGCTCAGGATCATGGGGATGTTCAAAAAATCTTTTTAGGAGCCTTTTACAATTCCCTCCTTTTGCAATTTAGAGAAAATCCTTCTACAGTGTAGATCAGGACACCTTTCTTCAAATCAGTAAAAAACTATCATCTGACCTCAGATTTGGATCTAAACCATGGTGTTTACAAGTTTTTTTAGAAGGAGGAAGGGTGGTGCTCAGTGGTGTTGGAGGTGGTGAAGTTCCCAGGTATTTTGCTGTTGAAATTGAGCAGAGGAGAATTACACTCTCTTCTTTACCACTCCTTCTTAGGACACAGAGATCTTCTATGTGCCTCTAATATTTTGAAGGACATTATTGAAACATCAGAAGATTCTTTCTTCCTTTATTTCTGGTAACTTCATACCAACAGATAAAGTCCCAAACAGGCAGAAATCCCCTGTTAGTTTATATATCTCATACTCCCTGATTTGCCATACTTGCTTTGAATAGTACACAAGATGAATACAAATAACTTAGGTATTGGCGATCCAAAATCTTCTTGTGATCAACAGGTACCTGGTTTCTTCCTTGAAAAAACACCTCTGGAACCAATATGGGATAATATCAGAGAGAACAAGTAATTTTTGGCATGTTAAGCTCTATGCCCCTATTAAACATAAAACTAGCACCTAATACCTTGAAATTAGGAATTGGACAGTAAGAGAAGCACGTTACTTTGGTATCAAGTAGAATTTTTTAAAAAATGTCTTAATTCCCAAAGCATTTCAGAAAACTCTGAGTTGTATTATAATACCAGCTCCACAGGGACCAGTAGGCTTTGTATGTGACTAAAGTTTTTTGGAACCCATAAACTTTCCAAGACATTTTTAATTGCTCAGAGGAGGAAGAACAGTAATTGGGAGAGAGAATGCTGGCTCATATTTTCTGAAGGCTTATATTTTCTGGAGGTAAGTGTTTTCTCTCTGTCTCAGCAAACCAGTATCGTTTTTTTTTTGTTTGTCTGTTCAAACACCTTGCCTTGGTTGGGAATGAGACAGTCAATTAGGGTAGGTAGGTAATCACCAGGGATTAGATCCACTTGTAATTGGCAACATTAATTTGACAGGAAACACCTTCTTTAGGGAAGAAAGAAAAAAAGAAAGAAAGAAAGAAAAAGCTGTGCTGAGCTTTCCAGTGCCTGGAGGAGAACATGTCAGTGTCTCAGTTCCAAGGGTGGGGAAGTCCGTAAATCAGAGGGATTGCTGCTTTCTGTGGGAATGCTGAACCTGTGCTTCAGTGACGCATGTGAGAATTAAAGATTCCCAGAAGACTTAAAACTGTTTTCAAAAGATGCAGAGCTTAATTACTAGAGGGGTTGTTCATTATCAACACTGAAAGGCTCTGTGTGGATCTTTTTGTGGGCTATGATGTGAATATTAAGTGTCAGACACTCCGAATATCAGACTGCCAGACCTTCTGGCAAAACAAGCTGCTTTTTAGCAAGATGTCTCATTGGAGGCAGGTTCTGCTTTGCAGTTTACACTCACTGGGTGTACTTGCTACCAACTGAACTTTCACACTGTTCATGTAACTGCAGAGTGGTGCATTTTCACTCCAGGGCTCATCTCCAGGAGAAGTTACTGGGCTGAAGGGTAGGGTAAGCATCTATAACCCACAGTCTGGAAGAAGAGGAAAAGTTACCTTAGACTTTCTGTACACTAAGAGCATCTACACAGAGAGTAAGTGAATTGTAACTGACATGTGGCAAATCCCAACCTCAAAGTGCAGCACCAACTCTGCAAGAAGTTTGTGAGGACAGGTTTGCAATGGTGAATTTGCACAAGGGCTTGAGATCAAGTGATGCAAGCTTTGTCACTCTGCTATAGTTCATGGGCACTTGGCAACAGAAGACTGGGCAGAAGGCACAAAATGCCCAAAATGCAGACCTTCTAATTTAAAGATACTGTTTATTTTTTCTGCCCATGAAGTCCAACAGAGCTCAAAAGCACAGCTCAGTGCCTGTTCTCCTGGACAGCATTAGGCAGAGCATTGCCAGCAGGTTGAGGGAGGTGATCCTGCCCCTCTGCTCTGCCCTGGTGAGGCACATCTGGGTGCTATGTGCAGAGCTTGGCCAATCACAAAAAAAGAGATATGGATATATTGGAGATCAGAAAGCTGAATAATAGAATCTTAATCATAGAATATAACAAATTGGAAGGGACTCATTAAAATCATCAAGTCCAGCTTCCTGCTCCTTGCAGGACCACTTTAACCTTAACCAGATGACTGGAAACATCACTCCTTGAGCTCTGGCAGGTTTGGCGCCCTGACCACTTCCCTGGTGAGCCTGTTCCAGTGACCCTCTCACCTAAGAACCTTTTCCCAGTGTCCCACATGAACTTCCTCTGATGCAGCTTTAGACTATTTCCTTATGCCTTACCATGGGTCACCAGAGAGAGAACAGCACCTTGCTCTCCACTGCCCCCCTTAAGGAAGGTTAGACTGTGACAAGGGAACCCCTCTGTCTTCTGTCCTCCAAGATGAAAAAGCCAAGTGATCTCAGCTGCTCCTTCTAAGTCTTGCTCTTGACACCTTTTGCCAGCTTGGATATCCTTCTCAGGACACACTAGGATGAGCAAGTTCAGAGTCAGATGTGAGTTTACCATTCCCCCAGCCGTGATCTTACAAGACAAGGTTCTAGGTGTATTGGGTCCCTTCCTTGGTGCTAAAGGCAGAGATGGAGCAGGGAATAAATGTCTCCATTTGTCTACATCCCTATTTTTGAGGTGACTGATCTCATCAAGTTGTGGACCAGTGCTATCACTGTTCTTCTTTTGCTGTCAATGTATTTTAAAAATTGGTCTTTTTGTTGTCCTTCAGAGCTATGCCTGTCTTGAGCTCTAACATGGATTTTTCCACATGGATTTTCTCCCTACCAGGGCTAATGGCATTCCTGTAGCCTCTCTGAGTCACCTCTCCTTGCTTCCAATCTCCATATACTTCTTTTCCTGTTTGAGTTCTAGAAGATCCCTGCTCGTCCCAGCTGTCCTTCTGTACAACTTGGAGCATCACTCACACAAAGGGAAGTTGAGAGAGCTGAGACTGTTCAGTCTGGAGAGGAGAAGGCTCCAGTGGAATCTTTTCTGTGTGGATAAACAGATGATGGCAGGAAATGAAGACAAGAGAGCAAGACTCTTCTCACCAGTGTCCATTGACAGGAGAAAAAGCTATGGACACAAACTAAAAAAAATAGGAAATCATGTTTAAAATAAGAAAAACAAGTTTCAAAGTGAGGGTACTCAAACACTGGTACAGGTTGCCCAGAGAGATTGCAGTCTCTGTCCTTGGAGATATTTGAACCCAACAGGACATGGTCCTGGACAAACAGCTCTAGGTCACCCTGCTTGAGAAGAGGGATTAGACCAGAATTCCCCCAGAGGTCCCTGCTAACCTCACCTATTGATTTTGCAATTGTGTATCATGATTGAAAGGAAGATCTGCATCTCCTGTTCCCAGATGTCAAGTGTTGGTTTCCTCCTGATTCTTCTCATCTTTTGCTACCACAGGCCCTGTCAACATTGTGTTTTCATGATGTCACTACCACAATGGCATCTCAGGTGCTGCTACATGCTATCAGGTGTGCTGATGTGCCTGGTCTTGCTCTGTCCTGCCAACTCACTGGACTTTTAAGCCCTTTTTATGTTCCTACAGAACATAAAACATCTCAGAAGCCAAGTGAAAAGAAAACAGGAGCCCAGCCCCAGTCTGCTCTTATAATCCTGGGCTTTGTCTTAACTGAACCTAAAAGGCTCATGGCAATAACAAAAGGAGGAACAGGTACAACTTTTCCCCCATTCTCTATGATGAAGGGGAGAGACATAATTTTCCCTAAAGATAAATTAGATGAGCATTACTCTGATACAATGCTGAAACTACCAACTTTCCTTGTGCTGAAGGTGCAGGATGTGATGATAAGAGTGTTTAACCTCCAGAGTTAAAAAATGCAGGTGATAAATGCCTGTGTGCCTGTTTGGTCGTAGGACTGGTTACTTCTTGCTTCCTGTAGAGCTGTGACTCAGAGCTAGGAGGGACAAGGAAATAATGGATCTCTGGAGGAGAAAGGTGCTACCACTGAGGGGGTGGCAGAAGCTCCAGCCTAAACAAAGGAAGAACATGGCAGGTGAGAGCACAACAGCCACAGAGAGCACTGTAGGTGATCAAAACAGCAGAGGAGGAGACTATCCTGTTGAGTTCAAAAATATTTCAGCAAAGGTCATGCACTTCCTCTGAGGTTGATATTTGAGTTGAGTCAAGGGATTATGCCTTCAGAAGCCCTCTGGTCAGAATCCTCGTGCGAAAACACTCAGCCAGGCCCAATAGCACAGAGGTATATATTTCATTCACTCTGATTCTGTTAGCTATGTGCAGTGCTGGAAGTGTCTTCCTTTCTGCTCTGGTCCCATAACTGCCCAGTAAGCAATGAGTACAACACATGCAAACACAAAACATGCACTTGCAAGAGTCGTCCAAAAAGTACCGAAAGCAGGATCATGACTGTTCAACCCCCTGCACAGCCTGGAACATGCATGAGTGTCTGTGGCTCACACTGGCTCTACAAACCCTAGTTTTCAAAAAAAAAAAAAAATTTTTGGGGAGCACTGATGGCAGGAGGAATGTTCTAGGGCAGGATTACTTTCTTGCTTGCTTCACATTGATTCAAAGCGTTTGGCATGAAACACAGTGAATCACTAAGCTTGTTGCTGTGTAAGAATTACACTGACATGATTATGCCTGATGGTTCTTGATACTATTTTTTCCTTTGTACAAAGTCTCCTCCCCATATCAAATATAAAAAGACTCAAATCCGTGGTGCACCAAATGCGTTGAAAGTAAGGATTGGGAAGTGGTGCCTTAACAAGAATGAAAAAGGGTTTGTTCAGCAGTGGAGTCTGTTCCCTCAGGACAACCTTGTGTTGCAACACAGGTTTATCTCTTGCTCCAGATGCTTCTCAGCACATAACACAACATGTCCCTAGTGTGCACAGCATTTGCTTAGCTGGGTGCAAACTATTCCAAAGGTGTAGTTAAAATCTGAGGAAGAGGACACGTTTAAAGCCTGAAGCCAGAGGACCTAATGTTGAGATTCTTTGGTGTAACAAAGAAAGGGGAATTCTTGGTGGGAACAGTCTACAAGTTCCCATAAAACAGGATAATTTCCTCTTGAAACCTCAGTAATTCAACTCCTTTCTAGTAAAATCAAAACATTTATAGTAAGATTTCCCTGATTAAAATGTTTTTAATAAATGTTTTAACCTAAATCAGAATGTTTCTTTTTCAATAAGCCAAATATTTCATTTTGTTTTAGTGCAATAAATCATTACCCTTCATTTCCCTATTAGCACACTGATTTATATGAGGTCTTATCTAGGTTGCCCTTCAGTCCAACACCTTGGGCTCCCAGGAACAACCTATTTCCCGTGACAGGCTGTGGATTTCATGTGGCTCATTGATGGTTACTCAGATTCTGAAGAATTAAAAATTAAGATTTCCAAGTACAAGGTTCTTTAAAGCATCTTACCACTGCAGGAAAAAGATAGTAGTGAACATAATAGTTAAAAAAATAAAGCATTTAATGAACATTAAACTATTTAATCTAAAGCAAAATAGCTCAACAAAATAGCTGAGGTTGCCAGTAGAAATTCTAAGAAGTTACAGCTTCAAATGCTTTGTAGATTTCAAAGTTCAGCTCTCATTAGGGACAAAAATTTGGGAATTCGTGTCTCTCAGAACTGGTGCGGTGTGCAGTTTCTCCTTGTCCTATTTGCTGATTTAAAAACTGATTCAATCAAAGATCACTGGGAACTTAGGAAGTAGAATAATTGCAAAACATATGTGTCTAGAATAAGATGCATTTCAACTTGATATATTTTTAATGAACTTACAGTCTATAAGTCTTTCTACTAATAAGACAATTAATTGCTTTCAAAATATTTGGGTATAAGATATATCTTAATCTATATACAAGAACATGGAATATTCTAAGTTGGAAGAGACCTACAAGGGCTGAGTCCAGCTCTTAAGTGAATGGCTCATACGGGGATCAAACCCACAACCTTGGCATTATTAACAACATGCTCTATCCAATCTATCCTTACAGTCCAAAATATTTCTAGATATTTTTTCCAGGAGTAAAACCACTTGCCTACTCAAAGTTTTCCACTTACTCTTAAATGTTTCTTCCCAATCTCTTTACCAGAGAGACAATGACCTCTTTTGCTAAACTCTACCATCTGCCACATTCACAAATAATTTTAATTTGGCCAGGGTATAGTTATACTAACAGACACAATTTGGGTTTTGCCTGTATAAACAAGATCAAAATAATTTCATAACTCATTAGGGAAGCATATGACAGCTTTAAACAATTGCAATTGTAGAATAGTTCCTTTGGTCATGATGTTAATATGGTCTGGCCTGCTACACACAAGAAAGAAAGAACATCTGAAGAGGGTGCATTGTAATTTGGGTTGTAATTACGGTATAGGCAAAGCCAAGAGGAGCAGAGCAGGAGTGGTGTTCGTGCTGGTTATGGAGTGCCATCCACCACAGAGGAAATTCTAGGTGAGGCTAAGGTGAACTTAGGACATGCTCAAGTATCCATTGTACGTGTTGCTACTTGCTCTTTGTTGTATGAGAACACTCAGTACCCAGCTCCTGGTGCTCTTTGTGTGAGTGAACACAGCCACTGCACCAAAAAAACCATCCTGAATACAAAGAACATAAAATTATCTTTTCAAGACGTTCAACAAGTCATCTTCCTGCCTTGTTGAACTAGAAAATCATCTTATAAGAGGACCAGAAAAGTAAATCTAATAGAAAATACCTTAAGATCTTTGCTGAATTGTGAAATTCAGGCTCAGCTATTCCTAGAATGTGATGTCTGTTTTGTTTGACCAAAACAAAATGCAGATCAGAGGAACACACACTTTTAGAAAAATAGGAACAAATCATGTAGATATCTGAGCTGTCCTCCTTCTTGTCTTAGGTCAAGGTCTAATATTAAAAGCACAGGCTGACAAGGTTGGCATCATCAGTGTAGAAACGTTAGAGGAGCAACTTGAGAAAACTGCAGAAGGGACAAGACAGTTGTGTCCCAGTTCATTTTCTATCTCATTTACTGTATGAATGCAATTATGATGAAAGCTCACTCATTCTGTCCAAGAAATTGGTATATCTTATATGGACAATTAACCAGGCTGCATGTTACCTGCTAAAAATCAAGTAATCTTGGAGAAGAATGTGCTAACTCTTACAAGAAGAATGTGCTACCTTCAAAAGAGTGCTCTCTTTACATGTACTTGTTGTCATAAGATTCACTCTTTTCAGTATATCAGTTGGCTTTATTATGGTGTTCTTGATAGTATATTGTGATTAAGCTGAAGAATCCACAAGTGGTTCACCAGCAAGGTTATAGAGTACTAAATTATGAAGGACACAGTGTTAAATCTATCAAAAGACAAAGGAGCAAAAATATCCTTTCATTATAAATTAACAATGAGATGTTAAACATTAGAACTGCCTAGAAAAGCAAATCAGGCAGTCTGGGAAGCATATTAAATAGATTTAGCCCACTTTTATGCTGCCCTGAAACATGGCAACTCATTGCATGTTCTTTTGCTTGGTAGGGAGTCTGGATAACAAATGTAAATGGGGAAAATGATACATTTGCTTAGAACTGAGAGCTAGATTTGAAAATGAGGTTTAGAGCAGATAAGGCTATTTTTATACTAAGTAATATTTTATTTAATTTAATTTTAATATTTTAATTTTTCATAATTATTGAATTTTAATTTTTCCAACAATGGATACTGATTAAAGACTGTAGGTGTCCTATCAGCATCAGCTAGGATTTTAAAGCAAGATAAAACAGTTATGCCTCTCACTCTGCAAATATTCACACACAGAACTAAGCCCAGTCTTATTCATGCCAGGGAAATTCTCACATTGGATTGATAATCAGTAAAATCTTCATGAAAGAGGTATAATGTCATGCAATCTCATATGGAAAAGCAAAGATTGTAGGTATATCTTTCAGAGAAATGCTTTGAAATGTGTGATCACAGTGGAAAATGCTCTTAAAAGCAATTATTTTTTGTTGACATGATTACTAATTATTGTTTTTAAGCACTATAGGAAATCCAAAGGTTGGAGAGATTCTGCTCTGAAAGATTAACCCTTACTTAGCAGTAGAGATAAAAATGTTATATATGTTTTATTGAAGAGGTTTTGGTTTGTGAGAGTTAATACATGTGTGATGTTATGAAAGACATATCAAGCAATACAACAGGATACAGACTTGGACAGTTTGTATCCAAAACCAAATGTTATCTATGGGTAGAAAATTTCCTGTCACAGTATTTTTCACTCTTTATCTGACTATCTCATTGTAATAAGAGTTGTATGAACAAAAACAGTCACATATTTTAAAAAATATGTTATTATAGCTTCACCCACGCACATAATTAGACCTCACTTTATAGAGATAGACAATTTGGCTACTCCAAACAGATTGTGTTTTTCCCAAGGGAAAAAAAGTTTCTATAGATTTATATAATTGTTTCTAAATTAACCCAGTCATTTTGAAGCCTATAGCATTAAGATTTTCAGGATAAGTTTTTTTAACTCTGGATTGCCAGTATACTTCTAGGGATACAAATAGTGTAGGGTGCTTAATAAAAAAATAAAAAATGCTGGTTTTCTAACTAAAATATAACATTTATGATGGATCTATTTCCAGACCAGCTTACAGTGAGATTTCTCTAGGTGTTGGAAAAATTCCAGCCTAACATCCACCTCTTTTAAACAGGTTTGAAAAGGGCCCAAGAAAATTTATGAAATTCAGTGCTTTGAAGAGCCCTCTTCCACACCAACATTTCTGAGGATTAACCAGATATGCACACTGAGTTGTATTAGTGGGGGTTATACATAAAAAGACCAATAAAATTTTTAATTTACAAGAAATTTATGTAAGTTCAGACCTTGCCCAGCTGGCCTGTTTTGATGACATTGAATTCACCATTACATTCATGCCTTATCAAAATAAGATCTCATTACCATTTAAATCATGATAGTTCACCCTGGAAATCCATTGGCAATGAGCAGACTGAACTGTCTCAACAAGCAAACCAGCCAAAGGAAAATAAGAAAAGAAATTCTGTTTTGTAAAAAAAAAAGGTGATTTTTTTCTTTGCAGAAAGGTATATTTTCAACCAAATTTTTAACAAAGAAAAGAAAACCAAAGTAATTTTCATGAGGAAGTGGACTCTCGTGGATGTTCTTTTTAACCTTTCTTTCTAGAGTTAAAAAAACACAATAAACCTCATCCATATCAGCTTCACAGAAACAGAAGCTTTAGTGTGGGCTTCTACAACCTCAATACTAATGGGTTAAGGAGGTAAAACACCTGTTGGGGGTTGAATTGTTC
>VWZS01007730.1:259659-279242 GCA_013397075.1 Rhabdornis inornatus | reverse complement strand
AAAAAAAACAAAAAAACCCCAAAAAAAAAAAAAAAAAACGCAAAACAAAAAAAGCAAACAAAAAAATCCCCCAAACAAAAAGAAAACAAAAAAAAAACCAAAACAGAAAAAAAAGAAAAAGCCACAACTCACACCTCTTGCAATCTCAAGAATTTCAGAAAAAAAAATAAATTATGTCATTGCACCTAGTTTAAGTGACTCAAATCTGCACTGAACAGGACAGCTGTTGGGTTTTTTTAGGCAGGAATTGCTTCTGAGTATTTTACATGGCTCCAGATAGGAAATATTTTCAGGACTCACACAGGTCCATCCTCCAAAAACCTTATTAAAGAGAAGAAATACTTCACTGTAGTGTGAAAAAAGAGGAGAAAATCTCCGTGCTGAAATAACCAGAGACACGTGCTTAAACTCGATGGAGTTGAAATTTCGTGGAGGTTTTTCTGCAAATCCCAGCCCTTGTTTCTCTCATCATTGCACACAGAAATGCAGGGGGAGAGCAGCTGCTTTTCACAGGCAGGCAGTGCAAATGCCACTTCCAAGCTCCCAGCCCAGGTAAGAAGTTCCAGGGCAGAAAAAACATAATTTTCCTTTTCATAATTGTTTTCTGAATCTGTCTGGTCACTCTGAGTTCGTGCCATAATTTCCCTTTTTTGTAATGCCTTGCTGCTTTGCACATTTCAGTGAATCTTCACACACAATATCAAGTGCAGGCAATCTGATGGGAATTAAAGCTCTTTGAAAGCCTATGCCACAAATTCAATTAGCAGTATCAAGAATCCAGCAGTCCAAAAAATATAATAGGATTACTTGGGGGTTTAATGATGAATCAAGTCCTACCCAAATACCTTCTTTTTTTGGCTTTCTCTTCCTCCAGAAGTGAGCATATGGTGGCTGCTCTTGGTAATAATGTCCAGAATGACACTTTTGGTTAGTTTTTGAAAGATCTACTTCACTTCCAATTCCATGAGCATTGTAATAAATCTCATGAACAGCCAAGGAATTCTGCTATAGTGTCTACAGTTTAAAATACACAAAGCCAATCTTTATTCACAGAATATATATTATTGTATTTGTTGCCAGTTCCACTCAGGACACATTCTCTGCCCAGAAACACTGGGAAATGGGGAAATAAAATTCAATACTTTGCCACTGTACAAAAGAGCTCCTTCTAAGGCAGAAATGATGACTTAAAAACAATCAGTGCCAGGCACAAAACTACAGAGCAGTGGAGCCACCCACCAAAGTGGAGTCAACCCCAGGGGAAACTGAGAGTTAGAGTGTGAGAGAAGCAAGTTTTACACAACTGCTCCAGGAATTCAGGAATTAACTCAACCCAAACCACATCCAGCAGAGACCTGTTCTGAGCTGTGACAAAACCCATAGCCAGGCATGTATCTGCCACATAAGTGAATTTCCACCATTGGATTTAGAGAGATCAGCTTTTCCATCTCCTTTCTGCTCTGGCTGTAGCAAAACTGTTTCAGGTTTTGTTTTTTTTGTTTGTTTGTTTTTTTTTTTGTTGTTGTTTGTTTGTTTTTGTTGTTGTTGTTGCCTACACCACATTAGGAAATCGGTTATGTATAAACTATATTAATCTGAAAATGTGCTTGCTGTGTCCAGGAATATCCCAGGTGGAATACACACACCTATTTGGGACACAGGAAAGTCAGTCACCTTCTGCTACCAAGTCTCCTTGGAACACTGATGCACTCAAGAAAAATTCAGCTCTTTGGCTGGAAAGAATTCATAAAGCTCTGCAGTATTAGCACACTAGAAGGAGCAAAAAGCTTTGATGTAATTATTACCAGTAGGTGGTATGCATTAACTATTATTTTCAAGCCAGCAGGTTATTCAGCAGCTTTAGAAACAATAAAACCCACAAGACTTGAGGGGAAAAAAATAAAATATTTTTAAAAGTCATTAAGCAATCTTATGCATTCATGATAAATTGCAATTATAAGCAAGCACTCATGCTGGGAATAATTAGTAGCATACCTCAACATTATTGAATGTCAATGAAGTCAAGAATACTCCTCATGAAAGAACAATACAGAGGAGGTGGCCAAGTTGTATTTAAAAGGAGGCAGGAGTAATTTTGTTAATTGCAGGAAAAAATGCCAGCTGTAAATAGAACAGGCTCTCAGTTTGCAGCACTTCTTCAAAACCAGGAACCAAACACACTGAAGGGCAACCATTTTTTGCTAAAGTTTAAGAGAGGATAGACTGCTGGCTGGCCAGATTTTTGAAAAATACTTCTTGATAATAAGAAGTTACTGTAAATGAGATCTCTGGTGAGAGTTTTGAGTTCTGTCATCCAGAGGAGTCTCCAAGGACTGTAAAGTTTACATCAGAGGGAATGATTAGCTTCCCATAAAATGCAATTCCAAGAAGCAGTAACATGAATACAAAATTACATCTCAGTGCAGTGTGGGCAGGTAAGGGAGCCTGCTCAGTTCTGGACACTTGTTCCCCTACTTTCAGTAACTCCAAAGGCAAATTCCATTTCTTAAGCATGCATTTGTAAATAAAATATTTTCTTAGCAAAGCTGTCTGTGACACTGTCTCAGTAGTAGTTTAGGCTGGATTTATTCTTCTCTCATAACAATATTTTGTTGTCTGTTTTTAAGGAAAATGGCTCAGTTCCTGCTCAGTTTTGGACACTTGTTCCCCTACTTTTAGTAACTCCCAAGTCAAATTTCATTTCTTAAGCATGCATTTGTAAATAAAATATTTTCTTAGCAAAGCTGTCTGTGACACTGTCTCAGTAGTAGTTTAGGCTGGATTTATTCTTCTCTCATAACAATATTTTGTTGTCTGTTTTTAAGGAAAATGGCAGAAGATTTATTCTTTAAACAAGACTGCAGGAAGCTGAAGCAAACAAAAATCCATAAAAATATGTAAACCCCTAGATCTGCAGCACCTTGACTCTAAATTAATTGCCTCAGACTAATCAAGAACCTCAGTAGGAGCCACAGATTTCAGACCTCTTAATATCCAAGTTTATGCTCCTATAACTTGGATGACAAATGTAGAATTTATGAGCAACTAGATGAATTCCTAGCAATATAGAAATTCCTATGTGAAAATATTTTTAATGAAGCAGAGAAGGCAAAAGATTTTTCTGGCATGCTTGGAGAGAAGCAGGATGGTGGGTTAGTATCACAACAAGATGATAAAATACTTTGTAGCCCATTAGTAACTAAGGAATATGTTAAACAACACCTAAAAATAAATACAATATTAATATGCTTGGATTACTCACAGAGAATACTTGAAATATATTTACAGATCATTTCTCTGGCCTATCTGGATCCAAATATAATGCAATTTATGCCTTATTGCAACCTTCCAATATTTAAAGGGGGCTTGTAAGAAAGATGGGGACAGACTTTTCAGCGGGACACGTGGTGGTTCTAAACCAAAAGGGGGCAGATTTGAACTCAGTACAAGGAATAATTTTTTTTACAATGAGGGTGCAGAAACACTGGAACAGGTCACCCAGAGCGGCAGTGGATTCCCCATCCCTGGGAACACTCAGGGTCACATTGGAGAAGGTTCTGAGCAGAGGGATCCAGGAAAAGATTCCCCTGCTCACTGCAGAGGGGCTGGACTGGATGATCTTTAAATGTCCCTTCCTACTGAACCAGTTCCATGATTTAAACTGAATATCCTTTACTTCCACATCACATTTGAACTAGTACCCCAGGGTATTCTGCTCTTTAAAAATAACAGCATTCTTAAATAAATGTATTCTTGTTTTTTAAAACTAATTTTAAATAAATATATTTCAAAATAAATGCATTAATATATTTTAATATATTAATATATGTACTTAAATAATTATAATTAAATATTATAATATAATAATGTAAGTGTATATATTATATACTAGTATAATGATTACATAATTATATATTATTATAATAATTCATACTATTTAATATATTAAGAATATATTAATTCTATTTAAATAAATATTTTTAAAATAAATATATTCTTATTTTTTAACTTTGTTAAAGAACTTTGAATAGCAAGATTGTGCTGAGAAGAACCACAAACTAGGGGAAAAAAAAAAAATTACTGAAAGACTTTTTTAGATCCTCATCGTGCTGCAGCACAGCATGCAAGCAGTTTCACAGCAGAAGGCAGGGTGGATTAACTAAGCTGACCTTTAGCTCAGGCTTTGTTGACAGGAGCAGGAGGCAGCAGAGCCCCTTTAGGAAAGGCTCTGCAGGGTGCCTGCGGCCAGCAGAGCCTGAGGGAGGGGAGGAGGTGAAGGCAGGGACATTCCACCCCAGCTGTGCCCCAGATGTGTCCCCACAGCTGGAACGCAAAGGAATTCACCAGCTCCAGGATCCTGTGCCGTGTGAGGGGTGTTGGAGTGTGAAAACAGAGTCCTCTCTGAGTCTCTCAGTGCAGGGATTGAATTAAAGTTTTTAGAGAAATTAAAATACATAAAGCCACACAGATGTGAAACAGAGGTGTAAACTTTAGTTTTAAGTGAGTAGAAATATTATTAAGTTACATAGATATGATGTAGAAGTATAAATCTTAGTTTTAAGTAAGTAAAAACACGTTTTAAGTGCCTTAAAGAGCAAAAGCCTTAGAATCTAGTGTAAAAAACAAGTTTCAAAAACAAGCTGCAGTGAGAACTCAAAAACACAGTTCTAGACATAATAAAAATACAGTAAGAATATTGCTTACATTCCTCAGATAGAACTGACAGGCTATATGTGCCAGTTATGTGTAAACTTTGTATTATAGAACCAGAATTCTCATAGATTTAGAAGAAATGCTCCAGGTTTGTTTTTAGCTCATTGGGTAATTTATAAATAAGAATCTGTGTGGGGGAGTGAGAGCTCTCTTGCTCTCTCTTCCTCCATCACCATCATCATCATCATCACTACCACCACACGAAAGAAGAAGAGGAAGGAACTCAGGACCTTCAGATGATGAGACTGGCAGTGAGGGATGGGGGGTTTGGAGGGTGAAAAAGGATCAAACCTGCTGCAAGGCACACTCCTGTTCTACTGTCACATGCTAATGCTGGTGCTCCCAAAATCCTGCCAGGACTGCTGGAAGTGAAGTGAGGTTCACCCTGCAGTGGATGCATAATTATTGCTGCTTGATTCTAAAGGAGATTTGTTTATTTGAGCCAGACAATCACACAAATACTGCAGAGCTCCATTTCTGGCCATCTCCAAACCAAGGCACATGTTGCCTGGAAGGGCTGAGCTGGAACAGAGACTGGACAGAGCAAAAGGAATAAAATAGGGATTTATTGAAAGGATAAAATAGGGATTTATTGAAAGGATCCACCTTGGGCAGTGCAAGAGCCTGGCCAAGGCTACACCCAAATTAAATCCAAGATGGATCCTGGTCACGAGTTTTTACACTTTTATAAATTTTGGTCCATCCCCATATTGGGGTCAATTATCCAAGCACAGTCCCAGGCTATGACGTGTCAGCCCCTCTACCTTGCCCCCTTTCCCTTGCTGTTGTTTCTGATTTTTGGGTACTGGGTGTCCTTGATTCCCCAGCTAGGAAGGAATTGTTTTGTCCAACCACCCTGTGAAGAGAATTTACTAACACCTAATATGAAGTTTCAGAGTTACACACCAAGCAGCAGAGATTCTGAAAAATATAAAAGCTAAAAGCCAAGGCACCATAGAGAGCCTTTCTGTTTGAGTGACAGAGATCAGGGCACCTCATGGGACAGGTGGGCATTGCCAAACTGACAGGACTGTGGCATGGTTTATAAACTGGCTAGAGATGGGACTGTGGCATGGTTTATAAACTGGCTAGAGATGGGACTGTGGCATGGTTTATAAACTGGCTAGAGATGGGACTGTGGCATGGTTTATAAATTAGATATAGGTCAGGCTGTGCAAACCAAAAGACCCTTTCTGGTTTTGAATGCCCTGAAATTACAAAAGGTCTCAACAGAGCTGATGCTGAACAACTGCAAATCCAATTGAACTTGACAGAAATGGAGGCCATTCAACAGCACAGAGAATAAGATCAAAAATACCAGTTGACTTTGGGCAAGCTGTGGTGTTTATATTTTTCTAGTAAGAAAGTGTGACACTTCCTATTGATTTATAAAGTGTTTGTTTCTGTGACAAGTGATTGTCCAGAGAGTTAATTTTTTATACAATCTCCCAAAACTCTAGTTTTGTGACTATCAGGTGAATGTTAGGTATTCACCAGAGTTTGGAAGGAAGACAAGACTTAAGAGAAGGTGTAAAATACAAATTGGGTGAACTCATTTGTTTACTGTATAAAGAGACCATGTTACTGTTATGATGTACAAACTGGAAATAAATAAACACCATTTATGTGCATTTCTGTCAAACATGAGCAACACCACAGTCACAAATCCAAGCTCTGTACATATATATATGTATTACAAGAAAGGAGGAGAGATATGACATCCATAGAAAAGCAAAATAGCACTGACCTCATAAGTTTAATTCCCTTCCTTAGAAGAAATTTGAGGGTGTTTGTCTTCACTCCTAAACGATGATGATACTTCAGCTTTGAATTCATGGCCCTGCCCATAAACAAATGATTTTAGCCAGAAGCTGATGAGGCCATAATGTCCTCATGGTACCTATTCAGAAGAACTTGGAGACAAACACTCTTGGAATAACAGCACAGGGAAGGGGATGAGTCATTTTGAAGTGCTAAAAGTAGGCCTTTTCCAGAACAACCTCAAACATAAAATTTTCTGATTAAGTAAAACAGCTTCTTATGGCTTGTAAGAGCACCCAGGCTGCACATCAGTTTTGTATAGCACACCTCACAGTTGATGTTGTTACTTGTACAAGGCTAACTACACATGATCTTCCTTTGGCCAACTCTGAGTCAATAAGCACCTTCTGCTATCAGGCTGCCCCTAAATCATGAGCTGTTTTCTGAAAGATTCAGGGGTTCTTTGGGCGAAAAAAGAAAAAAGAAAAAAAAATAATTGGATTTTCTACTACTGCAAGGGCATAGAGGCAGAGCTAAGGTTTGTGTGTCATTAACTTCAGCACTTCCACACATTCCAGTGGGTTGGTCTGTTTGTTTTCCCAAATGGGGGGTGGGAGAGGATTTTGTTTTCCCTGCTGAGTTGTTTTTGTTTTATTTTTTTTTTTTCCTAAAGACCTGGACTTTTCCAGAAAATAAATTTAATTGCTTATACCAATAAATCTGAGCTATGCACACACAGCAAAACACTGATGCTTTTGGATTCAATACATTGATCTCTGTGCACACACAGTTCAGTTTTACTTTATGTTTCCACTCAGGCTTTTTTACATAACTGGAAAGAGATCACAGTTCCTGAAGAACCCACACAATTCAAGAGAAAAAAAGCAAGCTGGATCCACGTGAATGATGATCACATCTCACATTATTTAAAAAGTAAGAGCAAATCAATTAACTCTTTTAAAAAGCAAGCACTTTGACAGGTACCAAACACTTCCAATGCCTGACACTGGAACTTGAAGGTACCAAAAAAAAAATATAAAAAAGAAAGAAAATTGGGAAAACCGAAAAAGGCAAAAATAAAAGCCTCAGAAAGAGCAATTTTGGATTTGCTGGACAAGGCACTAAACAGAAAGGTCTGAAACCAACCTGCAGCCCTAGAGTGATGTCCCTGAAGGCTGAAACTTTTCCATAATCCTTCATCATGCAGAAATGCTGGCTGGAACAAACCTCCAGATCGTCACAATTCCCACCATCTCCAAGACAGAGCAGCAGCTCCTTTGCACAGAAGTTTCCCACTCCCCTTCAGCTCCTTAGTCCCCAGCTTCTCCTGCCTCTCACATCCTCTATCCCACTCTTTGTCCTCTCCAGCATCTCAGTAAAACATTCCTCACCTGTGCATGCTCAGCCATTCCCTGGGGAGGAGCAAAAATCAACAAGCAGCTCCTCCCTTATCCAGCCAGCCTCTCCTCTTAAAAAAAAAAAAAAGTTCCACCTGCAGATTAACAAACTCACTAAACACTTCTGCAAACAACAGAAGAAAGGAAGAACTCCAGAGAAGAAAGCAAACAGCAATATTTTTCTGACCTTTCATTGAATTTGCGGGATAAAAACCCCCAAACCTAGAGAAGGCATGAGAAAAGTCTCCTGCAGTAAAAATCTGATGATTCTTAGTATCCAAGGAGTTCATTTGAGCTCAAGGAGTGTAGTGTGTGCTCACACTTACAGAAGAGTCATTAATACTTGGATGCCCTTAAAAATAGAAGTTTCAGACAGGAGATTTCCATCCAACATTATCCAGCATGGGATAAAGCATGGCAGTGGTATAAAGATTAAAGCACAGATTTGACAAGCCAGCATCTGCTGAAGCCCCACCTGCAATTATACAATGTTAAGATCTCATAAATAATAAATTAAATTACCTCTCCAATCCATATTCCTGATCTTGGTGAACTCTTGAGAGCAAACAAGGAATTGCATGATCTGGAAAGAGTCACCTCTTTCAGAGTTCTGAAGTTTTAAGCTGACCTTGAAATGAGCTTTATCATAAAAAGCAAGCACTTTTGGGAAACATATTTTGCAATGAAGACAGTTTAGGCTGTAGCCCCAGGCTAAAACAATGTGGAAACATTAAACCTTATCATGGCATGAGATTAAGGACTAAAGTGTTGGTACAGCTAGAAGCAAGATATAAAAATGGCCTTTACTTCCCCAATATATCTCCTTATGTCTGTTTGCTGTCCTGACAAATATTTTTTTTTTTTTCTGCAGCAGCTCTCACCCTCCAGAGCAGGGACAGGCATAGGAAGGCAGGCTGGATTCAGGAATGCATCAGTGCCAAGTCAGCCAAGCTCTAAATGTTGAATCTTCTGCAGACTGAAGAAGAAGTAACAGCTTTGATTCTCCAGTCTGAGGCTGACTTTGCAGTTCTGGAAGTCAATAAAAAATGCTTGACTTGTAAACTGAGCAGATTTGGTCTGGATGTCACTGAGAAAAAATAAATGTAGTGCTCTCAGCATGCCAGCTTGACAGGGTCACTTTTCTTTCCTGACCACAATTCTGCTTTAAAACTAACCTTTCAGCAGCTGCTCAGTTCCAGTCATCAATCCTACTGCTGTTGAAAAGCAATTGCAAAAACACCCATTGACTTCAGCAGGAACAGGATGAGGCTCTTATCTTATAAATGATAGTCTTATGACACACAAAGTGAGCATAAAAAAATCTCACTATGATTTAGACAGGCAGAAAATATCCCCATTGACCCAGCTCAGATCACTAGAGACCTACATCCATTTGTTTTCACTTCAACAAACAGAAGGGTTTATGGTTTTTATTTTTTATTTTTTTTTATAAATCAAGCCAAGAATATGATAGAAAACAAAACCTATTCTATCTCTGATGAAATCTGCAGATCAGTTTGGTAATAAAGTGGAAAATCTCTGATTCTTAACCATATCTAGAAGGTAAGCACTCTGACTAAGGCTGCATTTTATAAATTGTGATAGATCCACACTCAAAACACTCTTGGCTCAGCAAACTCGAGACTTTTACACTGCAAGTATCTGAGCCCTTTAAATGGAGCAGCAATATTGTAATGCAAATCATCAAGTTGCAGGACCATTAAAATTCTCCTATTTCATTGCCCTCTGGGCAACAATTGATTCTGAGACACCAGCAGGCTTCCAAAGGGAAACAGAACAAAAAGACAAGCAAAGACATAATCCAGCCATATGAGAGTTTTAAATCCAAAATTCATTTCCTTCACTGCAGCATTTTTACCACAAAGAGTTGTCCCCAGCAGAACATGCTAAAATTGATGGTTTTTTCCCCCGGTGGGTTTTGTTGGATCCCAGGAATCTGGAGTTTTTGAGCTTTCTGTGCTCCCAGGCACAGACCCCCAGGAAAACACTGCTCTGGAGCTNTGAACCCTGGCTCTAAAGGAAAACAAACAAAACTGATGACAAACCACTAAAAGTGGTGCAAAGCCCAGCATTCACCCCCACAGGTTTGTCTGCTTTTGCAAACCCATTCAGTAAGAAAAGCTTGGTTCCTGGCTTTCAGTGCATCTTTTCCAAATTGCTTAGCTCTATTGGAAACAGAGATTTTCCCACCCCACACACTGAGTTGTCATCACTCTGTAAGTGTGTTCTGAGCAGTTACAGTTTTCTCTACACTAATTAAAGCTGCATATAGAACCTCAGCTAATTAAAATTCCAGTGAACTAATTCTGAAATAAACTGTCTGCCACTGGGTATTTACATGAAAATACCTGCTGATGAACGTGTGTTTTATTCTTCTTTTCCCTCCTGCTTCTTTCAGCAGCAGAGAACAGCTGTGGGCACACAAGGCATCTAAAACAATTCAAGATTCAGATGTTAAACCCTGAGGTAATTTTCCCTCGAAGTCATAATCCCCATTAGTGCCTCTACAATATGCTCTGTAGTGTTTTATACCTGGGGTTTGTTTCTGCTCTTGAATTCCAGAATCCTAAAGCTACCTTGGATTTTTATTATTATTTTTTTTCACTACCATTACCCTCACTGTGTGCACGAAAATAAAATAATTTATAAATTTCTCATAAGAGCCTATCTGCAGGAACTTCTCACAGCCAAAGGAAGTCCGAAGAATGTCAGTAATAAATTTACACATTGCCCTCAAGAAAAACAAACAAACAAACAAACAACCCTAAACAAAACCAACTAAATACAACCCAAACCCAAAAGCTTGTTGTGAATATGTTGCATTTTTCTCTTTTTGTTTATAAGCCAGAAAGGTGCAAGATCTCCCATGCTGTAAATAGGTCCTTGCCTGATACATTTTTAGTGGTACAATCAAGGCAAATTTGAGTCAGGCCAGCTCCTACTAGATTTGAGACCAATAAAAATATTCCATGCCTTTTGTTTTATTTCTAATGGCAATACCTCTAAGTTAGTAATTCTATCCCTGAACTGTTTGCATTATCTACTGCACCAAGCAAAACAAAACCCTTAGTGAGAACCTGAAAATAACACTGGCCATACTCAACCATGACAAATTCCATTGCCTAAACAGAGAAAAGTTCAAAAAGTACATAAACAATATAGTTATTAATAGGAATTAAATAGTAAAAATCACTTCAGAATCTCAGTGTTTATCTATATATGAAACATAACCTAAATATCTACTTATTACCATTTTTATCTATATATGGAACATAACCAAAATATCTACTTATTACCATTTTATCTCCAGTAGAACTCTATGCCTGAACACTGGGACTATAAACACCTTATTCTGATGAAACTGCACTTAAGTAGCATTAAGTGAAAGTAGGATGCATTTAATTAGAAAAACTGACCATAACATTTTAAGCCAAATCGTAGCTTTAGTGTCAGAGGCTTATGGAAAACCTCAGGAATGTGAGTGCCAGTTCTACTCAGAGTCACTGGAGTGCTCTCACTAGAATGACACACTACAATACATTAATAAATAACTCTAATTATACTCTACTTGCAATTTCTCTGGGACTGTTTAAAGAGAGTACAAGCCCATTACAGAATGGAAGCAAAATCACACAGTGTGTTATGAATTGCCTGTTCTGGCTGATGGATTTTGGAGTGCTCAGCACCTTCTCACATGAATTCTATCTTGCAACAGCAGTGCTTTAAAGAACTTCCAAGATCTTTTAAAGATGTTTTTTTTGTGGCTCAATCATAAATGAAATGGGAATGGATTTAAAAGGACATTCAGCTAAGTTTCCATCATATAAGGTACAGTCAGATTCTCTGTCCTGTCGTGCAGGTTGTGATTGAGGATATTAGACAGCACTGGCCTCGTTATTGGTGACTGAGGGGCACCACTAATGACTGGATCTTTTCTGGATTTTGTGACACTGATCACAACCCTTCCAACGGCCCAGTTTTGAATTCTTGTCACTGGCCATCTCCCTAGCCAGTCCATGAGGATGGGCAATCTGTTAGGCTGGCTGATTGTCCTCATGGCAGGCAGGATTCCCCTTAAACCCAGTCTGAAACTTTCCCTTTTTAATCTGAGCCTGCTGTGTCTTGTCCTCCCACACCAGGAGCCTGGTTTCAGCTTCTCAAAAGCTGAAAGGGGGCTGAGAGGTTCCTCTCCTCCCAGGGCAGGTGGCCCAGGCCCCTTGGCAGTGTTTGCTGCTCTTCCTGCAGTCACTCCGTGCTCTTGCAGGGCGGGGAGAGGGATGGCAAAACCAAAAGCAGTTTTCCAGGCGTGGGCTGATGGATGCTGAGCAGAGATGATCCCTTCCCATAAGCTGCTGTCCCTCTGTGCCTTTCCTGAGGCTGGCAAAACACATCTTTTCCCAGTCCTCAAAGGCTCTGTGGCATCAATCTCCATGATCTTTCAAAGGCAGAGAACACTTTAAGGAACCTGGGATGTAGAAAAGCTGTTCCCAGAGACTTATTCAGCTAAAATTTACCCAGCTCTTCTAGAGCTGTTCCAGCTGCAGGCTCCTTTTGAAAGGTGCAGCTGTGTCCTTCATCCTGCTCATATTACATATTCCCACACCCTTCTCTATCCCACTCTTTGGGATGCAATGTCAGGTCAATTCAGTTGAGTGATTCAAGACAAAACCAAATGCAAAACCTTTTTTTTTTTTTCCAGTTTATTTTTGTATCATATCAGCAAACTGATCCATTCAGTCAAGACCATAAGATTGAATTCTACGGAAATCACAAGAATCCACAGGAAGAATCAGAGGGTAGAGTTGGATGTAAACAACTTTTTATCAGCTCAGGATGAACATTAAATCTTTTCTCGAGTGTTTTCCTGGATCTAAACCATGGCAACCACAGAGCTAGAAACAGCTCTGTATTTCCCTGCAATGTTTAGATTCTGATACATTTAGCATATTGTATTTGGAGGGTGAACAGCTCCCACAGAGCAAGTTATGAATAAATGTTGACTATTTTCATTTTCTGCTTTATTCTTCTACTATGTGTTGGCCATAACACAACTTCTCCACTCTGAACTTCACTGTACTAATCCAGCAGAAATTAAGAGTTTAGTAATTGCTTATTTATGCTGTGACTTAATGAAAGCCTGATCTGAAATATACTGGCATATAACTCACAGACAAATATTTTAACACATAACACAGGCAAACATCAAAAAATACATTAAATATATGGAAAGAAAACATAAAATCTTTAAAAAGAAACTGTGTCCCTCCTTCTCATATCCCACAATAATTCAAGTAATGGATTTATAGCAAGATAAGCCTTGCTGGGGAAAAAAAAATTCTCTGCTTCACATATACTGTTGACAGATGTTTCAGAATATCTACAATCAAAAAATGCCCAAGATCTGATTTTGGGAGTGGGGAGAATTGACAATGCCAAGGAACAAGCTCAGCTGGAGTGTCCCTTCATCTCTGAACTGCTGGAGGAAACCTGCAGCCTTGCCTGGCCATTGCCAGAGCTGCCATTAAACCTGGCAGAAATCCCAGCTGCACAAAGCCCTGGCTCCCCTGGCACAGCAGCTTATCTCACACGTTCCCCTGAGATAAGAACATTTGTGCCAGCCCTTTATTGCAGAACCTCCAACTGCTGCAGATTCCAACACTGCTTTGTCTCCCTGTGACTTATTCCAGAACTTTCAGCACAACTTTCATCAGCATGCAGACTCAACAAACATCAGTGATCACCAAAAACCCTTTGCCATCACAGCAGAAATAGGCTGGCTGTCATTTTAACAGTGGGCTGGCTCTCCAATCCATTGCAAACTTCCTTGTGGTCTGTTTTTCCTACTTCACAGTCTGGGAAAACTTCTAATATAAAGCTTTGCTTGGATCATGTTTCCAGGCCCCTATTTCTTTCACATATTTTAGGGGAAAGCCAGCAGTTATAGTTTCCACTTATAGATATGTGTATGTATATGTGTATGTGTATGTATATGTATATGTATATGTACTTGTTTCTACCCTGTAGAAAAAATATATAAATACAGTTTGTACTGATTTTCTAATATACTAAATCCTATTCATATCACAAGCCCCTCCCATATTTTTTTTCCTAATTAAAAATATTAAAAAGACATTAATTAAATTAAGCACTGTCTTTTTGTTCTTTCCTAAAAGAAGTCAAGTCTTAACTGCTTGTAGAATGCAAGTTCAAAGTTTTTTTCTCCAAATGATGGAAGTGATATAAGTTTTTTCACTACGTATTTTTGTGAGTGTCATTTTTTCAGACAGCTCAGTAGTTTTTGCCTTTTTTTACTTTTTGTTTTTTTTTTTCTTTCTTTTTTTATTTCTCTTTTTCACATGTGAACATCCAAATGGGCAAACCACCAGAAATTGTCTTGGATCATAATTTTTATCAAAAATGGAAATTTAGGTGAGGAAAAAAACCAAAACAAACAAAAAAACCCAACCCACAATGTGCCAAATAAGCTGGTGTCAAAGGTTAATCTTCCTGAAATGTCATGGATTCTTGCAGTGCTTTTTATCACAGCTGTTCTTGGTTTCTGAGATTTTTTTGGGGGGTTTTGTTTGTTTGTTTTTAATTTCTTGTATAAATAACATCACTGACAGAGAATAAAAACTGGTTTCAACCCTTAAGAGTTTTGCAATCACCTGGGATGTAATAAACAGAATTTTAAATTGTTATTTGATTCAAGTCAGGTACTTGAGCCTGGGTTTTTAAACCTTAAATAAATGTTTCTCTATCACAGGACTGTTTAATTACTTTAGGATGATATTGCCTGTCTTATTTTAAAACTTGCTAAGCATATCTGGAAAGTAACTATTCTTCTTCCAATGTAAAAAGAGGGGGAAAAATCTCAAATGCTTAGAATTATCTCAATAAGCAATACTCCTTTCTGGCAAATTCCACTACAGAAACAGATTTCATTTTTTATTTATTTTTTTTTTAATTTCTACTGAGATTATCAATAACTTCCTGTGCATACGGTGTTTAATTTTTAATGCAGATTGCAAAAAAAAAAAAAAAAAAATTTAGTACAGAACATCATTAAAGAACACAGTAAATTCTGTTCTGTTACAAATAAAATTCTGTAACTCGAGATGACATTCCCATAGGCACCAAAAGTAAAAATTATCTTCTTTATGTTGGGATTTGGGTATAAGCACCCTCTGTGAGCATTTAGCCTTGCAACTCACAATTTTCTGAACGTGGATTAGGTTAAATGTTTAAGGATTTCTGTTTTCTGGGGAAAGTCTCTTCTGTGAGACTCAAGCAAAGCAGAATTCTGTCTAAAATTAGAAGGTACAGTAATTCTATGTAAGGAAGATATGTACCATTTAAAATCCCTTGCCTCTTGTCGTTAACACCTTAATTATTCACTAAGGATTTTTTTAAAGCTTTCATGTGGCAGTCCAAGCCATATGATGAGATTATTTTAATGCTGCAATATTTGCACTGCTGTCAAATGTAGAGCTCTTTGTCCTGTGCTGTCTTGTCCCTCCGTGGTTATACATTCCAAAGATAATGTGTGTCCTAAAGTTTGTGTAGAACAGGCATCAAGCAGATGGTTCAGGGATGTACTTCAAGTAAAAAACTTAAAATCAACTTGAAGCTTTACCTTGTGCACTACCAGTACTTTATCATTGAGCAAACTTGTAATTTCTGCTACAAAAACCCCAAACCAAGCACTTTCTCTTGGCCAACAACATAAAATTCCAGTCTCTTAATAAAACAACTTACCCCTAAGAGCAGTTCAGCATTTTGAGGAGGAAAATGGCAGTTTTCAGCTATTCCATTGCTCCACATGAGGAGAAATAACTGGGATTATCTTCTACCAGATTTCCTTCCTGTCATGAATAAATACCTCTGAGTATTCCACTGAGGAATGCATCCAAGCCTATAGGTGATGAAAACATCAAATTCAGCTGAAAATCCTCTTGTTCCAGTTTTGTTTAGTTTTGCTGAAGTTTTGGACACACTGGCCTAGTTGGCCACTTTGTGTTTTCATGTTACAGTAGCAGGTGTAAAATTTAAAGCACTCCACCTGAAGGTTTGGTGGAAAGTGCTCTTTAAAAG
Organism: Rhabdornis inornatus; assembly: GCA_013397075.1. NCBI lineage: Eukaryota > Metazoa > Chordata > Aves > Passeriformes > Rhabdornithidae > Rhabdornis > Rhabdornis inornatus. The sequence continues at coordinate 263,256 of VWZS01007730.1, read as the reverse complement.
ATTTTACCTGGAAGACATCACTCCATGAGCCAAAAGGGGATGAATTCTGCAGGGATTTAGATCTCACCAAGTTACAGAAATTCTACAGCAAACATCAGGTTCCTGCTTCAGCCAGTGGCTCCCAACGGAGCTTTTTGGATTGAAGCATCATTGCTGCTCAAAAAATACAAATAGTTACATACTGCCAACACCACCTTCTTTGCAGCAGCCAGGCTGCATGGCTAAAATGGAAAGCAAATGTTTTTCTGATACTAATTTTCCCCACAAGCAGTTTTGACTCTCAGAGGTCTTGGCACCAAACATAGATGTCCCAATCTACAAAACTGGGGGTGAAATGTAAAGTGACCACATTTGACCAGCAGAATTCTGAAAACTTTTAGCCTAAGCAATTCAAAATCAACCCTCTGCCATGTTCACTGAAAAAAAGAGTAGATTTCTTTGGCTATCATTTATTTTCATTATGCCTATTAGAAGCCAACTGTTTGCACAGCAGAGACTTACACATGCCAACAAAGTTTACTCACTTGTCACTTGAGCAGCACAGATTTCACTCATTTTTGACCACCAGACCTGAAAATCTTCTGCTCACTGGAGAAATCCACTGTTTTCTGTGCACCTCTAACCTTATACAGATATTTACACCCATGGGTAATGAAGGTAAAACCATTCCAGAACACACAGGCTTGGCAATGGAAGGAGCAGAAAGTGACAATTGTACAAGTTGCAGGTAAAGACAGTGAACACTCAAAGAGTACAAGCACCTAAGGCAGTTTAAAGTGGCATTACTACAACATCTGCCACAAACTTCTATATAAAAAGCCAAATTGAGGGAAATAATTCATAAAAATGTACGGTCACTTTGCAGCATTTCTTCTAGCAAGTGATACCTCAAGCTTCATGCTAATCAAAACTTTTCAACAAGCTGATCCACAAAAGCATTCATTGCAACTTGAAATGGTGTTGCTTAGATGGGTGAGCAACTTCTGCTGTGAAGTTTTGTATGGGTGCTGATATAGAGGAAATTTGATATTTGTCCTACATGTGTGTAGAAATTGAAAAATCTCCGTGCATGCCCTTGTAAAGTGAAAATGCATCAAATAGAAAATGAATAGAAATATGGATATTCATGAGTTCCTTCCATTATAAATTTTCTCAGTTCCACTTAGCTCTAGGAAGGGCAGGAGAAAAATAGTCTTTCAGAAAAGAAACATTCACATTGTTTAATCTTCAATTAAACTTAATTTCTCTAATGCTTTAAGTTATATGCATACCAAATGCACAGAACAAATCATCTCAGTCTTCTTGACACATTCATTTTGTTTTACTAAAAGAAATAAAAGTCCCAGGGCAGTACATTCTTTAACATGGGCAACACCCAAATTTGATCATCATATCTGCTGTTTAAGCAAGGGATTTGTTTATGTAGTTAAGTTCAATAATGGGAACAGTGACCTGGATTCTGTTCTTCTATTCTGTATAAAATAAAAATTTGGACAATTCACATCTCATGTACAACACTTAGTAACACAGCGTTTGATTTTTAGCAATTCAATATTGATGCTAAGCTTCCTGTCCTGTTGCAGTGGTTTCAATGTATATAAAATAGCCAAATATGAAGTTGTGCCTGTAACATTAATATTGGCTCAAGCTTAGTGATCTCAGCATCCTGCTATTTCAAAAGCAAATGTTAAAATAGCCAAAAACAAAAGTCGGACTAAAGTTCTTTATGACACTTCAGTAACTTTTGTCTTGTGAGCAAGCATTAGCAGAACAGGATAGGTGGTTTCAGGGTTAGATAAGATATTAGGAAAAAATTCTTTGCTGTGAGGGTGGTGAGACACTGGCACAGGCTGCCCAGAGAAGTTGTGGATGTCCCATCCCTGGAAGTGTCCAAGGCCAGGCTGGATGGGGCTCTGAGCTACCTGGGATAGTGGAAATGTCTCTGCCAAGGCAGGGGGGTGGAACTGGATGATCTTTAAGGTCCCTTCCAGACCATTCTATGATTCTGTGAAAAAACCTCCACAAAGCAAAGCAGATGTATCCTCTGACCACACCTCCAGCCCTGGGCAATTTTAAGCAGAGACTTTAGAGCCAAGCTGCATCTGCCTGTTAGTTTTTAAATGGATTTTCCTACAGTAAGCATTTCCATCAGCTGTAACAAACACACATTCAAATGCCTCACCTGCCTGTTTTCCTGAGCTCATGTCAATCTTTTGTACCTGTAATACCCCCCAGCAAGCACTGCAGCTGTGCTTTATTGAATGATTTATATGATTCACAGCAGCTCCATCAGAAGAGAGTAAAAATATCTGAATAAGTATACAACCCTTATATAAACCAAATAAAATAAACATGAACAGAACAAGTATAAAAACACAAGCAATCTGGATGTTAAAGCAATCTCTTATTTCAGTGGACTAAGTAACCAAACAGACATTAGAGAGCACTTGAGGAACCTCAAAATCAAAGAGGTACAGCAGACAAAGGCTCTCTTTTCAGGGGTGTCTTTAAGCCCTTTCTACCTCACCTTCCATATCTGTAGTAGTTTGCTATTTCACATTTCCCCTTTTCACAGGTGTACTGCAAGTCTTAACACCATGCACCACATTACTCCAAACTTAAATTCAATAAAAAAACATTCTTAGGCACAGAAAAGCAACCCCACGGAAGATTTTTTACAAGATTAGAGCTTTAGCAAGAGTTAAATCAAAGTTTTGAAACCTGGGGCAGAGAACAGACAAGTGCAAACCAGTTTAGTTTTTTTTTTAATAGCAAGTTGCTCCTAGAATCACTTAAAAAAAATGACTTTAGTTTCTTCGCTTTCATATTCCTGGTATAAAATGATGACAAGCCTGCAAAACAAAGTTAGAGCAAAACCAAACACGCAGACACACACAGGGTTTTCTTCTTCTCTTCTCTCTTCTCTCTCTTCTCTTCTCTTCTCTTCTCTTCTCTTCTCTTCTCTTCTCTTCTCTTCTCTTCTCTTCTCTTCTCTTCTCTTCTCTTCTCTTCTCTTCTCTTCTCTCTTCTCTCTTCTCTCTTCTCCTCTCTTCTCTTTTCCTTGTTTTCCTTGTCCCCCTGGTTCCTGAGCGGAGCAGGAGGCTGCAGGAAGGCGCCCTGCAGAAAGTTTGAGCGGCGGGGGCGGCACTGGGGAGGAAAAGGAGGAGGAGGAAGAGGAGGAGGAAGGCGCCTCTCAAGCTGATGAGGCAGCGCTCCGCCGCGGGGAGCTGCACCTCCCCCGGCGCCGGGAGGAGGCGGGATGAGGGATGGAGGGATGGAAGGATGAGGGATGGAGGGATGAGGGATGAGGGATGCAGGATGCGGGGCGGCGTCACCCGAGGCTCTTTAAAGGCGGGCAGGCAGCGGCGCTGGAGCGGCGGGATGAGCGAGGTGAAGGTGGCCGTGCTGGGCGGCAGCGGGGCCGGCAAGTCGGGTAAGGGGAGAGCCGGGAATGCCTCGGGCTTGGTGCAGAGGGAGGAGAGCCCCGCTAAACCCGGCTGTGCTTCCGTCCCGCAGCGCTGGCCGTGCGGTTCCTGACACGGAGATTCATCGGAGAGTACGCGTCCAGCGCCGGTGAGAGCCGGGGCGGGATGGGAT
>VWZS01007730.1:204842-259366 GCA_013397075.1 Rhabdornis inornatus | reverse complement strand
GATGGATGGAGCCAGGGATGGAGGGAGGGATGGAGGGATGGGGGGATGAAGGGATGGGGGGATGGAGGGAGGCAGGGAGCCAGGGATAGAGTCAGGGAGGGAGGAAGGGAGGCAGGGATGGAGGCAGGGACGGACCGAGGCAGGGATGGAAAGAGGCAGGGATGAAGGGAGGCAGACATGGCGGGATGGATGGAAGGATGGATGGATGGTTCCCTGGGGAGAAGAAGATGCGGCGCCTGCAGCACTTATTTGATGTGAATTGGGTAAAGCCGCGGCGTGGCAGAAAGAACTTTCCGTGGGGATTTGAGTTTCCGCTCGGTTCTTGGTGCGGTGTAAGCCCTGGGGACGGGAAACGGGACCCGGGTGTCGGGGCAGAGATCGCTCCGAGGCTCGCAAAGCAACCGCGGAGCCGCTGGGACAGGAAAAGAGCCGGGATGTGAGTGGGATGCGGGGCGGGTTATGGTCAGAGAGGAGAGGGAGAGAGAGCAAAGGAATAGACTGAAAAACCCCAAAACAACACCTCGTCTCCTGAACATCCCCCCTCGGCTCCAGGGGAGAGGGGAGGCAGCTTTTAATGCCAGCATAAGGCGGGTGAACGGGAGCGCGCTGGTTCCGCGGCGTTGTGGAAAGTTTGCTGTACACAGCCCAGAATGTCACAGTTCGTGCCAGAACGAATACGCCGATCATCAAAGCACTTCCCAGCCTCGGAAAGTGGCAAAGCAGGGCCTGGACCTTTACATCCCGGGGGGAAATACTGCTCAGCTGATACACAAATAACTTTGGAATTGCTGCCACCCCAAATGATGTGGCAGAAGTCCCAAAACTTAGCGAGACACAGAGATTGCCACCTACCTCCCTGCTAAAGTGAAAGACCCTTTCCACATTTTTTTTTTCCTCCCCACGGGAATCAGAGTAGCTTCTTGTGATTTGTAAATAACAAAGAAAAAAAAAAAGTACTAAGCTGAATTGTATTGAATATATCCAAGTGAATTTATTCTGAAGGAGGAGCTACAACTGTACATGTGTTCCCTACCGTTAGTTGTTATTATACAAACACAGACTGAGCACAGTTTGTGTCCCAGCTGGCTGCTCTGGGTCTAAGCTGCCACATGTAAATTATGTGCTCTCTGTGCTCTGTGTGTGTTCCTGTGGGAAATAGAAAAAAATATAAAACTCTCAGAAAGCTGTGTGGAAGCAAATCTCAGGATGGAGAGAAAAAAACCCCAACATGTTCCAAGCCACCTACAACCAAAACCAGGTTCTGTTCTCAGCCTCCAGCACTGCAAGCCCTGTAAAAGGCATTTCAAACCCCCAGAACATTTTTGTTTTTAAAATGTTTCTTGGCAGATAAGTTTAGCACTGTTTCTAGACATGAGGAAAGTGGTAATAGGGGTGGTAAAATAAAGATCATGTCACTATTAGTGGAGTCAAACTAATAATTAAAAGTTTGTTTAATTAAGGAAACAAGCAAGGAGCTGTAGATTTTACACCCTGAAGTGCCTGGGAGTGATAATTTATCATCAGATGAAGATGCTGAGTTCCAGAGACCACAAAGCCATCCCTCATTACACAGTTTTAAGTGTGTTTTCTGTAGTGTCAACACCAATTCTTGTCCCTGTAGTCCAGAAAATGACAAATCTTAGTGTAGAAAGCCTGTTGGCAACCACAGACTGGTTACACTTGCTTACAACATCCTGCTGCTTAAAACAGTAGTGATGGTGTGTCTGCACTAGAGTTCCCAGTGTTGCCAGTGCTGGTGGAGAGTTCTAAATCTGAGATGCTACAGAAATATTTTTGGACTAGATCCTAAGGACATGGTCCTGTAAATACTCTTGGTCTGATGCTGCCTGGTGTGAGAACTCTTAAAGCACCAGAAGCCACAGTAAATAAATATTATTGCTAAAAAATGACTTTTGTGCAGAATCAGAGCTGCACATAGTCTGGCTGACTGCTTTTATAATCCTGAGCCCTGGCATCAAGCTGAATGATCATCAGCATTTAGCTGATTGTGAGAGTTGTGAATTCCCCTTGTCTCCATTCTGGAAGAGGAAAAGCAAGGTCTGAAAACATTCATTCACCAAGACTTTGATGGGAACACCACAGTGAAGTGGTGTTGATCTGTCTAAGGGGTTGATTGGTGCAAAATGAACTAACTTTGTTTCCAGTGTCTGTTCAGAAAAAAAATCAGACTACCAGTCAACAACAAAACCATAAAAAATTCTCAATTCTTTAGAAACCAATCAACTAACCAGTACTCAAGGAATCCTCAGTAGTATCAAATTTCACTGTTGCCTTTTCTTTTCTTTTCACTGTCATTCCCAGTCAGTAACACTGTTTTCTTTGGCTAATATCTGTCTGTTAGAATGCATCTACACTAAGCACCTGTGCCTGGATGGGAGGCAGATCCACCTGGAAATTTATGACCCTTGTTCACAGGTAAGAATTTCACAGGAGGAGGGTAAAGAAAAGCTGTTCTTCATTACCTGTGTGTATGGTAAAAAGGGTCAAGGGGTTACAAACTTTTGCTTGTTGGAATTTGTGCCTGCTCTTTTGGTTTTTGTTTTTGTTTTTTTTTTAAGACTGAAATGTTATAGTTGCTGGGGCTCAGAACTACTTTCCAATTTCCCCAAAGAAACCCTTTTTGCTGAAATTTTCTGGAAATGCATTTGTAATTTGGACTAATACTAACAGAAATAACTTTATCTCTGTATTTACTTATGCTTTACATAGGTAAATACAGAGATAAATTACTGGATTACATGCAGTTTTCTCAAATACCCTAAATGAATTAAATTTAGCTTATAAAGCAAACAGTTTATTAAATGGCTGCACAAATGGTCCAAGCAGACAGGCCTGGAAGTCAGACTTGCATTCACAGAACGATTTCCTTTCCCAAGGAAAGCCATAATGCAGCTTTGTACACATTGACAATTAAAATTTAATCACAGTAAACCACTCAGAAATAAAGTTTTGTATTAATTTAGTTACTTTACAGGAATAGAGAAACTTAGGTGCTGTGTGACATGTGCAGACCTAGGTCTGGCTGATCACCCTGGCTCTCCAGGCTCCCTTTTGGGCAGCTGGGGTAAGGAATGAAAGCCAAACCACTGAAAGTCTGACCCCACACTTAAATTCAGGGATGTAAAAACTAACCAGTGTTAAGACAAACAGCATGGCTTGTCCTAGGGCAGTGAGGATCCTGAAACAGCCACTATCAGCTGTCTTGTACCAGTTTCTTTCCTTAGGAACAAGGCCTAACTTTAGTTATTTAGTGTTTCTTTCTATTTTTCTTTTTTGTTTGTTTGTTTGTTTGTTTGTTTGTTTGTTTGTTTGTTTGTTTGTTTTCTGATCAGCTTCCAGTATTTTATCTCTTTTTAGGTCATATGGTCTTGCTAGCTGCTGCCAAACCATGTGCAGGGATAAGCTAATTTTAAATAGTTTCAAAATGACACTCCTTTGCTTAATGGGACAGTTTGCAGCTGTTGCTTCCTGGAAATCAGAAGTGTGGCAGTTTCTTGGTGGGAAAAGGGTCTAGGATTGGTATAACCTATAATCACTCAAGTGACTTTCTTCACTGGTTTTATTAAACTCAACTGCAGATTGAAAGAAGAATTTTTTTTTCCTAGGTCCTCAGAAATTGAACACATGGGTAATTAGTGTTTGAAACTTGGACCATTCAAAGAGGAAAGAAAACAAATGAAGAAAATAGTCAAGGTTACTGTAGTGAGAGTATCAGGAACACGCAAACCAGAGCTATAACCACAAAACACACAGATGTTGATGGCTCCTGCATGTTCCATTCTCATGTAACCCTGCAGAATATTAAGCATTAAGTACAGGTTGTGGAATTTCAGTGCTTAAACAAAGTGTAAATGTTTCCTAATGAACTTGTCAGTGATCCAAAGTGCCAGCTTTGATGCTGGTTATTTGTAAGGCTTTTTGGAGCAGCACTAGCCTGAATTCAAAAAAGCATGAGATATATATATATATCTGTACCCATTAAATATCTTTTGCCATGGAAGTTACCGTGTTCTCACGTTCACAGTGGCAGAGAAAAGGCTCTGAAGTGACAAGAGTAGCATTCCTTTCCCCTGTGCATTTGAACTTTTTCCTGCTCAGCAGGGGAAGCTGTCCCTCACGGATGAGCTGCACTGGGCTGATGGATTTATCATTGTCTACGACATCAGCGACCGAGCATCCTTTGCATTTGCAAAGGCCCTGCTCTACAGGATCAGAGAGGCTCACATTGCAGCCTGTAAAAAGTAAGTGGCATTATTTATTTCTTTTTTTTTCCCCTCAGCAAACACAGAGAAAAGCTGAGAACACTTTTGTGAGCTTGCAGGCAATCCTGGTAGCAATGAAAACCCAGCAGCATCAAAGTGATGTAGCACAATGCCAACAGCAATGTGTGGCAAATTCCAATCTATTTTACTGTATCCAAACCCAAGTGCATCAGGATTTTTGTTCTTATTTCTTGCAGAACTGATATTTAAATGATTGCCACAAACATTTCTGCTGTGATTTACACAGGTAAAAAAGCCTGGCACAGTCATCAGTCTGTGCTTTTACCCTCCCACTCAATTATCAGTGGAGATGCACAAATACAGGGGCTGAGGAAAGCATTCCCCACATTAAAGGAAAGTAATGCCACAAATATCTCCTAAGCTGCCTCTAGCCACGACCCCAACATCACTTGTGCACATGGGTGACCATATGGTAAGAAAGAAAGTACTTTAAAAAAAAAGAATCATCAGAAATGCAGGAATGAGTGTGGATGAGGGTGTGTATTCCTGAAAAAAAAGAATAATCAGAAATGCAGGAATGAGTGTGGATGAGGGTGTGTATTCCTGCATCAATCAGCTGAGGTGCTTTCTAAATAAAAGAGTGAAATCCTTCACCTATATCAGAAATGGAGTAAAACCCTCATTTTTCTGTCTGTTTTACTGCTGACCTTTCTTAATTAAGGTTAATTTCTGACAGGAATAATTTTAGCAGAAGCTTGGAATTAGATTTCCTGTGTTTCCTTCTGAGTTATGCCCCTGACACTGCTGTATCTGCTGGGCTCTGTTCTGTTACCTGCAAATGGAGACAATGATCAGGTTGCTTCTTCAATGAAGTCCAGGTGCTGACAATATTCTCAGCAGCATGAAAAGAGCAGTGGATTAAAAAATACATTAATTCTTTGAGTAGAGTAAATAAAATGAAAATCTACTGGTAAAGAATAGTCTGGAAAATCCTTTGCCAAATGGAAAACTAGAATTCTTCCTGGTGAGGTGAGGGGGCTGCCTGTTCATTTTGGGGTTTTTTTGCAATGCCTGCTATCCTGAACATACATACTTTTCACACTGAATATAGCACAGCATGTGATGCAGCACTGTACATATCTTTTCTCTAACTGGAACATTTTTCATTTCAGAATGGTCGAGCCATCGATATTTTTGGTTGGCAATAAACAGGATTTGTGCCACATGAGGGAAGTTGGCTGGGATGAAGGACAGAAGCTGGCAATAGATAACAAGTGCCAATTCTGTGAACTGTCTGCAGCAGAGCACTATCAGGAAGTTGTGGCAATGTTCACCAAAGTCCTGAGGAATGTCACTTCCAATTTCAAAGTGAAGGAGAAGAGACGACCAAGTGGCTCCAAGTCCATGGCCAAGTTAATCAACAACGTGTTTGGAAAGAGAAGGAAATCTGTCTAAGAGGTGGTTAGGCTTGAGGTTGGAACAAGCTGAAATAATGGAGCAGAGGCAGCTCTTGGGATTCACTGAATTTCCTCCAAAGGTCAATATCTGGAGGAGTAAGACAGTGGAAACCAAAGGTGGGAGACAGCATGGTCTGCACTCAGGAGACCTGACTTCTATTCCAAGCTCTGCTGCAGATTCACTGTTTAGGGCTGTGCCACTTAAAGTGTAAGCTGCTCCAGAGGAGGGGTGTAGTCTGTATTTATTCAACACCAACACGGACTTGGATAGAGCTTCTAGGTGCAATTGAAGTATAAACAGTTATCTCACAGATTCATTTATATTGGAAAAGATCCTTAAGATCATCAAATCCAGCCATTAACTAAACACTACCAGGTCTACCACTAAACCATGTCCCTAAGTGCCACATAATATCCAGTGAACTCAGCCTTGCTGATCAAAATCTTACTTCAGAATTGTCGGTAGTTGGGGTTTTTTTTGTGTGCAAGAACATTTGCACTGAAGAAAAGCAAAATACTGTGGCTTCATGTGGCAATGTATTTGTATTTAACTCAGGTCCTTTTGTGCCTTACACTTGCTGAAATTCATATGAATTAAATGCTTAGACACCACATGTACAAAAGGTATTTACCTGCAAAGCTTCCTGGCAGAGGCACTAGAAGTAGGGAAGCAGATTTATAAAGCAGTATTGTCTCAGTACTGCTTCAGTACATATATATATTTTTTTTTGTTGTTTTTTTTGTGTTTGTTTTTGTTTTTTTGTTGTTGTTGTTCGGTTTTTTTGTTTGTTTGTTTGTTTTGGGTTTTTTGTTTGTTTTTTTGGGTTTTTTTTGTTTTTTGTTTGTTTGTTTGGTTGGTTGGTTTTTTGTTTTGTTGTTGTTGTTGTTGTTGTTGTTGTTGTTGTTGTTTCATGAGTGATGAAAGAAAGTAGAGAGGGTTGAGGAGTGTGGAAACTGAAATGTTAGTGAAATGTCAGTGAGCACTGGACTGTTTTGGTAAGGGCATTGTTGAGTGAAATAATTTTAGAGCAAGGGCCAACAGAAGGCCTGGGTTGATCCCTTTCACAGAACAGTTTTTGTAAACTTTAACAAAAGTTTCATTGGCTGTGAGGTGGGTGTGACTGGTTGGTTGATCCCTTTCACAGAACATTTTTGTAAGATTTAACAAAAGTTTCCTTAGCTCTAAGGTGGATGTGACTGGTTGATCCCTTTCACAGAACAGTTTTTGTAAGATTTAACAAAAGTTTCCTTAGCTCTAAGGTGGATGTGACTGGTGGATCCCTTTCACAGAACAGTTTTTGTTAAGATTTAACAAAAGTTTCACTGACTGTAGGATGGGTGTGACTGGTTGATCCCTTTCACAGAACAGTTTTTATAAACTTTAACAAAAGTTTCCTTAGCTCTAAGGTGGATGTGGCTGGTTGATCCCTTTCACAGAACGGTTTTTGTAAGATTTAATAAAAGTTTCCTTGGTTGTGAGGTGGGTGTGACTGTTCAATCTCAGCTGGCAGCAGAAGCTTGGGAAGCACGTGGACTGGCAAAGAGCACAAGTTCTTTAGCACGTCTGCCTGGATTTAAAGGTCAGCCTGCTGGTAAGACCTGTGCTCACAGAGAGTGTTTTTCCTAATAACCAATGTCCTTCCAGCCTCACTGCTGTGGTGTTGAGATGCCTCTGGAGAGAGCACTAAGTAGTGTCAGCTACACTTTTCAGCTGTGGATATTAAACAGCAGATGGGTGTAAATGTGCTGTCAGTTGACATTCAGAGCTCTTGCTCTGGACAGCTAAATAAGGGCTTAGCCCAGTGTGTTTGCAAGTGCTGTGCTCATACAGAAATTATGGAAGGGGAGTGAGTGATCTGGAATGAATTGCTGCCTCCCACCCACTCCAGGGGACAGCTGGGATTCAGTCTCTGTAGGATGCTGACTTGGAGCCTACCTCTGCTCTGAAATGTTACCTGCATTGAAACTAGAAAAGTTACTTTCACTTTTTGAGTGTTCACCCATAAGACAACATAAAAAGGTTACATATAATCTTAGCAGTAAGGTTGTAAAACAGTACTAAACACATTTTACTATGTTGACCAAAGATCACGCTCTTTTTTAAAGCAAAATATACTTTTTATCTCACTTGTTATAAGACTACAAATATTGGAACATAGTTCTCAGTTGACAGGCACAGGATTGTTTGTTTTTCTGCAGATGCTGCTCTGCAATATCAGGGGCATTGCATTTTAACTGTGTGGTCAATATCTATGAGACTGAATGTTCAGATTGCTCATGTAGACCCCTCAGCTTCCCAGCCTGCACAGAATTCCACAACTACTAACTGGTTATCTTGCTCTAGCATTGCCACATTCCAGAACTCCTATTTGTATTTACTGCTCTGGTATTAAATAAACTGGATATAAGATGGATGTATTAATGTGGGTTTTTTGTTTTCTCTTTACTCTACTATAAATAATAAATTTTGTTTTGACTCCTGTGAAAGGGAAGCACTGTGCAGGTCTGAAATCCAGCCTGGAGGAGGTAAATCTGGGAATCAGCCGCTTGCACTAGAGAGAACCTCTGCCTGTGTTTGCTGGGCACAGTGAAGATGCCTTCATGTGCCTATAAAAAAAAAATGCTTTTTTATCCTTTAAAAATTAGTCAAAACAGCTACAGAGAGGCAAATTAGTTTTGTTCATACTCCTGGGAATGTGGGATTTCAGACAGATGGAACCTGCAGTATAGCCCATAGTCTTTTTGTCTGTGTGGAATAAGTTTTGGGACAGAGAGTAGCTGTCATCTAGGCCATGTGCTCTCCTGAAAAAGCTGGATGATTTAGAAACAGGATGATTATGACCTAATCATACTAAAGTAACCAGCACAGACATAATTTGGTGTTATCAGCATTGGGATTTCACTTGTCTCTTATTGCTGATAAGTGCAGATGTACAAGAATGCAAAATTTTAAAGCACACATTCTCCCATTCTAAATGTATTTTTTAAATAAACTTTTAAAAATGAGGGCCCTTAAAATTACTTAAAAGGCTGAGATACACATATATGTGTTTTACTAAGTGTTCTTGGAGTTCTAAAAGACAAGGAAACATATTAGCTGGCACAGCCACCTTGCAAACAAGAAATTAGTAAAAGCCCTGCTTATGTAACAGTATATGATGGAATTTTACTTATAACAGAAATGATGGAAATGATGTCTGATGCTCAGCCTTGACAGTGACATCACCTAGAGCATATCAGACTCATTGAACACTGTGGAAATGGAGGTATTTGTGTTGTCACATATTGCTTCAGCATACAACCCCATCTTTTCTCACCAAAAAGTTTTGAAATTGCTGTGCAAGAATTAAAAGTTTCTTGCTGTCACACCTAGAAGTCCTTGCTTATATGAACTTGCTAGTTTCAGTAAAATTTTGCTTGAGAAAGGCACTCAGAATTTGTTCTTTCTCTCTGTCTTCAACTCGTTTTTACTTTGGAAACAGTACCAGAGAAGCAAAGATATCCTAGTGAAATATAAAGGTAATAGCCCCTGGCTCCCAAATGCACTTTCAGGGCTTTCTGAAGCTCTTTTCCTATAATTTTGAAATAAACAATTTAGACTAACACCACCTCACATCCTTTTCCCACCGTCTTGTCTGTATGCATTAAACTCAGAAAATCTGACTATAGTCACATTCACAACAGGAAAGAGGGGGAAATATCACAGAAAACTCAGAGCATGACACTCCTGGAAAAAAGGAATAAAGTGCAGCATTGAGTAGAGCCAAACATGCTGTAGTCTGAAGACAAAAGTAACTCCCCAGGCATTTCCAGCCCATTGCTAGGAGCTGGTTTCTGAAGTGATGGACAGGAGAACATCGAGCCACGGGGGGAGTGCTGGTGCTTTTCTTTCTGTCTGACTACCCTGCTTTGAGGATGATGTTTGAATGTCTGATCCTGGCACTCTGTCCATCTCTGAGGCACACAGAGGGAGGGATGCTGTGGCCAGTGCAGCAGAGCCAATGTCAGACACAAATCACTCAATGGCACTAAAAAGAAGAGGACTATGAAAAGCACTCAAAGCAGAACTAAAGTGCAGTTAGTATCCAAGAACAGGTTAATTTTCCATCAGGATACCTGTTGGAACAGGTGCTTTAGGTTAGTGAGGTTTCATACATTGCTTATGGATAGAGGAACAAATTCCAGCTCTGATTTGGCTGGAAAGAAATCCTTGCCTATCCACTCTGAAACAAGAAATACATTGAGAAAAGCAAGCAACCAACCAAAACAAAAACAAAACCAAAACAAACAAACAAAAAAAAACCCCAAACAAAAACAAAAACAAAAACAACCCCACCAACTACAACAAAAACAAAAAACAACAACAACAAAAAAGCAACAACAACAACAAAAAAAAACACAAAAACCAAACCAAACCAAACCAAAAGAAACAGAACAAAAAANAAAAAAAAAAAAAAAAAAAAAAAAAAAAAAAGAAGAAGAGAGAGAGAAACTACTGGAATAATCTCAAGCAATATTTATCTGTATGTTAAAAAACATGAAACCTCTGCCTCCTGTCCACAGGAACACAGGGCTCTTCATATCCTTAATGTGTCCATGAGGAATGAAAAATGAAAACAAGGGGAAGTGAAGTTCTGATGTGCTCTTCAGCCAGTTTGAAAACCAAAAGCTTTGTTTACATGCCTAAAAGTGCACCTGGGCACCCAGCTGTGAACTTCTGTTGTTTTAAAACTTGGGTTTGGTATTTCCATAGAGAAGCAGTGTTGTGAAGTCTTCTGTTGTGTTAGTTTGGATTCTTTCTCCCCCAGTCGATATGATGTGAGACAGGCAGACTATTCTGGGTAGAAAGTTATTTTTAAACAGGCATTACTCTTTTTTTTTTTCAGAAACAGGCTGTAAATTTCTTTCTGTCTTCTTTTAATTGCTTTACAAAGTAAATTGAGTCCCTCTGGTTACATAATTAACATCCACATTTAGCCCTGTATATTTGACATGACTTGAGCCATTTACTGCTACATTCATTTTTCAAGACTGGCTAGGAATTCAGATATGCATTTAATTAGTGCTGAACTCTGAGAAATATCCAAAGTTTTTCCAGGGAGATGTCTTAACAGTAGTGAGAACTACATACCACAAACAAGGTAATTGGAGAAGAGTGATGTCTCTGAGCAGGTCTTTCTTTGTACACTCTGCTCATATTGAGCAGTAAAGTGTCACCATATCTATACTATATAATGCATTTTTACCATTTGAAATGGATATAAAAGAAGTGGAAATTACAACACCTAACCTTAAAACGGCAGGCATTGTGGTGTTTGGTGAAGACTTCATTTTTAATAAACACAACTTTTTAAATAGGCTTCACACAGGCTTCTGTTTGCAGTGTGGTTTGCTTGTTTTGTTTTGTTGTTTTTGCTTCCCAAAGCAATTTCAAGCATTCCAGACAAATCCCTCCCAGAATAAACTTTCTTTTAAAGATGCTTTGAACTCCCAGAAAGTTCAACAAACTTTAGTGGAGTGCCTTTAAAAAGTACCCTGCTGTGTAAGGCTGAGAATCCCGACAGCTTTCCTGCTTCCAACATCTCCCTCTCGTGGCGTTTTCCTCACACTCCATCCCTCCTCTGCTGAAACATCCCTGTTAATAAATCCAAGAGCCCTGATCACAACGTCCAGGTGAAACCCCTCCCGCCTTCCAATACTGTACAATTTTGCAATCGATTTTTTTTTTTTTTGTTTAATCTTACAGGCTTCATTGGACAGGATCCTAATTAATAAAACTGCAGGTGTCGGTTTTTTTTCACGACTGATACTACTGAGCTCAGCTATTTCACTGAAATAAAAGTTCAGCTCTCTCATCTAAGGCACTGAAATATTTCCTCTCAACATCCCCATCCATGCATATTAATATCCTCAAGAAGGGCTCCAAAGCTTCTATCCTGTTTCCAGACACAGCTATTGGTCTGAGAGCAGGTTTGGCTTCCACCTTGGCACTCTACAGAAAAAAAGAGTGTTTCTTCTCTTTTCTGCAAGCTGTAGAACAGATTCACTGTTTCAATCTTTAAATAAGCAAGGTCACTTCCTGAAAAGAGCCCGAGGTTGGGTTTGCCCAGATCTGCTTCTAGATTCCCTCTTCTCCATATGCCTTTCTACCAAACAATTCACTTCATCAAAACAATTCACTTCACCAGGGTGATGCCTCAAATCATGCAGGTGAGTCACCCTCCAAAAGGCACTAAAGTCTCCATCAACTCTAAAGGCAATTGGGGTTGGGGAATCTCTGAATTTAGGTGAGATGGATCATGTTCCAAATGCAGCCTCTTGGGGAGCTTTGCTGGTTGTTTTGTCCTTCATCCTCAGCACTACAGAGCCCATCTGTCCTACTTCACCAAGTCAATTGAGTCCCTACGGTTAGACAATTAACATCTAACTTGAGATGGCCTCTGGGTCATTTAATGCTGAATTTATTCCATATGATTGATCAGAGTGCTGGATTGCATTTGATCCGTGCTGAACTTCACGGAACACCCTGAAATCCAACTGTCACGAGTTAAATTAATGGATGCACTGGAAATGGAGCTGAGGCAAAGTTAACTGAGTGCTGCCACAGACTGCTTCCAAGCCAGCTCATTAAAAACTAACTAGCAGACCTCGCTGCTTCACTGCAGTCTGCAGCAAAGCCATATTTTAAATGCTTGGCTATGGTAACTCCAAAAACCTAAGGTGGAGGAGGAAGTTGAATCAGGTCTCCCGACTTCCAAGCTCCTGGTTCAACTAGTCGGTTGTTTCCTGACTTGGAAAATATGTTCCTACAATTTGTTTGTGAGCAAAGCCATCAGCTCACGTTGTGACTTATTCTGATAGCAATTAGCAGCCATATGGAACGAGCCAAGCTCATTACTTGCAAACAGCCAGCACGAAATCTCTGCACCTTCATTTGTTGTTGCATGTGCTTCTCTTTGCAACTGGAGGATTTGGCACCAAATGGCTCTAATTCACATTATTTCATTAAATAGGAAGCTTAACTATAAAACAAAGTTGTTCAGTGAGTTGTTTCCTTTAGGCAACTGAGGTGAGGACACTTTTCTGAACATCCCCAGCTCTTACAGCACTACAGCACCCCAAAATCAGAATGAGAGTCCCAGCAGATGTATGCTGATGATTGCTCTACTAAAAGTGCCAATCAGAGTTTCTGCCTTATATTCTGAGGCTTTTTTCCAATAATCTTAAAGAAAATGCACTTTGAAACTTTGCTTCCTCTTCCAAATTTTACTCACAGGTGCAGAAGTTGTTGGAGGACAATGTGCTGACAGGGCTGTTCAGAAAATGTACAGTGGGTATCTTGGCTGAAATGTTATTTTCTACTTTTTCCCACCCATATATTTAAATTGGTAAACTATAACAGAAATTGCTTCATAGTTTCTTTCATATGAGATATCACCAGGGGAACATTTTTTACTTTGTAATGAGGTGGCTGCATTAAAAAAAAAAAAACCAAAACCAAAACCAAAACCAAAACAAAAAACAAAACTAAAAGAAAGAAAACAACAGAAAAAAACAAATTAAACAAAAATCCTCATCTACAGCAATGGATTATTATGGATTATTAAATGGATTATTAGTCATGTCTCTTGCTGGCATGTGGCTAGGCCATATTCTTCAAATTCTGTGCCTGAGAATGCCCTCTGAGTGAGCTCTCCTACTTATTAGCCATGAGTCACATAGGTAAAGGTACTTGTGGATAAGGGTTCTTGTGATTGCTGGGCTGATCTAAGTGGATGCACAATTATATGATTAAATACAACAACATTTTTTACTAACTACATATAATTCTGGCTGTCACTCAGAATTCAATTGCATTAGATGATTCACTAAATGACTGAGGCAGTCTGGGATCTGTCCTATACAGACCTTAGGGAATACTGCAAATACTGAACTAAATCACATAACTTATCTTAAATGCAAATGGGAAAGCTTTACAAAGAAACCAATCTATACTCGTCTTTGACTCTATTTGACATCTCCTTCTGTTTGCTTGCATTTTGGATCATTAATACAGATTTACAAACCTATGCTATTGTTCATGGAGCTTTTTCTCTCTCTAGGCATGGAGGGTGCATGCAGTTAGGCCTGTGTTAAAGAAAAGACCAGTATATGCAGGTTGGTCTGTCCTGAATGGTCGATCTGGCTTCACAGAACAAGTTAAACTATTTTTTTATTTCCCCACGCCACCTTTTAAACAGTTCCCCCAAAGACATTTTCTCTTTATTCTGCTGTAAATCTCCTAGGAGTCACACCAGCTCTGCTCAGCTTAGCAAGTCACTCTTTCCTCCTTTCTGTTGTTTCCTCTCAGTCCTGCTCCAACCTCTGGGCCTTATTGCAAAGAGTTTAGTAGCAGACTCTGGTTATTAATACATAAAACAGATACAGTACAATTTATGATCATATCCTGATCCATGTTTGACATAATGCTCTGGCACATGTTTGAAGCAGTGGGGTGGCATGGGAGAAACATTTCCCTCTCCCTTCTCTTTCCATATGCACATGCAATAAATCTGTTGTGGTTTTGGAAATCCATGCTAAAATATTCCAGTGCAGATACACCCATGCAGGGGTTTGACTAGGGCAATATACACACACAACTTTACATGTGTGTACATTTAAAGTGAGGCTTGTAGAGATAAACAGATTATGCTTTGGAACTTCTGCATTTCCAGAATGTCTCGTTGGCTCTGCCCTGCTTTTCAGAAATTTCCATTTCTCCAGACCCACAGAGCTATCTTTGTACCTTTGGGAGGAGCACACACAGAGCCTTTAGTCCAAACCTTAATTTTCCCCAGCTAACTCCCTCCCTTTGCCCAGCTGATTAAAAGAGATGCCAAGTCTTTGTTTTGAATTTGATTAAACCCAGGGTCAAATCCTGCTTGCTGCTATTCTGGAACAAACACAGGATGACTCCAGGTTTACAGTGCTACGAGTGAGAATTAAATCACGCCCCCAAAATTCATTTAAAAATCTTTCAGACACTTAAACAGATGGATAAATCAGGCACAGATTCTCAGGTCAACCTCTACCAGAAGGCATCTCTCATCTGACTTATGGCAGGACTAAGATGTTGTGATAGCAGCTAACAATAGACAGGGAGTTACAGTCAGGGCGGGGAATATTTTTCCACACCAAATTCACTTGATTGAATACAGGGCTTGGAAAATTAATGGTGGCTTTGAGTGATACCTGTATGTTTTATAGGTTTATAAATTGATTGCAGTAAAATCTTATACGTCCTATATCACTAGGTATTGTTTCAGCCTATTACAGGAGATATCTATCTAGAGTTGACTGAATTGTATTAATCTGATCCTAGTTTAATGATGCCTTAACATTTTTATGGGAGAATTTAATGTTTGCAATATCCATGTTCCTTATTTGAAAGTGTGACTTATAGGTTCTCATCTTCCTTAAATTATGAAATCCTTCAGCTAATAAAGGAAAATGATTATGGTTTGCAAAAAAGGCAAAGTCATTTAACAATCCATATAACTGTCTATTGTAGGCCCTTGCATAATAATTGTAATTTAGCTATTAGGAGTTCTAAAGGCAGTTATCAGTCATATGCTACAATTCTGAGGAAATAAGTGAAAAGTCAAATTGTTTAAGGACTTTGTACTTTCCAAAGGCAGGAAAAAATCCTAACAAAAATCAATAATACTTTTAATAATAATAAAAAAAAAATGTTCTATTGGAATAACCAGCTGTTGGTGGAAATTTTTCTAACTATTCAATATTAAAATTTTCAACTTGTCCCCGTTTCACTGTCACAAAAGGATCTTATAAAGATATTTCTGTGAGCAAAGAAAGCCAAGTTAGGAATGGAACCTGCAATTCTTGATGCCCAAGATTTCTCATTTTCCTCCTAGGCACTTGAAAAGAGGCAGACAAAGAAATCAGAGGGGCTGCAAACCTGGAGAATATTTATTTTTGAATTTTAAATGCCAATCTAAAGTTGAGTTCATATCCAGTGTACACCTTGACTATTTCCTTCAAGGATGATGACACTGCACACTTGAATCCAGATTATTGAACTGCTCAACCAACTTTGTGTCCCTCCAGAGAAACAAGCTGGAGTTAGTTCAACACAGGGACTTGAAGATGATCAATAAGGGCACGTGACATGTGAGTAGAGGCTGATGGAAATATTTATCCTGAAGAAGAGGAGGGTAAGGGAAGGATGAGGGATTCAGTTGCCCATTTCAGCTACCAACCAGGGAGCTCGAGAGGATCAGCATACTCTGAGATGCACAGTGAAAGGATAAGGGCCAAAAAATACAGTGACAGCAAGGAGAATTCCAGCTGGACATATGGAAATAATTTGAGAGCAGTTTAAGCTTTGAAACAGGTTTTCCAGAAAGGTTGGAACCTCTGTTCTTGGAAGTGTTCAAAACTTGGCTGGGACAGGCTCTAAGCAATTTGATTTAACTCTGAGCAGCCTGGTCTGGTGGAAGGTGTCCCTGCCCATGGCAAGGGGGTTTGGAACTACATGATCCCTTAATTCTATAATTCCAAATTAACCTCATCTGGAGCAGGGGTTGGACTGGGTGGCTTCCATCTCTCCTGTCCTCTGTGATTCTGTTCTATACATCCTCCTCCTTCCCTCACCTCTCAGAGCTCTGGGAATTTCTGCCTGTCTAAAAGAAAGTGCTAGAAGTGATAGAAGGAGACTTTCTGTGCATCCCCCCGGCTGGACAATGCTGACAAAAACTGCCAAGTCCTTAGGAATAGTCATGGAGATGTGTCTGGCCACATGACAGCTGCAAATTTCTTTCTCTTCCTTGCAATTTCACGTTGCAAGGGTATTTATCAAGAATCTCAGCTGTGCTCTTAATGGAAGCTAAGGTGGCAGGATGAAAATCATCTAAATGAGTATTTCTTAAGCAAAAGTAGCAGTCTGTTATTGCATGATATTCAAAATCCACTGTGGTAGGATAACTCTGCTTTTACTTCAGCTCTGACTTTTGTCCCAGCCCACTTAGATTTGGCATACAGCGTATTTTTTGTAGCAGACCCAGAGGTCAAGACACAAAATTGACAGAAGAGCCAAGCACACAGCTATTAACAGGCACTGCAGCATGAAATATCCAGAATGGGAGCAAATCTTGACATTCACCACCTACCTATAACACAAAGCACTAACAGACCCAGATATTGTACAAAGACACTTTCGGTGCCTCCCTTCAACCCTGCATTTACTGTACTTCTAACTAAGTGTTGTCAGTAAATGCTGACCACCTTGCACATCAATTGATTTCTGTAATGACATCTTTAGATGGATCTGCAGAACATGCTGAGAAAACAAGTGGTAATGGCCTGACAGAAAACGCATTGCTTCTGTGAATTGCTCATCTTTAATTCACTTAAAATAGGTGTTAAACACACGGGAAAGTTACAATGAAAAAGATGCCAGGTTACTGAAGGTGAAGGAAAAAAAAAAACTGTCTTCATGCATCCTGTGGATGTTAAGTCCTTTGAGAAAAATGGCTTTGAAGAGTCAATTAGTTCCTTATCTCTTAAGAATTATTTAACTTATTGATACAAAAGGGTCTGCTCTATCTCTTTCAACAATATTCTCTGCTTACATCAAACCCAGATATGTGTTCTGTAAATTGCTCTGGATGTTGTGTGTCCTTAAAAAACCCCAAACATCAACAACAACAAAAATCTCCCAAAGAACAGAAAACTTTTTACTTTGAAATTAACACGTGAACTGTTTAAAAGAACCAGTTAATGCTGTCTGTGTGAGTAATAAGAAATAAAACAGTTTCTAAGGAAAGCCTTTGATAAAAGCATGATTACGGTTTAAAAGGAAAAAAAGGGCTCTTAAAATGTCACATTTCTATTCAGAAAAAGCATTCCCAGTGACTTCTTAAAGCATATCAGCCCTTGCTGCATCAAAAGAGCTTTTGCAGGATCCTCAGACAATTTCAAATGACATGAAGTTCTCAAGTCCCCAGGAGATGTGACAAGGACACAGACAGGCACTTCCACCCACCACTCATTGCTGAGAGGACTCTTCCAAATTGTCCTTTGCTGTACTCATTTTTCATAAGCCTCTTCTCACCTGCATTATTCTTGTTGCTTTGAATCTCATTTTTTTCCCCCTTTCAGATGACTAAAAGCAGGATTCCCAGCAGAGATGTCAGCACTAAAGAAATGATTGGTGGTACAACATCTAGGGAAGGTGTTACGTGAAGTTTGGGTGGTGAGCTACTCAATCCCAAGGTGCTGGAACGGCTGAAAATTTATTATTACTATTATTATTNTATTATTATTATTATTATTATTATTATTATTATTATTATTATTATTGAATTACAACTAAATTTATTATTATTATATTATTATTACTGTTAACTGGCATAAAGGTGCTGTGCTTTGGCTTGCACAACTCAGGTTCAATGAAGGTTCACAAACAATCACAGTCTTTCCTTCAACATTATGGAAAACTGCACCTGGGTTTCAGTGGGGCTTTCCATTCGTGACCACTCAGGAATTTTGGGTGACCCATGCCCAGAATTATTTTTTTCTTATTTCTAGCATAATAATATGGAGTTAGAGAGAGGCTCTGAGTGCACATCTTATCACCCAACTGTTCTGATTTAGGCTAATATAATACACAATTGGAAGTTGATTACTTTGGATAGTTAAACTCTAAAGCTCCATTTAAATATGATGAGTAAGAAACTGGGCTATTAATAATAATTCTTGCAAATGTCACTGATTTCAGATTATAAAACTTAATAGCTTATCACCATTAAGCATGTGCTCTCCATAATTGTGCTGTGTACCAACTTGTTCTTGATTCTGTCTCTGTGAATCACTTCAACACTCTTTGCAAAGCTCTTCCTTAGAGAAGAAAACATGTTTTCCATGCACCTGGGGAGAGGTTGAAGGGAAAGGAACAACTCTTTTTCTTTTCAGGACTTTGTGACAGAAACAGAAGTCTAAATATTTTTCTCCTTGTTAATATTTGTGTTAAACCTTGATGCAACCTTTTTCTTTACCAGACAAGTTTTATGAATCATTTTATGAGAGATATCTTGGCCAGTTCTTATGTCAGGCTTTCAAAGCCTGATAGCCTGAGAAAGCAAGATGATTTTGGCATTTGGGCTGCATCTCACTTCAAATCACAGCAAAGGAATTGGCCTGATCAGCTTCCACCAACTGACCATTTCTCTTCTACCTAATTCTTTCTTCCAGCTTCCTCTAAAGGCTAAAACCCAGGGCATCACTCACAGATGGGTGGGTAAAGGTGATAAAGGTGAGCCAAAACACAACATGAGAATGTTAAATGATGAACTCGGTGCTTATTCCAATTTCAAACTCAGAGCACCTCTTGCAGAACAAATAGTTACAACAGGGAGATTTTTCTTCTGCTTTCTGACTACTTACAGAAGAATCATGTAGGGGCTCTAGGAACGTGCAGAGAAAGGGAAATACACATTAATTAGGCTGTAGATCCAGGTTCTGGAAATCAGCAAACACATATTCCATATAGAAAAGAAGTGTTTCAGAAATCCTGAGCACATGGCAGCTCAACATCCACTTTCCAAGTGACTAAGTCCTTTATGCAATGGAGAATTTTAGCTGCTGTGAAAACCTGTTGTAGTGAATCCCTCACAGTTTTATGCCTCGGTTTCCCAGCCTGCAAATTCGTGTGCTAATTAAAATGTTTCTTTAAACAAGGCTTGGAAATGTTCAGCTCACAACATACCTCATATATACAAACACTTGCCATATTATTCCTCACAAAATTGGCAAGTTGTTCACATAAAATAGATGAGGCTCAGAATTATTCTATAAAGCCAGAAGCACCCAAAGCCCCAGTGCCATTTTAACATGGAACAGATGCCTTGACAATGAGCAGAGCATCCAGAAATCAATCTGAGGGGCCTTTGAACAAATAGCTGAGTTTGTCAATTTAGAACTTTAGTTCACCTAGCAAATCATAGCTGCTAATGTTAACATATCATCCTAGTGCAGGGGACACACGACAATAAATGAGGTGGTAAATATTTTCTGACTAGAGGTCAATATTTGCTATGCTTGATGCTGTTTAATTCCTCAAATCCATTAATGCTTAAGAGGCCAGAATGCAGAGGTGCTCTAAAGCCCTTGCAGCTTCCTGCTGACTTTGGATAGAGCCCAGGTACAGAGCAAAAAAAAAAAAAGGATTCATTATTGTCCCATACAACAGGCATGCCTTTATAAACCCAAAGTGGTTTATAACACATAATAAATATTATTATATTCTGTATTACAATAAAATATTATTATACTATATATTTTTTCACAGTTATTATTATAATACATAATATTTGTGTAGAAGGGCTGAAGGCATGACCTGGGGACCATTTCTGATCTCTTTTGAGGGTTTCTTTTTAGTCACAATAGATTTTGTGGTGGACAACCTTCATTCACTGGGAAGAATCTTACTTCAAAATAAATGATGAATTGTATATATAGGACAATGGCACTAGATGAGAACATTTATAGTTGTGTTTTTTGGTTTTTTTGGGGGGGGTTGTTGGTTTTTTTTTTTTTTTGTTTGTTTGTTTTTTTTAAATCAAGAGGTTATATTTAAAATTCCCACCTGTGGAAAGTTTTATGCAATTGAAACTGAAACTGATTATATTATCTGGGTAGGATTATGTGACACCTTTCCTTTTAGGATGTTTTGTGGGGATAGGGAGAATACTATCTTCAGTATAGAATTAAGAAATCTTCCAGGAAACTAGGATCACTTAATTTGATAAAAAAGATCAAGTTTTTCTCAAGCCACATTTTCCAATTCATATCTGAATATCAATTGCCTCAAATTATCAGTATGTTCATATTTACAAGCATGAGCCCATGTCCCTTTTATAATATTAGCTGTTACATTAGCAAAAGAAATTAAGATTTACAGGTTTTCTTCAGGTAGTTTTCTTCTCTCACCCAAATACAGTTATCAATAATAAAAATGCACAAAAAGTCACCGTTTATGCCTATGTAGTAACTCAGATCTTGAAAGAGCTGGTGATACAACTTCCATGTGTCAACTCTTTTTTTTGGGGGGGAAGTAAGCTGATAAATTTATATAGCTGATATAGAAATTGCTACACATTTCAAGAGGTTCGATTTGCCAAAGTACCAAACACCTGTGCTCTGAAATACTCTCTAGGATTTCACCTTTCAGTCTTTTTAGTAACTTACTGCATTTTTAAAAGTCATTTCGAGATCTGCACTTCCTCATTGTGAAGAAAAAGCATGGTTATTCTTCAAAATTGACATGACTACACACAGTTTATGACTGAAAATCAACAAAACAGAATTCAGTTCAAATGAGTGACTTTCAGGGTCTTCTTTTTAAAACCCCCAAAACACATCACCAATCACAATCATTATCTGCAGTAACTTGAGGAAAATGCAGCTGAGTGCCATGCATGAAAGTCCAATCAAAAGCTTGTCAGGTTTTCACACGTTCACTGGGCAGCTCTCCACAATCCTGGATTTCTTGCTGAGCTATTCTCTGCTCCAGCAAACACCAGCAGTCCTACTGGGATTTTTTTTCCTGCCTGATAGAGGGAGAGGAGCAGGCTCCTGTGGGCTGGTGCCATGTGCCAGCTCTGTCACTCCTGCTCGTTGCTGTGCCACCACCCAGGCTTCCCAGGAGGACTCAGGAAATGTTAATGCTCACTCCAACAGCTCCACACCCTAATCTCCCCGGAGAATCAAACTAATTAAACTGAAACAGAGAGAGGGTGACCTTGGATAAATCAATCCAGCAGAGCTGTGCCACTCCCTGGGCTCAGTCTCAGCTGCTTTGCTGTTCCTTTCCTGGCAGCCCAGGGCAGGTGCTCAGATCTTCACAGATCTCAGAGCCACCAGCTCTAAGGACACAGCAGCAACAAGTGATGGAAGCCCTGCTCGTAAAGAGTTTGACAAACACCCTTTCTCTGCAATTTCAACACAACTTTATCAAAGCAGCAGCAGCAAATCTCTTGATGGCTTGCTGGGACTACCTAAAAACAGAGGCCAGACAGAATGAAGGGAATAAAAAGCAGTTCTATTTATTGCAGGGCCTTCAGGTACATTTAGGGCAGGCAAAGCCCCCCAGGGGCTACACCCAAAATTGACCACAGGTCACAGGTTTTCACACTTTTATAAGTTGGGTCCATTTGCACATTGGGGGTTAATTTTGCAATTACAGCTTCAGGTAATGAAGCCATTTACTCCAAGTTTGCCACCCCCGAATCACTTTTATTTACATTTCTCGACCTGAGGCAGTGAGGTGTCCTTGATTGCCAGCCTGGAGAGGAGTTTGTTGTGTCTGCCCAAAATGGGAAAGCAGCAGCCAGCACTGGAGTTTAGAGTTATACACCGAAGAATTGGAGGATTACAAATGTATGGAAAATATAAAATCTAAAATCCTAAGGCATCACTCTATCAGAGCACAAGCACAGCAATATAAAGGCACCAAATTTACAAGGGGATCTAGAAAGGGAAGGAGGACTTGGCACCAAGGAAATGAAGGTGCCTGAAGGGTAAAGAGCCACGGCATCAGTTGGGATGGTGAAATTCTTCACTGGACCTCAATGCCCACAGAAATATCTACAGAATTGTTCACTTCAGTGTCCAAGCTGAACTGTTTATACTTTTCCACAGTGGCTTAAATTCTGTGCTAAAACCCCTTGCCTCTCATTTGACCACTTCAGACAAACTTGTTTTCAAATACAAATCTGACTGACCATCTTCAATAGTTTTCAAATAAATTAAATTTATTGTCTGCTATCACAACAACCTCATACACACTACTGATCAATCTTTTTTTTCTACCTCTAGCTATGTATAACTTGATATCCACAATTTTTTTTTCCCCCTTTTAACAAAGTGTTTCTGGGAAACAGGTCCTACAGTTGGGATATTTTTCTCTCTCTTTTTGACAGGCCTATACAGGAAGATAAGAACCCTGTTGGGATGCTGAATAGCCTACCTGTGCATGGTGCTGCTCTAAACATATGGCTCCAAAATTCAGAACATATATATCACTGCTGAAGTCCAGATAATTGATTCATAAGTCAGCAGCATCAGGCAGGTTTTTGATGGTATCTTTATAAATAGGCTGGTGCTTTCAAAGTGCCTGATGGTATCTCTCATAGTGACATGAAAGGCATTTGGAGGTTGGAATATGCTAGTCATACAATTTGTATTCTTGGTGCAGTTCATGGGAGTTATCAGGTTCTTAGAATACTAATACAAATATGTGGGTCAATATCTTTTGTATATTTATACTCTCTAGGATTTCACCTTTCAGTCTTTTTAGTAACTTACTGCATTTTTAAAAGTCATTTCGAGATCTGCACTTCCTCATTGTGAAGAAAAAGCATGGTTATTCTTCAAAATTGACATGACTACACACAGTTTATGACTGAAAATCAGCAAAACAGAATTCAAGTCAAAAGAGTGTCTTTCAGGGTCTTATTTTTAAAACCCCCAAAACAGATCACCAAGTCCTTCAGAAACAACAGCTGAACGGAGCCACACATTTCCAATTCAGTGAAACTTTGGGCCAAACCATAGAGAAAACACAAACAAACCAAACCAAACCAAACCAAACCAAAAAAACCCAAAACAACAACAACAACAACAACAACAACAACAACCAAACAAAAAACAACCAAAAAACCACAAACAAACAAACAAAAAAAAAACAAAAAACCCCAAAACACACAAAAAAACAACAAAAAAAAACCCCCAAAAAACCCAAACAAACAAACAAACAAAAAAAAAAAAAAAAAAAAAAAAAAAAAAAAAAACCAAAACAAAAAAAAAAAAAAAAACAAACAAAAAAACCACCTCACAAACATTTGGAACCAAATATTTGATTCACTCCAAGCACACCAAAGTACTGGACAAGACACATGATTTTGTTTATAAATTTTAAAAGTGAAAGCAAGATCAGCAGCTGAAAGGATCCCTGAATTTACAGGAGGATTTTCTTTCCAGGAGCTGTGTGTGCAACATTAGGATGCTACTTTGAAAACCTCTTAAATCTGTATTTTTCATTTTAAGAGAAGGGGTGTCATTGGTAACACTGATATTCTTCCTTCTTCTTAAATATAAGTACTTAAAAATTGATCACTTTTATATACACTCTCTGCTTTATGTATATTTGTCTGCATATAAGGCATAAGCATATTGAAGCTGTCCTGTATTGTAATAGAAAAGAAAAAAGTATTAAAGAGAAGATGTGCTAATTAAAATGAGGTATCCATATCTTGATGGTTGATTAACTGAAATAAACACATCTTCAATAAAAGATGTTATTCCCTGGATGTCCTGGCTCCCCACGTTACAGACATCACATCAGTGACATTTTCAGTTACTCTGTGACACAAATAAAATGAGAATATCTGGTACACTGTGACATTTTACCTGACACTTTTCTCACCTACAAATGCTCACCACTACTTTGAATTGTCTCACTGTGGTGAATTCCCAACATAAACAATGCACCAGTCCAGATTTGTCCCTCACACCTCACTGTGCTCTGGAACACCCCCATGGTCACCAACAAAACAGCACCCTGAGCATCTGGAGAAGCCAGATGTGGTAAAAATCACTGGTGACAACTGTGCTGTCAAACGATGCCCAGGGGAAGTGTTTGGTGATGCTCTAGAGGAACCCCAGCAATGCCTCAGGTGGGAGTGAGCTGTACACATCCCCTTTGTTAATCTGCATTTTTAATTTACCCCTTTGTTCATCTGCCTCTCTAATTTACCCCTTTGTTCATCTGCCTTTCTAATTTTCCCCTTTGTTAATCTGCCTCTCTAATTTACCCCTTTGTTAATCTGTCTTTTTTAATTTACCCCTTTGCTAATCTGCCTCTCTAATTTACCCCTTTGCTAATCTGCCTCTCTAATTTTCNGCCTCTCTAATTTACCCCTTTGTTAATCTGTCTTTTTTAATTTACCCCTTTGTTCATCTGCCTCTCTAATTTTCCCCTTTGTTAATCTGCCTTTCTAATTGACTCCTATGTTAATCTGCCTTTTAAATTTACCCCTTTGTTAATCTGCCTCTCTAATTTAGAGCTGCTGACAGTATGTTTTCTCAGGATAAAAATTCATTTTTTCTGTTTACTCGTAAACAGAGTTTATAAAGGAATCTTAACACTATTGCATCAAAACTGCTGAGGCTAAAACATCTTGTTTTACTATTTAGCATTTACTTTGTTTTATCTGTTTCTGTTTTCAGCACACAGTGGTGTCCAGGCACCCAAACAAACACACACAGAGGTGAATCTCTTTCTGAACAGCCTCTTACTTGCATTTATCACATGCATAGAAAAACACACACATTTTAGCTCAGGAGTACTGATGTAACTATCCAAATCTTTTCACAATATGAAGAAATTAAGGCACTCCTGACATGCAGAAAAAACAAAAAAACCAGTTTAAAGTGTCAATTCCCAAGCAAGAGAGGGCACATGCTCTGGCCACCTGCAGGTGCTGCAAAGGGTCTTGGTGGGCTCTCACTCCACTCTCCCAAAGTCTTCCCAAAGTGCCAGTATGGGAACTATGTTCCCCTGCAATTATTCAGACTGAATCTTTCTGCTTGAACTTCCCATCTGGGAAAAACCTGGCGGCCAAAATCTGCTTTGAGCAGCCTGGTGTAGCGAGAGATGCCCATGGCAGGGGGGTGGGAATGAGATGGTCTCTAATGTCCCTTCCAACCCCAAACCATTCCATGATTCTGTGATGAAACAGAGTGGGATTTTCCAGGCTTTACACCGCTGCTGCAGGGGGATGGAGAACAACACCAAACCCCTCTGCTGTTCACAACCAGCAGGTGCCTTTGTTTGTGGCTTGAAATTCCCCCTTTGCAAACACTTTAGCAGTTAGTCTGCCTCTTCAAACCCGACTTAAAGGGATAATCCTCAGAGCTGGAGGCAGGCAGGAGAGCTGAGCCCCAGCATTCAGCTGCCCCAGCAGGGGCTGAGAGCCAGAACTGCAGTGTACTTCAGCAGAATTTCCAGTTGATACAAACAGCAAAGAGAAGGCAGAGACAGAGAAAATTTTATTTGCACACATCAGATCCAGATATGAACTAATCTAAACATGAATAGGCAGCTGAAGAATGTAAGAAAATAAGAAGAAAATAAGGACAGACGAGAGGATCATAAAGGGTTAGATGTCCTCTGCAATGTGAATTTACATCTTTTGTATTTTTCCTCCACTAAGACCACTGGATGGTGCAAAGGACAGCTCATTTGCATTCTCCTGTTTTATCAGTGTCTCACAGGTTTTTTTTTTTCTTTTTGTAGTAGTTGTTTCCTGTAAATTTTAAAATATTTCGAACAAAATTCAACAAGCAAACCCTTAGCCACTCAAAAACCCTAAAACTAGGGGAATTCCCAAATCTGGAAGAAGTCTCATGGAATGGCACCAGTGGGGAAGAACAGGCTACGTTAAAGTTTATGTTCTCCTGCTTGCTCATCTGCCTCTAATCATCCCAGTTCTGCATCTGACACAGGGTGCTTTGTTCTGCAGCACCAAGGCAGATTCCCAAGGAGAAATGCCATCATGTAGCCACAAACACTCTTTTTCTTTTGGTGAACGCTATGGAGAGGTTAATCTTCTTCTGAAGGCAAATTTCTTCTGCCTTCCAACCTTCCCTCCTTTCTTTGTCTGGACCTCCTGAGA
The DNA here is from genome assembly GCA_013397075.1 of Rhabdornis inornatus. NCBI lineage: Eukaryota > Metazoa > Chordata > Aves > Passeriformes > Rhabdornithidae > Rhabdornis > Rhabdornis inornatus. Next base: position 232,930 of record VWZS01007730.1, on the reverse strand, counting down.
TCCTGAGTGGTTGTCTCAGCTCATCAAAAGAGGAGGAAATCTTTCTTTCCCCCTTCTTCCAATGCTGTTGCTATCAGAGTGGTGGCATTCCCTATCTTTTGGATCTGTTTGTTAGTGGCTTGCTCAGCCAAGGCCCCCAGGGATACACACTGTTATCTCTGTGGTCTCTCTGTATCTCCTCTGAATTTATGCATCTTGAACTGCTGGGGCTCCTGTGGGAAACTTTTCACTGCATTATCCAAAGGGCTGGGAAACCTTTCAGCCACTAAGATTTACATTTGTCCTTAGAATATCCCTCTATTAAAGAATATGCCTCTATTAAAGAATATTCCTCTAAAGCTTCTTGTACTTCCTTATAGGTCATGCAGATCATGTGTCAGTCAGGAATTCTACTTTCTCCCTCACCCTCTTAAAGAATTGAAATCAAAGCATCAGATACAGGTGGAAGCCACTCACAACTTTCTTTCTACCCCACTCTCCAAACTCTGAGAAAGACTCAAAGCTGGAAAAATTCTCATGGAAACTGGGCAGGTAAGAGCCAAGACCCAGCCTGAGCTCACCTGGTTGCATCCCAGGAGTTTGGCATGCCATGATTTACAGAGGCACACGTTTTCCCTTCTCTGTCCCTTATTGTACTTCCAGGACTACATTACAATAGCTGAGTGCCTTGCAGTCCATAATGCATTTAATCCTAATGACATCTCTGTGAGCTGTGGGGGTGCCATAATTTCCATTTCATAGATGGGTAACTGGGGCACATTGCAGACTCTGTTCTTGTCTAGGAGTTTTATTGGCAGGTGAGATTCCAGGTGGAGCCTGCTACAGCAGAATGAGGATAACCACAGAGAGGATTATATCAGTGATAAGAATATTAGAAAATTCCTCAGTGTAGTCACATACCCATATACACTAGCAAAGTAGTCTTCCAAAATTTAAAGGGTGGATATTTAGGATTTTTTTTTCCAATAAAAAAAAATAATGTGATAGTGGGAAAAATTATTTAGAGCAAGAAAAGAGTTTTCCAAAATGCCTTAGTTTACAAAGTCCTGACACATCTTGATGACTGATGGCTTTAACTTCTGCAGATTCCTACACCCTAAAGTGGACCCAGGTCTCAGACACCCCCTCTTGCAAAGGTTGGTCCCTTTAGTCCCTTTAGGGTCTACTGATCTCTGCTGGCAGATATTCTCCTATTCTGGTCCAAACCAGATTTATACTTTGGCCAGAGATAGGGGAAATCTTCAGAGCTAACACTGCTGGCATTAGCCCTTCATAATCCTCCCCAGTACGAATATCACATTTGCTGTTTTCCAGTCAGATGGTGCCACTGCTGGCTCAAATGGTTTATTAAAACTGTTTTCCACTGGGCCTGCTTGGTCATGCACCATTTCCTGGACAATTTTGGGACAGAGATTGTCTATTCCCACTAACCTGATATTATTTTATTCCATTCCAACCCAAATGAATTTGCATTGTTTTCCTTCTGACTCCATATTTCTAAAAGCATAATCCCTGAGAACCGCTAGAAATTATTTATTAAAATTTTAAGACCAAGACAGAGAAGCTTCTGGGTTTTCTTAAAGATGTGTGATTTGAAACAATTTTAATAATATCCTAGACAGGGTCCTGTAAAATGCTTTGCTAGTAAGCATCACATTAAGCACACCATCATATAGTTTATATAAACAATTAAAGCTCCAAATTAATCAGGAACACAAGACTTTCTGAATGCTTTCTTTGCAGCAGTGTCTGAGAAAAAAAGACACAAACTTTAAGCTTTTCTGTTACTCAAAAGACAAAGTTAGCAATGCTATCATTATCATCACTCATGATCACAAGATTTGGTTCTGTGTTGTTTCTCTTTTCAAATTTAAGAAAATTTGAGACAAATTGGAGAAGGTTTGAATAGTGAATTATAACCACCTGAAGCAGAAATCTGACAAAGAATTAAAATTCATCTTGGGGTTACTACAAGCAGCCTAGCTAAATCTGTTGGCTCAGTACTTTCTAATATTTTTTCAGAAAACAGAAGTATCTCAGATCCCCATTTTCTGAAAGTAAAATATCTTTTTCCTGAACAAATATATGAACACATATCTTGTTGATGTTATCTATATTTAACTCAACTAGTTATTCTAAATAGCTGATTCAGGTAGGAAAAAATATTTATACTAAGAGATATGCTGTAGCTTGAGGGAAACAATTGAAATAGGCTTATACTAATAAGTATTAATGGTAAGGTGTGTATATATATATATATATATGTACCATCCATCATGCTATGAATTATATGGTATATAATCCAAGGAAAATACCTTTATAGCCAATCCTTATTTATTTAAAAAAAAACTAAACCACAAGGCATTAAAACAATATTTGTTGCACAAATTCTTACAGAATTTTTTTTTCCTTAAATAAGTGTCAATTAAAAAAAAAAATAAATAAATCCCAAGCCACTGGACACCAGATTTTCTTGATAGATTCATGAACCTTTTGTCAGACCTGATGTGATTTTCATGTTACAGACAAAAAAGAAAACTCAGAAATGTTTCATGTAGCTTCTTATTTCATCACAGACATTTCTCATAGCCCCAGCAGATCAGTAAAAACCCCTTTAGCATAAGTGTTCTTAATCAGACTCCTACACACATATTGCAGTTTGCTTTTCTGCAGGAATCTCATATATCCTCTCAACTGTTTCTCTATAAGCAAACTAAGTTTTTGACACTTACACCAATACTTTACATGAGCCCCCTGGATAAATAAAACTAGCTAGGTCTTCCAGAAAACAAAATTAAAAATTAATGAGTCACAAAGCACCTGAATATTTTAGATAAATTTATGAATAGAGCTTTGCTCAGTGGTGCACACTAACTTTATTTTTAGGTGCTGCAATGTGTCTTTTACACTCTTAAATGGAATTTCCATCCCCAGGGGGGACACAATAGAAATGCAGCATTTCATGTAAGCCCAGCCAGAGTATTTCTAAACCTTGAAGTTGGATAGGGAAGTAAGCTACAAACCAAGCAGAACCCAGAGATGTGCAGTCACACAGAATCTTTCTTTTCAGAGACAAAAGGGGCAGGAAGAGTTTGATCTGGAGCACAAAACAGGTTAATGCCACGCCACAAAGCTGCAGGAGCAAAGCTCCCTTTACTGCCACCGTGAAGGAAATGCAGCCAGAAGTTCAAGGGAAGCCTCTGAAGCCTAGAACTGTGCAGCTCTGACACAAGCTGAGTGTTTTGTGAGCGTCCTGTCTGCCAGGGATGCTGTCCAGCTCTGCAGTGTTTATGGCACAATAAATATCCTGAGCCTCTGTGCACGCTGCTCTTGGTTCCAGAGCTCCCAAGCCTTGAGTGTCAGCCTTCCAAGGGCAGCTCCAGCCCCCAAAAACTTCTCACAGGTTATGCTGGAACCAATTCAAACTTCAGGCAAGCTTGGATCCAGCTCCCCACTAATCCAAGATGTGTGGTTGTGGGAGAAAGAACAGCAATAATTCAAAGTGATGCAAGCAATGCCAGAGTGGGAGAGTTTCCTTGCCACCCATTTAGACATTTTCAACACAAAAGTTTACTACCAGTACAGTTTTGTTAGCTTGGATATTTTAATGAACCTAGAGAACCAAAACAAAGGTAAAAGTTCTGTGTTTCATCATCGTTTTGTGTAAAGGCCATGTCAAAACAGAGGATTTCCAGGATAAAAAAAAATATAAGCAAACTCAAAGAAGTTTGGAAAAGGAACTTAGATGCAATTAAAACAGTATGTGTAATTACAGAAATCAAGTAAATCTGATCCAAGTTTTGTGCTTTTAGCAGAACTATATGCAGAAGACAAGAAAACCGAAGGAAAAAACTTAAAGACAGATAATATACTTTTTAGAGCAGATAGCATGGGTGGAAAAACTAAATCAACTTTTGGGCACTCAGCCTTATTTGGAACTGAGACATAATAACAGCCTATTCTTGCTTTACCAAAAAAGGAGGAAAAAATAATCTCAGAGATTCTTTCAAACACCTTTACATAAACTAGCCCTGAAACAGCCTCCATTTCCTTTATTATGTTCAGGGAGGCTTGGGACCTTGGCTGCTCCTTGAACCTGTTCTATTGAGTTGTGACCAAATGGTTTGGGTTGAAAGGTTAAAGATCAAATAATTCCACATAATTCCACCCCCCTGCCATGGGTAAGGACATCTTCCACTAGACCAGGTTGCTCAAATCCCACCTGGCCTTGAACACTTCCAGGGCTGGGTCATCCCCAGCTTCTCTGGACAGCCTGTTCAGTGCCTAGCCACCCCTAAAGTAAAGAATTTCTTCCAAATATCTGACCTAAATTTAACCTCCTTTCACTTTTGAAACCATTCTTCCTTGCCATAAAAAAAAACCCTCTTCAGCTGTCTTTTAGCACCTTTAGGTACTGGAAGGGGTTCAAAGGTCTCCCCAAATCCNGTTTTCCCTTCCCTTCCCTTCCCTTCCCTTCCCTTCCCTTCTCCTTTTCTCTTCTCTTTTCTCCAGGCTGAGCACCTCAAGTCTGAGCCTCAGTGGCACGAGCCCCTCCCTGCACAGGAAAGAAAAACTCTGTGTATTTATGTATGAGTAGGAGTAGGAGTATGAGTAGGAGTGTGAGTGTGAGTATGAGCTCTCTGGATTTACCCTTGCCAAGCACAAAGGGTGCAAACCATGTGCCTTGCTGAATGGCTGCACACAAAAGCAAAGATGTTTTGTTCTGTTAAGGTGAAAACAGGGATGTTTTAATCTCCACCTGCTTTTGCAGTCCTGACCATCAGAATGGAGAAGGGATTTAGAGTAAAAATAGCAATGATCCAGCCAGTACATTAAAAACCACAAGACCCATTAAATGGAGTTTCTAATAAAAATTCTTCCTAACTGGTTAATTGGAGTTGCTAAATGATTTCTTTTTATAGTAAAAGCTTTATAATTAACAAGCCAGACATTGATTTCTAGTCATTATCAATTTCTCTATGATTATTATTGCTTCTATAATAATCTTCACTGTATTAACATAGATTAAGAAGCTCTTTAAAATAGAGCAGCTTCATTAGCTCCTGCTATTGCAGGAGGACCTGCAGAACTCCAGTTCACCACCACACAGAAGCTGAAAATAAACCCTGCAAGTCTCCCTTCCTGGGGGCTGACAGGAAACCTCAGTGCTCAACTCTGAGCACTTAACTCCCAGCCAGTGAAACTCCTAAAATCACTGACTTGTACAGCCATGCTGACAATATTTCTTTGTTAATTTTTACTGTTCCATTAGTGAAACGTCTTTTATGCTACAGACTCACTAAGTTTGGGAAACCTTATAAATCCACTTGTAAAACCAGAATAACTTCAGCTGGGCAAGTGAAAGTGGAGTAAAACAGCCTTGAAAGCACAATGTAATAAACAGCAATGTAATAAAACACATTTAGTAAGTCTGGGACAGGGGATGAACAGCTCCTGACTTTCAGGAATTAGGGTGGAATAGGGATGGGACCCAAAACACACGATTTTGCTCCTCTGAAATGTCCCTGGGAGCAGGCTAAGGTTAGTTCTCATCCAGAGAGAGCAGCCTGCCAGCTGAGCTCTGCCTGGTATTTCCCATGGAGATATGCTGAGACTGATAATGGTGCTGGCTGTCCTTTGGGCACACTGGCCTCTCATTTCTGCCTGCAAATCACTGAATTCAATAAAGTCTTAGCACATTTTGAATTTGTTTGTTTATAATAAAGTTATGCTGGCTGCTTTGCACTCAGATTTCCATCTTTGATTCATATGGCTGCAAAGAATTCACAAGAAGTCTTGCAACAGCACAGCATTTTTCTGAGCCATGCAGGGGTTTTACTTCAGATGTAGTTCCCAGACTAATTAATTTGTGACATATAGAGTATCTTATAAATATTTGTATTTTGGGTGAACTGTTATTCTCAGACAGTGCAAGTGATCTCACTCAACTCTCCTCCATTAATTTGCAGATGATGTCAAAACCAGAGCTCAATGGAAAAGCGTTTTTAAAATATTGTTTTGTGATGTTTTATACAGTGCATGGAATAGGCAGAAGGAAAAGCCATACTCAAGTCTTCCATGTCAACACAAACTTACAACCCACGAATGCAGACTTCCCCACACTCCCAAATATGCCAGGTATGATGATGTGGTTTGCCTATCATGAAGCCTGATAATAGCTGGGCAATTTAAATTTTTAAATGCTGAAACCAAGTCGGGCTCAGACCTGTCCCTTGGCACTTGCTCATTTTATTTAAACGTTACAATTGTGGATGAGAGGATGCAAGAAGGAACAAATTGTAAGGTAATTATACTGATGAAGTAAAAATAAGAAGCATTAAAAAAAATCCTGTATGTGAAATATTGCCTCTATTTTTCAACATAGTTCAAAAGCAAAATGTATTGAAGCTGCTTTCTCTCATTATCTACGAAAATCTTTTCAGTTCTCAAGAGAGTTAGTCATAGTAGGATTTTAAATCAAATTTCATAGATTGACTTGGTCAACTCCAGCCTAAACTTTGCTCAGTTTTCTCTGGCTTTCCCAGGAAGTAGTAGCTAGGATTCCACCTATCCTGCCCCCAAGGTGGTCAAGTGCTGAAGGAAAACTTTTGTGTTTTCTTGTAATTTGTTAAAGTTCATTAAGATCTGTTAGACCGACTCAGTGATTTTTACATTATCAGAAATCTCAATAACTCCAAAAATGAACACAAAAGCCTTGCTCTTTTTATAGCTCTCCTCCATTCAGAGTAGCAGAAATATGAAAAATTTTACAGTAAGTACAAAGTGATGGAAGAGCAGCTCCTTGGAGAGACCACTCAAGGAAGCACCACACTCATGGTTATCTTTAAGGAAAACCTGAGCTCATCATGGGGATGTGGAGGATGGCTGGGGAAAGAAAGAAAAAAAAATAAAGAAGGAAGCCTTCTTGAATAAAGCTTCAAGAGGGAAGAGGGTGGGACTGATCACTGACTTATCCAGGAATTTTGATTTGGGGGAAAACAGAAATAAAATTGTCATCTTCATCATCACAGTATCTCACAAAGAGCATGCCATCAGGGGGTGATAAGGGTCAAGAAAGCAGAACCCTCTTGATTCCTCCCCTTGTAAATTCACTCCTTATAGTCATTTCAGGACTTCATCTTTGTACAGTAACACATTTCCTCATCCTGGCAGACCATTCTGAGCTACCTTGGAATTTCTAATTTTTATATATATATATATATATATAGTTTGGTGTAACTACACTCAAACATCCTTTGCCACCTGCCTGCTTTTAAACATTTCAAAGGCAGCTTTACTTCCCTGCCATGAGACCTGGCATTTCATATTTCATGCTCTTTATTCATGAGGCTTAGCTGAAACTTGATTTAGGAAAAGCGAAACTTGACTATGCAACAGTACAAAACGATTAGAATTAATTGATCTGACCGTAACCAGCAGTGAATAACTGGGGATGTAACCATGGAATCATCATGCTTTTTGAAAACTGTCTAGATAGATTTAATGGATATACACAGCAATGTGATCTAAGGGAATACATGCATTCATTTCCCTTTTCCATTCACCTAAGAGGGTATTGCAACTTTTATCTGATGCCACATTAAGGTATAATGTCCACTGATATGCAACAGATAAGGAATTGCCAAAACTTTCTTTGATGTCTTTCAGTCATGTTTCCATCAAATAATACACACAGAAATCACCAACTGCTTTGTAATTAGCTAATTGGTTTAGACCAAAACCAACCAAGTTCTTTTACATCTTTAATCCAAATCTTCTTCTTTTTTTTTTTTAATCTTTATTTTATTCATCTTATCTAGAGGGGGAAATTGCACACAGTCATCTGAAAAACTTACAGAGTGAGAAATTAAACTCAAGAACAAAGTCCAACTCTTTCATCCTGCAATGCAGAGAACATCAAAGGGCCACACCTAGGAAAATATTATTTTTCCTCTAAAATTTTTGTCCCAAGGCCATAATAAATCTCTCTGCTCATGTCTGATTTATGTTTAAACCACGTTTTCAGTAACCTCTACATCTCCATGTCTGGTGAGCAAGCACTCTGGAAGTCTAGCAGAGAATTGTTATGTTCTAGTATAGCATATATAGAACAATGAATAAAATGAAACCAATCTACTTGCTCAGATATGAAGAGCACACGGATGCAATTGGTATTCCAATTTATGACAAATATCCTGTGGCTACAGCAACAAGGGCCCTGAATGGGCCCTCTAAATTCAGTGCACAGCTGGCTTAGACACACACTGTGCTGCTCAGGACACAAGTATTTCTTTTAAATGCTCCAGAGCAAAGTCATTTTGGCTCAAGTCTATTAATTCCTTGAGAAACATTTTTGTTTCCTCAGAAAGTGGATGAAAGCAATTAAAACACCAAGGCATGTAATGCCATAGGTGTCCCCTTCATGCTGTGGTCCTACCCCAATCCTGGCTGGGATATTCCTGTTGTCACTGGTGGATTTCTCAGCCATTAAGTGACTTTGTAATGTTTATCACTATTCTGTGAGAAATCTCAGATTGATAAGGCTGTGCTGGTTATCCTCAGGACATGCTCAGAATTTCTCCACAACTCACAGGAGCAGTAAGACAAACTGAGATTAATTCTTAACTGTGTTGAGTTCAATGAGAGTTGATGGCTTCAAGTAATGATTAAAAAAAACTCACAAACCCAAAGTAGGCTTGGGTTCTGATCTGGACCCCTTATAACCCCTGATTCCAAGGGGCTGAGGCAGTACCCAGACCTTCATCTAATCATATTTCAGTATATATATATCCTCTGGTATTTGTCCACCTTTCTTCAGTTCTTATTTATTCTAGACATAAGTTTTAATGCAAACCCAGACAGCAGAATTAAAGAAAACATCTGCAATGTTCAGAATTTCAGACCTAGATTTACTTTGCTAATAGAGAGTTCAAATCCAAAGCACATGAACTTTAGGAAAGTTAGGTTCATCTGTGGATACCAAACTGCCCACAGTTCATAAAAGTCACTCCCCCACACTCTCCCACTCCCCTTCCCAATCCCAATTAGAACTGTCCTTTATGAGATGAAAATGGGAAATAATTTGCAAGACCAGAAAATTGGGCCCCATGCACCAGACAATCTGTGTCTCTAGGTGTTTGTTTGAGGACTATCAGAGCATGCTGTGCTTAAGGCTTGTGATAACAAACAATAAATTATTTTATGTCATGAAAGTTGTATCAAATGGAGTTAATAAAAATATTCTATCAATATATAAAAGATTATTTTGAGCACGAATATTGACGTAGGATCAAAACTGGGCTTGATCATTAAAAAATGTAAAGGAATGGGTAATAAGAAAGACTGATCCAAAGGACAGGGATTCCTAAAAATTTATCCATGGATTCCAAGTTAGTGGGTTTGACTTAACAGCAGATCCACAAAAGTAATTATGCCCAGAAATACTTTTATGTCTTGTGCTTCTAACATGAAATTACACATAAGCCCTGTCAGCTCAGTGCCTCTCCAAGAGGTGTTGCAGTTCTGGTGTGAATGAAAGCAAGGAATGAAACAGCAGCCATGTCACTGAGCTTTGGAACAGAGGAGATCTACGAGCTCTTACAACTCCTTGGTGGCAGGACACTTCAGATCTTCCATTCTTTGGCAGATTTATCCCAATATTTCCTTTATCTCTCCCTTCCTTTCTCTATCCACCCACACTGACCATTCAGCCCAGTCCTGGTTCATCTGTGAGAGATCCTTGAGGTGCCTCTGAGGACAATTTGGGATAACCAAGCCAGGTAAAGAAGTCCCTTGCAGAATACATTCAGGTGATGTGAGAACATCTACCCTGCAATATCCCCAGGCTGCAAGGACACAGATGTGTGGTGTAATAGCTCCTTGACATTGTTTATCCTGATGGCAGGAAATTCATTTAAACTGCATGGGGCTAAAGTGCCAGAATGTTGCATGAGAAGGAGAATTGATTGGGAGAGTGAAATCCATGCTGCAGTTTGATACAAGGACTTTTCCTCTGCATTCCTGAGTACCTTGGGTGCTCCAAGAGCCTCCTGGCTGTTTGAAAAGTGAAAAAACATCACTCCATCGTCAGGTTGGGTCCATTCCCCTGGTGCTGTGCATCCCAGCCAGTGGTCACATGAAGGATTTGTTTGAACTCTGCTTCCAGAGCCCCAGAGTTCCCTGTCTGGGCACTAATCCTGGCTTTACATTTTCCTTGTCTATGCCTCATTCACAAAAGCTCATCTAGTAGCTGACCTTTTTTTTCTTCTGCTGCAAAGATGTGTTTATTGTAAGGACTGAGTCCTTTTTATTTGGTGGCTAGATATCAACATCTTTTCCTATGTTAAAAATTCTAGAAAATCATATTAAGTCTGAAAAATGTGGATGTATGCATTTATTGGATGACACCAATGCAATCATGAATTAGCAATGATGCAGCCATTTTCATAAAAGAAGTGCAAAAGATGTTTTAGAAAGAGAATGGCTGTCATTTCCTAAGTTCTACAGAACTACCTTACAAAGTCCCAAAAGCATTGAAAAAACACACGATGTTATCAAGATGACAAGATCAAAAAAGAAAAAAAAAAAGTTGATTCAGCCATATTTCATTTACCTTACTACCTCTGCATCTTTTATTTTTGACAGCTTCACAAGGATATAGCTAAGTATTTCCAATAATCTTCTTAGACTTGGGAATTCAATATTTTCATTTCCAGTACATCAAGTTGGTTTAAGTGAGAATTTAAGAACAACAAATAGTCAGTCGTTACTTTTAGCATGAGCCAAACTGAATGAAAACTAGGTGAAAGATATTGAAGATGGGAGGACACTTCAATGAAAAAGTAACAATACATAAATATATTATATAGCATATATATATATGTATATATATACAGACACTCAAGTATCCAAAAAATATTTTGCCAAGGTGTGTAGATCTTTTTTTGAGTTTTTCTGCTCTTGTTCTGCCATATTAAATTGGAGTAGATTTTAGTACCACAATAGAACTACAGCCATTATTTCACTAATTAGTCCCATTTTTGCTGTTAGCACTGAAAACACTGGCTTTTTTTCCCCCCAGTTTGCCTCTTTCAAAGACATGCCAAATGAGTTCGGGCTCAATTTGGACACTATAAATTAATAGCAGTATTTAGATCAAGTTGCATTTAAAATGGCCACGATCACTTAAAAAGCATGTTAATTCTGAGCCACTGCAATGAGTGGCTGATGCTCTTTGGCTTTTTGTTTCCAGTGGGCAGCTGGAATCAGAGCCACAAGAATATGAACAAAAACCACAGTGATGTTGCCTGCCCATGGAAATGTCAAGCAACAAATAATTTGGTTTCTGTAATATATTTTTTTTCTAGAGCAAGCACAGAATCTGACAGTCTGCTTTGCTTTTCATTTCTCTTCTTCATCAGCTGTACAAAGAAATGATCTCACACAATGCACGTGGCATGTAGGGTCACACAGTGCTCTGAGAGCTCTGCCTCTGTGTCCTCAGTGTAACAAGATGAGTTATGGACTGAGTGGCAATTGCACTGAACTGAATTTTCTCTGCTTTTTCAGTCTGCAGGCAGACTCTTAAAGAGAACAGAGCGTGCATGCAGTTTGGGAGAGGTGCACGTGTGGAAGTCATGGAAAAGGCACACATTATTTCAACTATTTAAAGTATTAAAAGCTATTAAAAGTTGGGGAAAGATGAGACAAATATCTACCACAACAGAAAAAATCCATGGCAGAAGAACTCCCTGTTCAGTCAAATATTGTGGCAGCTTTTTTTCTTTTTTAAGGGAAACAATGGAGGGAAATTTTTGAAGAAATATTTGAGACTTTCCTGGGGTTTGTATTTTCCTTTTAAACAACCAGCATTTTCCCCTAGATGAGGTGTTTTTTTCTTCTTGCTTCTAAGGTATTATTATTATTTTAAAACAAACAAACAAACCAAAACAAACAAAAAAACCAAACAACGACCCAGAATTGATGCAACTACTGCCTCCTGGCTTTGCTAGACAACGCAGAATTTCTTCTGATGCTTTTGGAGTATTTGATGTTGGCAGCTGCTACATCATGAGCATTGTATTTGAGAAAACATGCCAGAAAACCATGTGGGGGTGGTGGGACTTTCAGGATGTGAACACCTATGTAAGTAAGGTAAAGCAAAAAGATCTTTTCTTTAATGTTGAGTGCCATCCTCTGGTAGCTTGAGTTCCACTTGAACCCCACTTCAGGGTTCCAGGAGGATTCTTTCCATCTTTTTGCTTTTCCTTCTCTCTAAATTTGGCTTAATCCTTCCCTGGGGTCATAAACAAAAGGAAATTCTTGCCTCTAAGAGACAAACTAATGATGAGGTCTGGGGGAATGACTGTACCTGTTGGCTTGCTGAGAGCCAGAAATTATTTGTTTATTGTAGTGTTTATTGTGGGGTTTTTTTTGCCTCCCTTCCATTTGAAGTTTGACCTACAGCTTCATTCTCCCTGCTTTCAAGTGAATTTTATGCATTTTTTATAAATATTCCAGCGAGCATTGAGTCCTAGCATTGAATCCTAGCACTGCCAAGCCCACCACTGAACCAGGTCCCCAAGTGCCACATGTCCATGCTCTCTAAATCCCTTCAGGGCTGGTGACACAAACACTTTCCTGGGAGCCTGTTCCACTGCTTTTCATGAAGCATTTTTTTCCTAATGTGCAACTAAACCTCCCCTGGCCCAACTTCAGGCCATTTTCTCTCATCCTGTCACCTGTTATCTAGGAGACAGGCTCCCACCTTGATTCCCCAGCAGGAAAATGGAGCTACACCAATTTGCAGTCATGCTAGAACAGAACAGCCATGAAGCTTTTATTAGGGTTTGCTATCAGCTATATTCTTATCTTGTGTATGACTTCCTATAGAAACCAACAAATTTCTCCTTTCAGAAACACTGGGCTTCTTTAAGAACTCTGAAATATGGTGAGTTGTTTTGTGGTTTTTTTTTTCTTTTCCTTCCTCAAATTGTTCTGAAGCTTAACAGCAGTACCACATTTCTAATTAAATGGACAGATAGGATGCTGATAACATCTGCTTTCTGTAATAAAAACTATTGATATTGTTGACCTGACAGATTATCTGCAAAAGACAGAGCACAATGGCCAAATCTAAAAAGCAAGGGGAGGAAGAGCAGCTTAACACAAGAATACATACATTATTATCTGTCCTTCTGCCTTTTGGAATTATTAAGAATGATTATAGAAATTATCAGTCATCTCTGCCTCTTGTTCTGGCATATGAAACAGAAACAGTGATTGAATGTCACGAAGAACTGACTTTGATCTTCTTTTTTTTCTTGATGAAATGACTTTGTAAGGTGCTTCTTATTTTTTTATGGTAGCATCTCCTACAGGAATACCCAAGATTTATAACAGCAGCTGCCATTTTTCAAAATTTTTCTCCGTGTTGTACAGAGCAACACTTCAAACTGTAAAAAAATATCTTAATAGTAATTGACATCTACAAAGCCTTTCATTGAAAAACCTTAGCCTGTCACAGCCCAAACCTGATTTCTAAAGTTACTGTTTTTCTGGGGTTGTCAGTGAAAATCTGTCCCTCTGTGAATTAAGGTTGTACTTAGTAAATACCTACTCAACAGTTTTACTACTCTGTTTAAAATCCCAACATTCAAAATATCCCATACTTTCCTTAATTCAGGCATTAATTGTGGCAAAACATTAAAAGTGGCAAAACCACTGGTGTCTCAAGAAAAAAAAAAAAATAAATATCAACTTGACCCTTCATGCAAGGACTGCAGCTCTGTAAGGTGCCTGTGCCACTCAGTTTTGCACTTTTCCAAGGTCATGGAAGAGAAAACAGGCACCTATTTATCCCCAGCTCCTGAATTTCCAGAGGTAAACAAACAAGCAAATAAAATGCTACTGTAGCAGATTTAATCTCTTCTTTTTGTTCCCAGTACCAAACAGCAGCACCTTATTTTCAGAAGCTGACCTACATCATTTGCCAAGTATTCAATATTCAGGAATTAGTTGAATACTTTAGCCTGACTGGTATCCAAGTTGTTTTTTTTTTTATAAGAAAGGCTTAATGGAGAGTTTATCTGCATTTTCCAGTAATCACAGGAGTCAAGGAGCACGGGCTTTAAAAAAAGAAACAAAACAACCAAATATCTTGGTGGCTGGCTATGTAGAATCCTTATCTTTAGATTACAGTTTGATTTTCTTTGTGCAGATTTTCTATGCAAAATAAAGCACTGCAGAGGGAGAAATCAAAATATAAAATTAATAAAGCCTAGAAACTCACCACATATACTTAAATTACTGTGCCTTAAGGAAAAAAAAAAACAAAAAAAACCCCAAACAACAGAGGACAGAAATGTAATGGAAATATATTTAACTTTTACAAATTTTTAATTATCTCTACCTGGAAAAATACTCTGTTTTCACAATATGAATAAAAAACATCCATTTAAAATCAGATGGGAGTTTCCAAAAGCCACGTCACCTTAATTGTCTGTAGTCTCACTGATATTCCACATGGGTTCTCCTGCCACCTGATATGCATTAATTTCAAATTAAGCAGATAAGAGAATATGCTTGGTCATGGTCTTCAGTGAGCAAGGTTCTTGTACAGCTGTTTTTAGTTGATGTGATGCCACTTCTCCTAAATTTCATCCTAAAGCACATTCTCAGGCAATTTTTGGGCTAAAAAGATGTCTACCCAGGCTCTTCTCATTTCAGTGAGCCAAAGCTCCAGCAACCTACCTCAAAATTTTCTCAGCTTCCAGAATTCTGCACAAATATTTTCTGCCTCCATTCTGACAGGATCTTCTAAGGTGAAAGTTCAAAATTTGGCCATCCTCTAAAGATTGGGAGTACTGGAATACAGGACTTCAAAGACTTTGCACAGCCTGTCTGAACCTGACCTTTCTAAATTCCAGGGAAAAGCAGAAGTCTGTCAAGCTTCTCTGTAGGAACAGGCACTATTTTTTTTTTTTTTTTCTGAGCACTATTTACAGCTCTTAAATCTTATTTTTCTTAATGGAGGGAATGTTTTATTAGCAGCACCTTCATCTCTGACAACTTTCTTATTACAGCTTTTGCTTTCTACTCCAAAGGCCTTGGATTATGCCTAATAACTAAACTCATGTTATACCTTTCCATCTAAATAGCAATGACTGCCTTTAAGGAGATCTGACAAGCTTCAAAATCCTTTTAACTGAACTTTTAGCCAGCTAAATTTTTTAAACTTGTTTATGCAACGAGACAGCTTTTCCCATAAATATTTTTTTCCTTATTTTTTGTTAAGTTACAGAGCAAATCGGCACCACATATACAGCCCAATGCCCAACTGAATGTAAAGCTACCACAACAATAACAAATAACAAGGCAGATTTAGAAACATTTTGGATAAACCCAGATGAGTTTCCTGCTCTTGAATGCAGGGGCCACCAAACTTTGTTTTAGCTTTTAAGTCTATCTAAAAAGGGAAGACAATCCAATGGTTTTAGTAATCTAGAAGTGAAAATACAGGTAACAAATCTGAAGTGGAGCAGGGAGGTAAAGCCATTACTTTCTTCCCCCAATATATGTTCTGTCTTGGGTAAAGAAGCTGCCTCATGGGGGCTACAGTGTGGATAAAGTAATGGAAGAAACTTGAAGGTTATTATCTTCAAAATGTAGAAAAAGAAGGGATAGATTTAGTTGAAGTATATAAGTTGCCTACAGAGTAGCTCCGATTTTTGTGTTACCAGTGAAAAAAAAGAAAGGTGGAAATTTGGTCTACATTGCATGGGGAGACATTCCTGAAATCTTTTGTGGGTAAAGGTGCCCTTTCTGAAAGGCACACTAGTTGAAAAACCATCTTTTGAATCCTTAATAATTTAATTTGTTTAGTTTTTTTTAAACTTCTCAGGCTTGCAAAACATTTGCCTGATACAAAAATGGTCCCCAGGGTGCTACATGGATTTTTTCATGGGTTTAACTTCAAGGCCCAGGGCTAAAACATTTTTGCCATTCTCTGGTCCACATATAGCCAGGGAATTGGAAGCTTTTCTGCCACCCACATCATCTGCTCATGTTTCTGCCATTACATCATCTGTAAAAAACCCACAAAGGTAATTTCAACCCAAAAGCTGTTTCTGAAAGAGAACATTCTCACACTCTGCTCTGCCTTTTGGTGCCTGGGAATCCCAAATGGTTTGATAGTCACATTAAGGCTGCTCTTTCTGCACTACTCAGACCAGAAGCAAAATTGAAACCAAGCTTTTCTATCTCCCACACACACATGTACCCACTCACACAGACATGTCAGGGTTTTTTAACGTGGCAAAAAGATGAAGCTAAGAAAATGTTTTATCTGTGACATCACCTTGGATATTGTTTGTCAAGGTGTTGAGTGCAGGGGGTTGCCCACCATCCACAGCTCCAGCAGAAACTCTGGTTTGCAGTCAGGGAGAAAGTTAACAAGGCAACTCTCTTGCTTCCAGCAGAATCTGAAGGAAATTCAGGTGCTGCCACAGCAGCAGCACTGGTAGCCAGGAAGCCCAAATGGGCAGTGGCCAGTGCTTTGTGTGCTCTCACACCTCACCCCAGGCTCCTTCTCAGCATTACTGCAGACTTTGTAGACTTGATAGGACCTGTGGGACTCGATATTTTCCTCCTTTTTCCCTCTGGCAGAAGCACACACTGCAGCAGGGATAAAGTCTGCTTTGCCCCCTTGGCTTTCACAGCTCAGCTCTCCACAGCCTGTGCCTGTGGCACTCTCAGCCACACAGGATTGCTTTAGGAGACAAAGCAAAGCTCAGTGTGCATCACTGAAATGCAGGTTTGCTGCAATCCCCAAAGAAAGCAGAAGATGTCAATACCATCCATCTTAATGGCTTATGTGCTTCTCACAGCACAGCTGCCAATCAGAGCTAGCTTAGGGGAAGATGATTTTAATGGGACCAAAAAGATCTCATGAAACAGACAGGCAGTGCTCCCCAGTATCTTCTCAGCATGGGACAGAAAACTCAGTCCTTGATGTGACATAAGAATGGAGAAAACATTCATTGAAGGTGAAAAGAAAAAATCATTTATTTGTGTCAGGAGAGGTGAAAAATCTATTTTCCAGCAGCCAAGAGAAAGGGAAAAGAAGAAGAGGAGAAAAGAAAACCCGGAGGACAATTGAAAATTACTTCTCTATTTGGAAATCTGTTAATAGCAAAAGTAATGGAATTGTAAAATATATTCTCTTAGTATTGTCATTATGATTGTTAAAAGGAAAATAATAGAATGAGAGCTGCTTGTTTATTCCCACAAATTTAATTTTCACTAAGTATGAACCAGCTCATTAATATAACTAAACCCTCAGAAACAGTTAAACAATCAGAAGAACCCTGCAGCATTCAGATGAAGGATCACACCAGAAATCTGTGGGGATACACAGGAAAGGAATGGGAAACTTTGTGGACATAAGGATGTTTACAAGCCATCATTATTAAGTGGGATAACTGCAACACTGCAGCATTATGTTTGATGAATTGCAATGGAAAAGGAGCCAGGAAGCAGTGCAGTCAATCCATATTCCTGGTGGTTACCCTTTGATAACAAGTGTAAGAAAGTTGTCATTAATATCAGTGTGTAGGTACCCAGGCCCAAATTAAGAAGAGTTGCAAATCTCAGCATCACTACGTAGTATTTTTATATATCTATGCCCACATGCTCTGAGCATTTCCAGCCTGTGAGGAGGGCTCCTAAAGCACCAAATCACACAGGTGTCAAATTTGCCTGCTTGAGACAATGACCCTGAGGATCAGTGTTTCCTCTGGTCTCCCCACCAACAGCATGTGCACAGCAGAACCCAGTATGACAAGACTGGAACAATTCAGAAGGCACAGCCTGTCCACAGGAGGCTTGGATCTGCTGTCAGGCAGATTTTGGTATTTGCCATCACCATGTGAATGCTTTGATGAACAGGACTGTTCTCCTTGTCCCATTTCTGCACAGGAGAGAAGCACCATGCTGCAGAAGTGCTGTGATAATATTTAGATGAGGCTTTTAGCACTTCTGTGGTGCCCTCCATGAGGCTGTCTCAGCCTGGAGTACCTCATTCCCATCTGCAATGTGTCATGGTTGAGGGAGGGGCTCTTATCCCACTCTGCAGAGTGCTGCACTCCTGGCAGGGACTCTCCTGCTTCTCAGCTGTGCAGAGCTGATCTACAGGCCTTAGAGCCACACATTTTTACACCAAAAGCCTCAGATACCATGAGAGCCACACCTCAGAACCTGCAGTGGCCAGCCAGCAAACAGTGAAAGAGGAAAAGAGGCTGTTCAGGCTGACTGCAACATTTCCCTGCTGAAATCACTGACACTATCACACCTGCAACAATATTTTGCATCAAAACCTCCCAGTTTCACCGTGCTAAATTTGAGGATCCTTTCTGTATCATATTTCTCACACTGTGGAACAGCCAGAAGCAAGATCCCATTTTATCCAGGAGGCTGAAGCTGGACATCTGGCATCAGCAGCACCTGGGGCAGGTGGCTGCATGGCCAGACTGGAAAAAACAGTGTGCAAAGCAAGGTACAGTGAGCCCTCTAAATCCATGTTTATGTGGGAAGGAATTGTTTGGAAATGCTCCTGAAAGCATTGCGACTCTTGTGACCAGTACAGAAGTGGTGGCAGAGATATGCAGTGTGACTTAGGAGTGAAAGTCATTCACACAGGTATAATACCAGGCAAGCAAACATGATTTGCTGCACAGTGGAAGCTTTCCTTGATCTTTGAACAAAAGGGCATCAACAGAGTGACCTCTCCTGTTTAGGCCTGTCTTAAGGTATGGATTTTCCCATCCTAAGTAAGAGTATTACTGCTTCTTAGAGGAATGTGACAGGGAGCTTGAAACAGAGATTACTCTTCCACTCAGAGAACTGATTTTATTCGAAGCTGTGACAAAAATTAAAACACATGAAAATGTTCATAAAACATTTTCAAAAGCAGGCTGAAGAAGGAGGGGGTTCATCCTGGAGAGGACCAGGTTGTGTGCAGACCTCAGAGCAGCCTCCCAGCACCTGAAGGAGGTGCACAGGGAAGATGGAGAGAGACTCTTCACCAGGAAATGCAGCAACAGGAGAAGGAGGAATGGGTACAAACTGAAAGAGGGGAAATTGAGGCTGGATGCATGGAAGAAATTCTTTATTGGGAAGGTGCAAAAACACTGGAAGAGTTGCCCAGAGAGGCTGTGGATGCTCCATCCCTGGAAGTGCCCGAGGCCAGGTTGGAGCTGATGCCTTTGAGAGGCTGGACAGCATCAAAGGAATAAAGTTGGGATTTACTGAAAGTTCTTTTTAAGGATACACCTTGAGCCTGGCCATGGCTATACCCAGGATGGACCCAAGATGGATCCCAGTCACGAGTTTTCACACTTTTACAAGTTTTGGTCCATTTACATATTGGGGTTAATTGTCCAATTACAGCTCCAGGTTGTACAGTCCCATCCTCCCAAATTGCTCCCTTCAGTTCCCCATTGTTTAAACTTTCTTTACACCTGAGGCTGTAATGGCTACTCTTGATTTTCAGGCTGGAAAAGGATTGTTTTGTCTGACTACTCTGTGAAGAGAACTTGCTAACACTTTATATGAAGTTCAGAGTCCCACAGCAAGGCAGCACAGAATCTGAGAAATGTGAAAGTTAAAACTTCAGGCACCAGAGCAACCTGGTCCAGGGGAAGGTGTCCCTGCCTGCAGCAGGGTGATGGAAAATAAATCATCTTTATGGTCCCTCCCAACCCAAATCAGCAGGTGACTCTGTGATTTATCACTGTAACAGTATTTCCTTCCAACTGAGGTCATCTCACCTCAGAATCTGGTTTTTGAAGAAAATATGATTTGGAAAAAAAGTAACCTCAAAACAAAAGTTTAATTTGCCAAAACAAAGGCAAACTTTTTGGTTTAATTTAATGGAATATATCTGAATTTCCTAAACACTCTCCTATTCCCAGAAAATATTTCAGTCTCATCAATAGATGAGACAGCATTTTCCAACTAACTGTTTTGATGAAATTTTTGTAACCCCCTCTAATTATTAATGCCACAGTCTTTTTATCTTTGAGGAGTTTTCTTATCCTTAATCCCATTTAACCCCAAATCTGAAGAATATCTCTCCATACATAATCCTATTGATGTATATAAGATTTTCAGATCATGCTTCCCACTAAGCAAGGTAAAACAGACAGTGCTTAAATATTGTAATAAAGAGATTTGGTACTGAATGACAGTTTTTTCTCTTTATGGTCTCAGCACTGAAGAAAAAGCACTGAACTGATTATATTTCTTGTTTTAAATATTCATGTGACAATGTTGAAGAGAGAAATGAATATCAGAATGAAAAAATGACAAGAAAAAACGACTACAAGAAATCTCTAGACATTTATCACAGGCCTAGAGGATACAAACCAATCAACTTCTAAAATCTGCTCTTTGATCGAGATGCCCAGTTAAAGCCTACATTATTAATATATGATTCTGTTTAAAAAGTCTATTAATCAAGCAGGGATGAATGATTAAGTGGATAAAGCACTAGCCTTTGACCTATCAGGCAACTTTCACAAATCTCCTGTGAATTCAATTCATAAAAAAAGAAAAAGAATGCTTCGATGGCTGTATAAATTATCTGGAAACAATGGTTCTCATTGTTTTTCTCGGTGTCATTAAACGATTTTCATTTGCATGCAAGGCCATCTCCATTATCTGATTGCCAGGCTGATAGCTTTGCTACAGGATGGGGGGTGATCAATAAAGCCCGTGGCTGGTTGTGTTTTATCTAATAATATCAGTAACAACAGCAGAAAAAGCTCCTTTCAGCACCCCACCCTTGTTTTACAGGTATTCTCCAGACCTTTGGAAAGATTAAGGAAAAGGAAAGGCCTCGGTGCTGAAGACAGCTCTGTACACAGGAATTCCTGCTTTGGTGTTTTGGTGGGATCCTGGGTGAGGAAACATGGAACAGTCTGAACACATTCACTCTTTAAGGGCTGGGGATCCTAAGGAGCTCAAAACAAATCTCTGTCATGCACTGGAATTCTCCAGGAGCTCTGGAAACCCGAGGATTTCAGTGAGGTGTGCATCACAGCAGCTATTAAAATAACTAAGGAGCTGAATACATGGCTTTTAAAATAAATGACAGATCCAAGGTAATTCACACTCTACTAATGCTGCTTTTTTAGGTTTTTTAACCATGCATCAGATTGCCCAGTGATAATCAGTGTTTCCAGTTTTTGTGCTGGCAGCAGAGATAAATTTACTAATTCTGGTCAAGGGCAAGCAGGGGTCTGTCTCATTTAGCATCACAAGTGGAATCCTGTTGACTCTGTGCACCCAGGAGGATGCAGTCTGTTCTTTTTCTCCTTGTTGAGAAGAAGAAAGTAATTTTTTTTTTTTATGGCTTTGAACACTAAACTACTCAGTATCACAAGCTCTATCTGCTGTCACTGAGCACTTGATTTGTCATCATGCAATATTTATTGAACCATATTGTAAAATATTTCTCAGACTTTTTGTACTCCACTGCAGTGTTCTCCTCAAATGGGGGAAATCCTGACTTTATGTCGATATACAGCAATTATGGGAGTAGGAATGTAGGAATTTCTGATGGAGGCTCTGTAGCTGTGCCATGCTGGGGGTTGGGTTGGATCACACAATGATCCTCCTGTTTTGAAATGGGAAAAGTTAACAGTAAAGTCTGTGAAAACATAATTGGAAATAGAGTTTGCCAAATTCATCTCACGACTGAAATCAGTGTAGAATACCTTTGTGTTCAGCATGCACACTTGTCCTTTGATGGAGCAGTTTGTCTGGAGTATATTAAAAAAAAAAAAAGCACCCTACTTTACATACAGTAAATTCCTAAATATTGGGGCTTCCTATTCCTAACCACTAATAGTGACAACTAGCAACACAAATAACAAAAGTTCTGCTAGCAAAATATTGTTTTATGTATTGATTTTACAAATATATTACCATATCCAGACCAGTTTTCCAAGTGACAATCGATTAAAAATTAATAATCTATTTTTTTGTTGACAAAGAGGAAAAAGAAACAATGCTACCTCATGCTCTCTCCCTAGGTAAATAGTTTGTGATGGGAAAACAGCATGGAATATTTTTAAATGTCATTAAAATAAGTAAGAGCGTCCCCTGATGCAAACAGCAAGAGCTATGTTTTATGGTTGTGGTTTCTTTACAAAGTTGAAATATAGATCAGCTTTGTAGAATGGGGGTTTTTGTTGCTTAGAATTGTATGGGCAACTTTCAGCCTTTTAAAAAAAGCTGAAAAGAAAAGGGTTTTTTGAAAGTGATACAATTTTTCTCACAATAGAATCTTTTGCTCTTTACTCACTTTAGGATCAGATTATCATATTGTCCCAGTCCACATAAAACCTCAATTATTTTTTTTTTCCCCCATCTGTGATGTCTAAAATGGAAACTATTGGTGCAATTCTGATGCATTCCAGGACCCATTCAGATATCCCAGAAACTCTGGTGGGGATGACTAGGAAATTTGCAGTCAAATATATTCAAAATTCAAGTATAAATGCTTCTCTGACCCTTCAAGGCACTTCACTGAAGCACTCTGAAGTGTCCCTTCTCCTCAGGAATTGTGTGAGCTGGATGGAAAACAGACACAAGCTCCCAACTCTCTTCCTTTAGAGCAACAAAAAATGCATTAAAAATCCATCTTACAGCAGAAACCGAGCTCAGACATTGGGAAAAAAATATAAAAATAATACTAAGTCCTATTGTTAACAGGTTGAGCAGAGATTTGGTGCCTGCCTTTGTCACACAATGAAACCACATTTTTGACATGGGAAGTTTCACAAGTTACACCTGCAGACACTGCACAGACATCACACCTTTCTTGGCACACACAGGACTGACTTACTGGGATTAGGTGGGCACAAAAACCACCAGAATAATCAGGGTCTGGTATGGAGCATCCACCAGAAGGTATCAGGCTGGTGTTGATCACTGCTGCATTCTGCAAAGCCGTGTACAATAACCTGCTGGAAAAACTGCCTGAGAGGTGTTATTGTTGGAGGCTCCAAGGGAAAGCTGCACCTCCCATTCAGGTGGGGAATTTAATGATGCCAGAGGAAATGTGAGGACAACAGTCATCCCCAGTTGGGTTTTCCTGGGATATTTTTTTCTTTCTCTAATATTTGCATATATCTATGTACACAAGCAATGGATGGGAATGCTGGAGCAGCTGTCTCAAAGCTTTATTCCATCACAACCATCAGCCTCATTTTACAGAACCCAGCAAGGGAGATGGAGCAGCTTCAGCTGCTGGCACAGCACACCAAGTTCTCTTTGTGACAAAGTCTTTTAACAGCTTGCTAGCCAACAGCAGAATATTAGAAGTTTGCTCAGGCCAGTTAATAAAGCTGCACGTACATCTTGCTTTGAGCAATGCTTGCTTGTAATAGCTTAAATCAATGGATAAAGCTTTATTATTAAACTTACATATTTTTATTATCTTGCTTACCACGTTTTCCTAAGCCTATCTCTACACAGCTCACAGCCCTGTTGTTTCTTGGCCTTGCATCTTCAGCATTCTTGCATTTCTCCATCCTGAGGCTTGCTTTTACACAGTTTTCTGAGAGTTTTACACCTTTTCTATTTCCCACACCCAGTGGGTTGTTTCCTCCTTCCAAAGACCCCAGTGCAGGGGCTGGAATGGAGAAGACAAGCTGCTGAGAAGGGTTACAGACTTTGCACACACCAGGACTTATGGAAATGTTTTGGCCCAGATATGTGGAACAAGAAGTGGAGTTCCCATAACCTTCACCTAACAAGGTTGGTCACAGAGAACCAGACTGACATCAAGGGGAAGCAGAGCACACACACACTGGCCATGAAGATCCCAGATTAGCTGAGACCAAAGCAATTCTCCTTGCATTCCTCATGAGATGAGCGAGAACTGAGCTGCTGCTTCAGCAGAGAACATCACCGGGCTGTCACAGGATAGAAATTCCAAAAATGTAAAGAACTGGGGAGCAGAGGAGCTCCAGTGTTATCAGATGAGCAGATGCAGCCCAAAATGAAACAATATCAGATTACTGATCTACTTTTGCTGGGACCCTTCACTGGGGCTCAGTGGTGAATCCCAGTGCCCTGTGTGTTGTTTTGAGCAAGAGCTCACTATGTTACATGTGTAGGGACAGATCTTTAAAAAAATATATATATTTAAAGATGAAAGTCTACTAGGAGGAGTTTTGGAAGGCAATTATGTCTGGAAGATAAAGAACTGAAACTTTAGTAAATTCTCAACGTGATCAGTTATTTTCCATTTTCCACAACATAACACCTACTGAATAGAGAGATTTTTTGCTAGTCCCTAACTAGCTAATGAGTTCTCCTTAATTTATTGGGGAAGTGGCCTCCTCATTGGGAACAGACTATGCACCTATGCCAGATAAAATCCTTTCTTACTGTCCATCACAAAACTTGGAAGTTTTATGCCCTAATAAACAGAAAAAAACTTTCTGACTGGATGTTGTCTCTGTAAAAAAATCCAACCTAAATTCTTGTTTATATATCCTGCATCCTCCACAAAGTTTCATATCTGAATTAATTTTTGACCTTTATAGCTTAGGCCTACATTTGATCTATATCCAGATGTGTTTCTGCATTGAATGGTTTGATCACACCAACACTGTCACAATGAGAAGGAACATTTGTAGTGTCTGTGAAATCCATCTGTCATTGAGAGATGCACTGGCAGAGCCAGGAGAACGCTGGCAGCTCCCACTGCAGGGTGCAGTCCAGTTAAAAACTGGGTGTATGTTATGAACCATCCTCCAAATTTGTTATAGCCAGGGAAAAAGCCCTCCTTTCCCCCTGGAGAACAAAAATGACATTTAGAAACAAATACAAAAACGCCTGTGGTGATTTAGAAGGATGAACTAGGAGACTTCGTTTTTCTTTTTTTGGAATAGCACTGGTCTTAGGGACATAATGCCTGGAATTCATTGATGCTGTGGCTATTTGCAGAGCATATGTAAAAATCAAATGAAACATGCTCCTTTAGCAGGTCAAGGGTGGCCATCTACCCAGGTAGAGCCTGTCCATTATCACCTTTGGGCAGGGCAGGTGACACATCATGACTCCAAATCCCCTTGTTGCCCCTACATACTCCTAGGCATTTATTTGCTCACTTTCTTGATTTATGAGAGACATTTCTAGTTAAATGTGTAAGTAGGTAAACACTTTGCAAAAGAGTACACTCAATATTCAGAATTCACAAATGCCAGGAGAGGCTAAAAGACAAAATCCTATATTCTTTAACCATCAAAAGTCCTGAGTATATTCGTAAGCCTCTATGTAATCTTGAAAGGTCAACAGACTTGGATTTTTTTTTTTTTTGCCTGAAGGGAATATCAGTTCCAGGGGGTAGGTTTTTCTCCTTCTTGCCCACTGCCTGCAGTTTGAAAATGCAGAAACTAATGAATATCAAATTAGGAATATTATTCCTGTTAAGCAGAAGTTGAAGTTCTTTCTATCTGTGATGTGAGCAGTACTTCTCCCAAACTTTAAATGGTTACAGGAGAGACTCAAGCCAAAACACTTTGGCTATGGATCCAAACTTTAAGTAACTCAAGAGAGAAAGTGATTCCAAATTGGTTTTTGAGGATAGTATTTAACAAATTTACTAAGATGTTTTACAGTCTTTGCACAAGACTTACAGAATCATTTCAGTGGCAAGTATAACACTGAGGTTACTTTAGATTGCACAGAAACAGTTCCCAACAACTTAGAATGATAGAAATTGAGATATCAAATCAAATTTAGAGGGTGATTAAACAGAATTGCATAGCAATGATTTGGAAATGCTAAAATCCTTATTCTGCAAATATTAAGGAAAATTTAGAAACGAGAAGCAAAAGGAGGGACTTCAGGTTTTTGTTTAATGTACTAAAAGGGAGCACTTTGAGTTGTTTTTGTACCAGTTTGAGTCTTAAGTAAAAATCTGGTTTGATCAGCTTTTATGCATTTGATGTTTCCATACTTTTTGCTGAGCATGTTTGTGTCCCTGTCACTCAGCAAACTTTGAACTGCATTTCTTATTTTAAACCTACTTAAATGCATGTGTATTGTTCTTAAATTCTGGTTTCACTTTGCTCTGTTAGCCTTTTATCTGTTCAGGACTGAATATCCCTCTTGCCTCTGCAGTATTTACATATATCTGGTTGTTTCAGATACATTACAGCAACAAATTATTCATGTTATAAAAAAATCCACCTTAAATAGACACTACTATAAATATTATTAGGTATTGCTTATGGTTACATTCCTGGTTTCTATCTAGTTCTGTTGAAAAGAATGAATGGAAATCATATTTAACACTTGGCCATGACATAAGCCTGAAGACTACATGGTAAAAAAAATATCTGTGTTTTGCAGCAGTGTTTGTCCTCAGTCTGAGAGCTGCTCTGATAAGGCTGGCTTAAATAATCACTTCCCTTGCCTGGTTTTAATTCAAGTGACAGTAAGCAAAGCCTGACTAGAAATCGATCAGAATCAATGGCCTGATGGCAAACTGGCAGAGAAAAATCCAGAGCATCAGTCAAGAGCAGCCCAAAGAGCCAGGGCTGGGCTGCAAGGGAAACATTGGGTCCTGCAAGGGAACCATTTAGGTCCTGAAAGGGAATAATTTGGGTGCTGCAAGGGAACAATTGGGTCCTGCAAGGGAACAATTGGGTCCTGCAAGGGAACAATTTGGATCCTGCAAGGGAATAATTTGGGTCCTGCAAGGGAAACATTGGGTCCTGCAAGGGAACATTTGGGTCCTGCAAGGGAACAATTTGGGTCCTGCAAGGGAATAATTTGGGTCCTGCAAGGGAAACATTGGGTCCTGCAAGGGAACAATTTGGATCCTGCAAGGGAACAATTGGGTCCTGCAAGGGAACCATTGGGTCCTGCAAGGGAACAATTGGGTCCTGCAAGGGAACCATTTAGGTCCTGAAAGGGAATAATTTGGGTGCTGCAAGGGAACAATTTGGATTCTGCAAGGGAACAATTTGGATCCTGCAAGGGAACAATTGGGTCCTGCAAGGGAACCATTTAGGTCCTGAAAGGGAATAATTTGGGTGCTGCAAGGGAACAATTGGGTCCTGCAAGGGAATAATTTGGGTCCTGCAAGAGAACAATTTGGATCCTGCAAGGGAACAATTGGGTCCTGCAAGGGAACAATTTGGGTCCTGCAAGGGAACAATTTGGATTCTGCAAGGGAACAATCTGGATCCTGCAAGGGAATAATTTGGGTCCTGCAAGGGAACAATTTGGGTCCTGCAAGGGAACAATTTGGATCCTGCAAGGGAACAATTTGGGTCCTGTAACACTCACAGGAGCAGGGAAAAACCCCTGATCCAGCAGGCAATGACCCAAACTGAGGGCGCAGAAAAAGGTGGCTGTAACACTCCCCCCTCCCAGTTCTGTCTCAGAAGTCTTTCAAAGGAAGAACAAGTAGGAAAATGTTTTGCTCTCAACTGTCTGGTTTGCAGCTGTAGAGCCACTGCTGCAGGATTTGGGGTTTTTTCAGCATAATCTGTTAGACAAAGCAGATATGTGGCAGCACACAGACAATTGTTTTGCTGCCTGGTTCATTTAATAAATGTAGATTTTCCCTGTATCTGTCTCCACAGTTGTCCCCTACCTCTGCACTTACATATTCCATTTTTCTAATGAATCTTTGACAACCACCAAGCAATTAATAAGAAATAACTTAGAACCATGTCATGCATCTCTCACATTTCTGTTTGGCTCACATAAGCCTGGCCTTAGAATTGCTGAGGTGATTTGGTCAGGGAGAGCCAAAGCTCTGACTTTTGGATCTCTTTCTTTGCCCCAGCCCCGGGAATTTCCTCCCCCTACAGAACTATTGAACATTTCTTCCCATCTCTTTCTCTGCCCAGACAGGAGAGAGCCTATCTCTTCCTGAGGTGGAATATCGTGTTTGTCTTAAAGATAAATGAAGGTATATTTAAAATCTAATGATTGGATTTTACTCCTTATCAAGGTTCTTATATTTTTCCTAAAAAAAAAAAAAAAAAAAGAAAAAA
>VWZS01007730.1:187041-204815 GCA_013397075.1 Rhabdornis inornatus | reverse complement strand
AAGAAAAAAAAAGAAAAGTCGGATTTTAATTTTCTTTTTAATGCTTTTAATGTTAAGGAAATTACACTTCCAAGTAAGTAGTTTGTAATTTGTGATCATGCATGATTCTGATAGTGAAGGAATTTCATTACAGGTACGGTAAAAAGAGGAGAATGCATGTACATTTGCATGTCCATGTGCAGGTAAATAAATACTAAACCACATTGATAACAGAGGCCATTATAATTTGAATAAGATTATATTCTCTCTAGGAGAGATAAAGGGTAATGAAAGACAATTCAAAGCTAGTTTGTTATTATTTCATCAAATACCTCAGCCTGAAGCTGATAAAATTCCCTTGTATAGCTCCCATGAGACATTAACTGCAATGATGCTGCCAACCATTTGTAGTGATCTCTAAAAACATTAATATTGCTATTTAAATGAGTTTGTGATGTAGTGGAAGAGAGGGTAAAGCTAGAGGTGAAACTGCTACATAAGCTTTCATAAAATGACTACCAGTGTGTTACTGGGCATGACAGAATGAATTATTTTCACAACAGACAGGTGCTCCAAAGAGACCTCAAAAGACTTGTGCAGAAGACAAGCTGGAAAGTGTTCTGTGAAGTAACTTTCACTGTCCTCATCACCTTCAAGGAAAGACAGAAATTTCGTTTTTTTTCTTTCCAAACAAGTAAGGAGTATCAGACTCCAAACTGCTATGGAGTTTAACTCAAACCTATTTGTTCTTTTCTTTCCCTAGCATTCTTTTTTTTTGGTTTTTTTGTGTTTTTTTTTTGTTTGTTTGTTTGTTTTTTAATTTTTTTTTTTAATTTTTAGTTTATTTTTTGTGTGGTTTTTTTTGTTTTGTTTTGTTTTGTTTTTGTGTGTGGTTTTTTTTGGTTTTTTTTTGGGTTGGGTTTTTTTTGTTTTGTTTTGTTTGTTTCGGTTTGTTTTGTTTTGTTTTGTTTTTTTCCTCATCCTTAATTGTTTAAGGGATCTCTCCTTTTGTGGCCCAATTGTTGAGCAGGTTTGGGCAAGTGATTGCCATATATTTGTATGCAATGCAAGATTAAGCACAGGTTGGTTGATTGCCACGTGGCTTTCTGTCCAAAGATTGGAGAATTATTGGTCTGCTGTCATTCAGAGAGCACAAATCTGAAGCTGGCCATGGTTTTGCACTGAGGGCTTCAGAGGAAAAAGAGTTTCAACCCATTATATTACAGATCTACACTGTATTTTCTTACTGTGTTAATCCCTCCCAGAACCAGAACCAGCCACTTTTCTGCAGAATTCAACAGCTTCTAGGACTGTTGTCTTGCAAAACCACTTGGAAATCTGAAAAGCAATTAATTTACATTTTCTGAACTAAGGAAGTGATGGGGAAAACCAGAAAGACAGTTATCTTATTTTAGATGAAAATGTTTGTATGCTTTAAAAAAATTCATGCTTGACTACAGACTTCTGCTAAAATCTCATTGTGAGCCTGTTAAGTAAGACTTTCTCAGGGGGAGCATTCCATTAACACCTGGAAAAAAGAGGCACAGAAGCAAAAAGCCCAGTTGTCACAGTGTGTCACTTGGCAGGTAGAATTCCACAGTGTGTTCTGGGTGGAATTTCAGTCCCTTACAGAATGCTCTGGGAAAACAATGTAATTTTGATTAAAGGTAAAATAGGCTGGGCTGAGCAGCTGCTCAAGGCACACGTGTTACACGCAATGTTTGGGTTGGTATTTTTCTTAAAATGCAAAATAAAACAGAACAACCAAAAAAAAAACCAAAAAAAACCCATCCCAAACTGGGGTCAGAAGCTTCTTTTAAAAGCCAATCCCATCAGTTACACAGCCTACAGCATAAGGACTGCCATGTTCCAGCATAAAGAATCAGTTCATAAATTAACCTCTGGTCTACAAAGACTAAATATTGTGGCTGCTGATCAGGATTTAGCTGATTTAGCCACTGGCCATGAATTTTGGCTAGGAAGCCTTGGATTTCTAAGTAAAAAACAGAATATTTTGGCTTGAAATTTTATGTTGAAAAGTTAAAAATAATAGCAATTATTAAAAACCAACCAAAGAAAAAAAAAAATCCAACCAAAAAAACCAACCAACAAACAAAACAAAACAAAAAACCCAAGAAAAAACAAAAAACAACCCACAAACAAGCCATGACGGAACAAAAAAGGAAAGAAGAGGAATTATTCAGGCCTTTGCTAATTAAAAAGAAAAAAAAAAAAATTAGAAAGCTTATTGTAGAATTTAAGGATAAAGTTTTAAAGAACTTGGCCAGGTTCACTAGCAAGTGTCTTTATTTCACTGTCTGAAATAAATTCTACACAATGCATGAGTTCTAGAAAACATTTTTGAGTTTCATTTATACCTAGATGCAAGGCAACTTTTTTTTCCTCTTCTTCTGCCTACCTGTGATACTTATGATTTGATAACATAAAATAATTGGTTGTGCTTAAATTGCCTTTCAAATATTTTTTTTTACTGTAATCAAGAGGGTTTTGCCAGAATGTCAGTGAGAATGTGAATTAATATTAGTGTTAACATGATTATTAATTGGTAGGATTCACACAATAAGTTATTTTCCCCACCAGAAGGGACAGTAGAAACATTCAAGGTTATTTTGTGAATTTGGTTTTAAGTGCCCATTTTAAAGATTTTCTTTTGAACTAACACACAATATTGTATTTTCTTTTTTTTTTTTTTTTTTTTTTTTTTTTTTTTTTTTTTTTTTAATTTTTATTTGAGATTTTTATTTTCTTAGGGAACAGAAAAAAGATTTTTTTTTTTTAAACTGTATAATATCCTTTCTATCCAGAATGAATGCAGTCACTAGAAGTACCTGGTAGTAGTGAAATGGGATTTTCTACATCCAATCTGTTCTTTGTCCTCTGACAGTTACCAAGTGATGGAGAATATTTCAAGATACCTAGCAAGTGTTTTACAACTTTGCATTCAAAGCTGCCCCTTGTTCTGAGCTGACAAAATAACGAGGATAAGAGTGAAGTTGCAGGTAATAGCTTTCAGTAATAAATATTTTTCTTTTCACAGTAGAGATTTCTTGAAGAAACATGATTTTCCTGTTGGGTTTTTGGTGTGTTTTGGTCGTTTGTTTGTCTTTACACCATTTCCTCAGCTAAAAGCAATTCCAGCATGCACCAATAAGCAGTGGGGCAATGAAATACATGCCCCTCTCTCAGAGAGCTGATATCTCTGTCCCTGTCACACACACACAGGCAGATTTCAGAGTGTGCTTGTCAAGATTGTTGCTGTCAGCAGCTGAATGTCCCCCTTCTGCTGGGGACATCTTGCATCAGGACTCAGGACTGTTCTTTTGCAGCAGGGAGGTGACACTTGCTCTGCTCTTGCTGTGCTTCCAGGCTGTTTGGATGAGGAGTGACAGGGATTTTTTCAAGGCAATATGTTTAAAGATACGGGCCTGACCCACCCAAGGAACCTCCCTGCTGCACAAAGCAGGAGAAGCAGGAGGAAGAGCCCTGTGGGACACAGCCCAAACTGCTGGGAAACCAAGGCTCATTTCAACCTGCATGGCTGCCTCGAGGTGTGTTTGTTATCTAGACAAGAAGAATCTCTTTGACAGGTTTCATTCATGCTCACACTCCACAGGATTATGTCCAGCATAAGAGGAAGACATATCCCCCCCCAGGTCTGTCCTCACCCAAATCATCAGTAAAATATTTCCATCCTCCTTAGTGGAAGCAGAACTGGGCACATAGTTGCTATCAAATGCTAGGAGGGAAAAACTGACAGAAATATTTACTGCAGAATTGGCTTTGTAAAGATTAGACTAGAAACCAGAGATTAAAATATTGCAGTTTCAGCCACAGAAACACAATTGGAAAATTATCAGGTTTGTGACAGTTTCTAATGGCCTACGACTTATTAAAACTTTTTTTAATGCATTTTATTCAGATATGCAGAAATACTCTGGCATCAGAGATGATGTGCAGAGTAAATCACATACTCATGACAAAAGTCTCATGAAGTCAGGGTGAAACATGCAAAGCCACGCTTAAGTCATCAAGAGTTTTTCTCAGTTTTACTCTTCAGAAAAATGCATTATGATGCATATGGAGAAATGAAACTTTTTTCCTTTTCCAACAGAGGATCATCTCCTAGCACCTTTGGGCAGGGCAAAAAGAAAAGTGCTTTAGCAACAGGATTAAGGAGCAAGATCGAGATCAGCCTCGAATCCTGGCTGAGCTGTAAAACTTTCAGGAGGAGAAATTTGGATTTCAGTGTTTCCTCCCACCAGCCTTTCCCCTGCTCAGCATGTGGGCAGTCATGGCAATCCAGGTGCTACCAAAAACCTTCCACTGTGAGATAAGGATCCAGCCAGGGGAGGTCTGTGCATCCCATTCCCAAACTGGGACCCGACAGGCAGGTTCTGGTACACATATTGATCCTGGCTGATGCTGCCTCACAAGCCTGTCACAGATGGTTTGAACAGAACTATAAATGGAAACTTCAAGAAATGCTTATGAATCTTATCCCCAGCTGGTGATGGGGCTTTCACAATAAGAAATGGATCTGCAAAATCAGCACAGATCCACATTTTCATTAAACAGTTCAGATGTTCTTCATGTTCAGCTTTTTCTTTCATATTAATCTGCAAAGCTTGATTGCAGACCCAACTCCCCAGATTTGATGGAGATTGAGCAGTAGCACCTCACTCTCACCCTTGGAGTCTTCACAGGGGTAATATTATGTATTTTCCACAAGGTGGGAAAAAAGGTTAATGCATGTTTTAATGTCCCGAGTATGGAGCATTGCATTATTCTTTTGAAGAGTTTGATCCCTGGGGAATAATTTGGGTGAAGGTTTTCCAGTCATATCCCAGACCTTCTTAAAATCACAGCAGATATAATCAGTTTTTGAAATGCCCTTTATACCTGTCAAGCTAAATAAGATTACAGATTTGTCTGCTCACAGAAGTGTGATGTCATCTAGTCCCATTTGCTGCAGTTCAAGTCATTATCTATCTTGTCTGGAAGTGCAGTGTGCATGATCTGCAAGATCAATGTTGGCTTTGTGAGAGGGGGGAAAACCAAAGGTGACGGCTGCCAAATCCCCAAATGGAAAAGCAGGAGTCAGGATGTGATAAAACAGGGCTGTCCCCGGGTATGTCAGAGAGAGACAGGGAATTTTCAAATCAGCAAGAGGCAACTACTTTGAGGCAAATAGCAGGAAACACAACAGGAGAGGAGAGCACTGGGGCAGCTTTAGTGTGCTTTGTTCTCAGGCTGATAAGCGAGATCAAAGCTGCAAGTGTGAGAGCAAAGAGCACATTTTTGCACAGGTAATCACAGATGATCTTAACTCATGTCTCTCAGCATCCCCGAGGGCACCAGGCTCCAGAGAACCATTTCCCTCCGTGCTACTCCCCCCTGCCTGCTCTAGAGCATCCTCACAGCCAGCAGCAGCAAGGGCACAGCTTGGCCTATGGAAGACACTTGGAAAGGCTGGATTCAAAGGTTTAAAGGGTTGAAATGCTTTTAGGGCAAAGCTCTAAGTAGGAAAAGAGTTTTTCAATGCACAGAAGAAATTAGGGGACCTGTGATGTACTGCTTTCAGACGAGCACTTTTCCATAGATGTGCCTGTACTGAAACCTGAATTTCCTGAAGCTGTGATGAAACCTTGCTGCCAAATCTGTTCAGGGCTGTTCCATCCTCTAAAATTTAGCATTTTCAATTGTTGTCAATTATGGCCTATCACACTCCCATACCAAAAGACCTCTTTTATGGTGTTTTTGTAGAGTTTTTTTCCCATATGTCTCAACAGTGCTTTACAAGCTGACCTGGTCTCAGGTAGACATATCTAAGTGTTAACTATTAAACATTATTTTGTAGAAATAATTTACAAACCCAAAATAGGCACAGATTTACAGGGGGAAAAGAGAAATGGGAAACCTTGGAGACACTAATACAGACATATGTTTCCTGAATAAATTCCTAAAGGGAAATCCCATGTCTCTCTCTCATCTCTCTTCTGTCAAATATGGAAAGAAGACAGCTCTTCTTTCCATATTTGACACAAGCATCTTCAAGAATTGCAATATTTTGTTAATTTATTGGCATATATTTAAATCTCGTGAGCAATGACGTGAAGTTTGGCTCAAAAACCAATAGAATAGAATACTGGAAAGGTTCTTGTTTTTAATGTAGTGAGCACTGTGTCTTCTTTGGGGTAGAATTCTGCCTGGGTTGTTGATTAGCAGAGCTCTGAGTGAAGATTGATTTGAACTGGGGTGCAGTTCATATGTTTTTTTTAGAGACCAGGGTATTCCCAAACCAGCTGGGCTCATCACAAATCACACTTCATGAGTGCTTAGATAGACTTGACTAGGTAGAAGGGAATCTCTTAATTCCTGGTGTTCAGTATGGATTTCGCTATTTTACTGCGTATTAACCATAAAAAAAGTTTCATTTATTTTTGCTGCTAAAAAAAAGAAAGTGACCTGCTAGCTTTATGTTAACTTGACTTCAAGCTCACTTCTCCCTTGCATGTGACTTTCTTCAAGTATTCATCTCACAGGCTGTATGTACTGTAATATACATTCTGTGTATTCATCATGTAATATATCTGGTTGTTCAACTCCTGAATGCAATTCCAATTTTCTTCCAATACACCTGTGATGGTTTTCACTTCAGATCAAGCAGGAGCTATAAGCTGATATTGAAATCTTGTGTGGAGTCAAATTGTTTACCAAAATCTCTCTCTTTTGTTCCACTAAATAATTAAGTCTGTATGTGTATATAGCTACTTTCTATCATAGAACATTAGATATTTTATAACTATATTCGGTGTTAAACTGTCACTGACAATTTAATGAAAGCCAAAGCTCATCGATATCCCCCTGCCCGTTCCACCTTTGGGGGCAGATCTGGCACATGGAAGGAGTGTTTTCACTGGTGGATTTCAGCATTTGACTTGTGCTGGAATATTTAGCAGTTACCTCCAGGGACTGGTGATCTCAGTATTCCCATTCTGTGAGTGGGACAATGTGAGGAATCTCAAAACTGTAGGTTTAGACAATTTATCCAAATGTATCCCATTTCTTACTGAAATATCACGTGCAAACTTTCTACACAAAGATGCCCTCTATGCAAACCTGATATTGAAACTTTTAACATTCCCCTGCCAATAAAAACGTGATGACAGCAGCAATTTCAAACATGTACCAGCATCTTTTTTCCCTGTCTCAGTTGCTGTTGTTAGCTTTAGGGGAATTTTTTTGAGAGTGCCCTAAGGGGAGGAGGGGGGACACCAAAGTTATTTCATCCCCTAATGATACACACTGATGTTTTGTTCTATTTTCAGGGATATTTAAGCAGGCAAAGAGACACAACATTGATTTTTGGTGACATTATGGGCCCTGTGGCAAGCTTCACTGGCAGCAACGGGGCTGAGGTGTCCACAAGAACCAAATTGATTTCCAAGCTATGGTCCTGTTGAGATTAAGACATCACTTCTCCTTAAGTCTGGAATTTACTGCCTTCTAGTGATTACCCCTCCCAACAGAGGCAGCAGCACAAACCCCTCACCTGCTCCTGTTCAACGCAAAGTGATTTTCTTCATCCTTCACAGCTGTTCTCACACATCCTCGTGCTCCTCACCTTCCCCACAGTATCAGAGGTGAGCTGATCAGCTCAGCTGCACACCAGCAGCAAACACGACAAGGAAACAAGGAGGTGGAAGAGGCAGAATGTTGTTAACAGGGATCATGACATTATTGAAGCAATAATATCCTGCTTCTACATCTGTTCTTCTCTTCCCACCACTATCCACTTTGCTACTTCTAACTCTGAAAGAAATAATTCCAAGAATTTAGTCTGCTGGTTAAAAGCACGCTAAATATTCAAAAAAGAATATCCTTCTGAAAAATCCTTCACTGGAATGACTCAAAAATGCACTCAGTGTTGGGGATGCTGCTGAGGTGTTCATTAAGAATTTTGTCAGGTGCACATATTTTAGAATAGGTGTTCTACTGATGTAAACACTTAAGTCAATGAAATTTCATGTTCATGAAATAAAGCTGTAATTAATGAAAGTTCAAATTCAAATGTGCAATTGGAAGAGATAGCTTAAAAAAAAAAAAAATCTGGCAAAATGCAAGCCAGCCCTGACTGTATGATCAACAGGATTGCGTTCAGTCACTCAGTCATGCTAATTCATCCAGTTTTATTACTAGCTCTTCATTAACACTCACACTCTGTGTAATTATGCAAATATCTCTGAAGAGAAAAAAAAGAAAAAAAAAGTTCTTTCCAAATCTGCTTTTTAGTTCTGAGGGGAGTGTAACAACATATGTTTTCCAGATACTGAGGGATGGTTCCACCACTAACAACATGTGTTATTAACATGTCATTAACATGTATATTGTAGATAATACATTAAGATGTATTAACAATACATGTTAGTGTATTAACAATTAACAATAACATT
The DNA here is from genome assembly GCA_013397075.1 of Rhabdornis inornatus. Classification (NCBI taxonomy): domain Eukaryota; kingdom Metazoa; phylum Chordata; class Aves; order Passeriformes; family Rhabdornithidae; genus Rhabdornis; species Rhabdornis inornatus. The sequence goes on along the minus strand of VWZS01007730.1, from coordinate 196,362 downwards.
AAAATTAACAATGCATTAACATGTATTAACAGGTCATTAACTTAACGTGTCATTAACATGTATATTATAGATAATACATTAAGGTGTATGAACAATGCATGTTAATGTATTAATAACATTAAAATTAAGAATTGACAATGCATTAACGTGTATTAACAGGTCATTGACATGTCATTAACATGTATATTATATATAATACATTAACATGTATTAACAATGCATGCTAAAGTGTTAACAATAACATTAAAATTAACAATTAACAGTACATTAACATGTATTAACAGGTCATTGACTTAATCTGAACATCTTCCTCAGAGCAGCCTGGCCCAATCCTTTTGTGCACCTGAATATAACTTTGGCCCCAGGCAGTTCACTGTCTCCTAAAGTGGGGTTCAAGCTGGTGAAATTCCTTTTATCCACGATTTTTCTATGACACCTCATGGCTTAGGAGATACTCTTCTCTGAATCTTCATTTTGGGGAGCTGAATTAGCTTCCTGCTTATAAATGTCTCTCTGTGTCCTTACCTGTCTTTCTGCAGGTGCCAGGCATGTTAGGGATGTGAAGTCAAACAATAAAGAAGAGAAGCAGAGGTGTCGAGTTCTTTTGGAGAAAGAGGGAAGTGCCAGATGTGGGGCTGTGTCCTGTGCAAGAGGAGAAAGCACTGGAGGGTTCTGAGCATGGCACACCAGGGATCAAGAGGTATTGCGTGATTTAAAGAAGAATATTTTGTCTCTACACACTTGGTTTGAGGGGTAATCAAACCAGAATAATTTCAGTTCCAACTCTGCAGATCCTGGAGCTGCAAAGACTTGCTGTGTCTGCTGGGCAATGCTCAGGTCCAGCAGTCAATGCACAATGCAAGAGATGCAATGAGAGGGATAAAACCAAGCCCTTGTGAGCCCAGGCTGGATCCATCCAAATTCTGGAGCTCAGAGTCTGCTCAAAGGTCAGGGTCCCTTTCAGTAGTGAAGGGAAACAAAAAGAAGACCTTAAGATCCTTTACTTCCAAACTGGTTTTTGCTAAAACCATTGCAGTAATTTGCCCTCTGGGAACCCCCAGGCTTGTGCAACCCCCTTAGATCCCACACTGGATCACAAATCATGAGGGGCCAGTGAACAAATCATGCCCCTGTGGTTCCATTTCAACACACAGTCAGCCTTGGCATCCAGATATGTTCCTGGAGTTGTTAAAGCATTGATCCTTAAAATAAAATTTCTATTCTTGTCACTTTCTATTCTTTGTCGCTTGCTTGTGTCCATTGCTCAGCACATTCAAAACTGAACTTCAGGAGCAGCCCAAATAATTCTGATTAAAGATGAATAAAATTCAACATCACATTTCATCTCCACACTTTTCTATACAAAAAGGCAAGAGAAGTGATCATAATTAACTGTTCTGCTCACTGAAGAGCTACAGGATCAGGTTCAAGTTTGACTTAATTTTTAAGGATGGCTTGGTTGTGGGGAATTTTCTTTTTCAGCAATAAGGAAGAAAAGGACTGAAGCCTTGGCCACAGTGAAAGGGGAAAAACTATTTTTAAAAGTATATATTTCTGCATGTTGTGAGGGTGTGAAGTAGAGGGAAACTTCAAGACAGGGTGCTGGAATGAGAGGTGTTAGCAGGCCCTGTCAGTGAATCTCAGATGGGACTACTTGGACAAAACCTGCATGAACCTGAGCAATCTCCTGCCAGCTCTGCATATGTACACATCTGAATGCCAAGCTGCCAGATATGACAAATGTGACAGAAATTTGAAGTTATTTGCCTCTTGAGTTTGACTGATAACATTATTTAGTGAATGTATTTTTCACAAGTCACTAAGGTGAAGAACTGGTTCTACTTTGGTCATGTTATTTCAGCTTCTCAGGACACCTTCATGCATAAAATAAACACTGACTCCTCCCCTCCCCCAGAAGGGCCAGTGCATGGCAGTCAAATCCAAAATAAATGAACACATTCTAATAAAGACAAGATTAACATGAAATTCTGTGTCTCTGGGCACGTGCACACATATACTTCATTGCTCCATGATCTCACGCCTCACAAAAAACAAACTGTTTAATTCTGATTTTTAAAGAGCAAAATCATTTGCTATATTGAAACAGCCCATTCATCACATAAAGCATTTGATTCTGTCACCTCAAGTACTTGTTAAATCACTTCCAGCTGCTACAATCAAGGGCTAGGTACTTCCAAGGTCTGACACTTTCTGAGCTCTATTACACCTCTAAGTGTGATTCTCCAATCCAATTCTAGCCTTCATAATAATCAAGTGCCCACTCCACTTAACTTCAAGGCAACCAGGGAACCTGGAATTCTCCATATATGCCTGTGTCTGATTTTCAATCAGATCTCTTCAACCCAAGACTGAAAGCTCCTGAATACCAGCTAAGTACTAAAATGGCATCATTTGCAGCTTGCAGCAGTGTCATCAGTGGCACTTCCATTGTTAAGCTCCTGTGTTTTTTCCAGGTCCAAAGCAGTGTGTTTAGACTGAGGCTGAAATTAAATATACAAGGCAGGGTGTAGCTGCAAGCATGCAGAGTGTTTGCCAGATAAACAAACTCTGTCTGCTCACACAATTTTCTTATGTGGGTCTTAACTAGGCTGCTGCAAGTTGCAAAAAAATTATGCAAAAAATTATGTTTTGTGTGCTGCTAATGGGGGTGCCAGACATGGCAAACACTGGAATGTAGAGTTGGTGACAAAGTGTGACTCTGGCTGGTCATAGGTTGTGATATCAGCCTCAAAGCTGAAACATGAATCTGAGTCATTCCAAAGGAAGCAGCATTATACTCAGGAATTTTTCCTACTTCTCTTTCCTTCTTTTTAGGGAGATCATCTATTGTTTTTTTTTTTCCTTTCTCCCAAAGCATCAGCTCCTGTCCAGCTCATGGGAGAGGCATTATTGCACAGTTATTCCCAAGATTCTGAAATGTTGTTGTGGCAGGAGGGGCACTCAGATTACCTGAATATTCCTGCATCCCTGACCAGCATCACTTGTGTTTGCCTGTTTGTACAAACCTGCAATTCAGCAGCCCTCACTGTGCCTTCTTTGTTTTCCAAAGAAAAACAGGAGATTCCTGTTACAACACCTCGTAGGAAACAGCAAGAAAAGAGGGACAGCAACAGTTTTCCACTGACATAGAACTAAGGAATCTCACTTCCCACAGAACTTCAGTTTTCTCTTCTGATGGAAAAGAGAAAAACTCCACGCTACAGTACCCACAACATTTAGCCTTGCTTTCTGTAGTGCCAGCTAGCCAACTGCTAATATATTTAAACCCTTCATAATAATAAAAATAAATCCTTAAATCCTAAAATACCCCTCACAAATGCAGCAGCACAAGGCAGACCTTGCAGAGCTCCATTTTCCGTGGTTTTGTGTGCTGAGTTTGGGTTCTCTGCCCCAGTAAGGCACAAAGGAGATTTAGGATTTTCCTGTGGTTAATTCATTCCTCCAACACTTTCAGGTATTAATTCTCTAGGGACTTATAAACCTCAAGTCCCCACTGTGGTCTTTTTATGGGAGAGACACTTGTGGGACTCTTGTCTACTTTCTTGAAACCTGTAGGACAATAGGTGCTCATGAAACTGTTCTTTTGCAGTTAAAATCAGACAATCTATTCAATTGTTGTTAGCAGGGTCAGGCAGACAAATGGCAATTCCAAAGCTCAAGTTTATCAGGAAAAGGGTCAAGATTTACCATCTTGCAGAAGCATTTGCATTTGGCAAAAAAGTTTTGGTTTGTTTGTTTGTTTGTTTGTTTGTTTAGTCTGCCTGTTACGCTGCTTAGAACACCTCAGAAAGTTTCCTATGGTTTTTTTTCCTGAAAACATTTTTTTCAACTCTACTTTTTAAAATATTTATTCCCTTGTGGCAAAATATTCCAATTTTTCCAATGCAATTACCTTAGGAATTTAGTGGCCTAAATACTCTTGGGCAAACTTAATAAAACATCAGAAATTATTAGAAAAAGCATTCTTAAGAAAGAGAACCCTTTCCATTATTTAAAAAGAAGCATTCCTATACTCTTGATGAGTGAGTACATTCTACATGCAAAGCTGATTATACAAAGTGCACACCAGCTAAAATAAAAGGTGTTGAAGAACACTACCAATAGCTTTTGAACTACAAGCTTTCTGTGTTATATGAGAAAAGCCCCCAAAATACCCATAAAAGGAAGGCACTTATAATGAGCTGGGTAATTTTTTTTTTTTTTCCAGACAGTTGTCAATTAGCTCTCAGCCCAGTGCTGCTGACTTGGGGAGGGGCAGGAGTGCCCTGGGTGTGCCTTGAATCCTCTCAGGCTGCAGGCAGAAATTCCAGATGAGGCACTCCTCGCTGCTGATGGGCACTCAAAAGCTGCTCGGTGACAGCAAAGAGAAAGAGGAGCAGGGATATGGACACCGTGGAGCACAGATGAGGAGAGCTAAGGTTTGACACACAAGCACTGACTGCTGCCCTGAAAGAAAGGGGGAAAACAAAGCAATGTAGCTTTTTCTAGTCTAGTGAGTGGATAAATAGAAAATGACAGAAAGTCTTTTGGATGCTTATGAATGTCAAATACTTTTAAGTGGCTGCCTTTCCTTGTCACTTAACATTAAAGAGCCAGCTAGAAATACACTTATGTTCAGTCATTTGGTTGGGGACATAAGGCTTGGCTGGCTTACAACTTCAATATCGATTAGGTAAAAATGGTAAGCTTGGCTTTTCTTTAAAAAAGCCGCCCTTGATAGTTTATGCATTATCTTTGTATAGGTTTTCCACCATCAGTGTGTATTACTTAAACAGATTAAGAAATGGAATTGTAAATTAGTCCCACAAGAAACCCTTTCAAACTCAGGATCTTCTCCTTGCCTTTATTATTATTATTTTTCCTTCCTCAAAAGTAGTGCCTGTACTGTATATATTCAAAAATACATTTCTCCATAAGGTTTTGCAAACCAAGCATGACAGCATTTTGACAGTGCATGAAAACAAAACAAGGAAAGAAAGAACTAATCCTTCCTAACTAGAGATGTGCATTTTGCTTCTAAGCATGAGTAGTAACTGATCAGAAAAAGAAAATCATTATTGTTTCCCATTCTCCTGTTAGAAATTCCCATCCTTTCATTTGTGCTGAATTGTAAATTAACTCTTTGATGGCTGTTAACAGAGTGAGTGAGCAGAAGTGGGTGTTCCAAATGAAGATAGGAGCAAGCAAAGGCCGGGAAGTTTGTAATTGTATGAAACAGCTGGACCAGGGCTCTGAAAGTTGGTTGGGTGGCTCCAATTCTAGCTCAGTGGGTGGGAAAACCAAACAGCATCATTTGTGCCTCTAAGTAGCTAAAATTTTCCTCCCTGTAACACTGAACTGAGCTATTGCTAATCAGGGAAAGGAATTATTTTCAACTCCTTGCCCTGTGCCAAGAAGGCAAAATTCAGGTGTGCCATTCAAATCTTTCTGTCATTGATTTTTTAAAAATTTATTTTTCCCTGTTACAAATGCTCATATGCAAGACCAGACTATTTTCCATTGTCCACTCAGGCTCATTTCTGCATTGTAATAATAGCTTTATACTAAAATTAGATCCCAGTGAAGAGTTAGGCTTTCAGGCAACTGAAGTAATTTTGAAGTCACTTCAAAAAAAAAAAAAAAACAAACACCAAAGAGAAAATAATCAATGACCCAACTAATCATCAACAAAAATAACTATCCACCCCAAAACACCATCACTCCTGCAAAACTCATATTACTGAATGTTTCAGATTAAGGGTAGAGGTTCAAAAGGTTTTTAAGGTAATGGAGGCAAAGCACAAGTCCTGCTGTGGCCCTGCACAGATAAATTGTTTCAGAACACTCTAGTATTACAAAAGATTAATGAGTACCATGATGGCAGAATGAACTCCTCACAACCACCCTTCTCTTTTCCTTTTCCAATCAGTTCCATCAAAACACAGTAGCATAAACTCATTTGTGTCAAGTTTCTGTGATTCAGAGTTGAACTGAATTGTATTTTTATGATTTTTAACCCTGGGCCACGGTTTCAGTTCAGTTACAGACACAGGGAGGGTGAGCAAGGAGCTCACCACACACATGGCAGGTCTGGCTGTGCATCCTGTGCATCAGAGAACTGAATGTGGGGGTAAACAGGGATGGCAAAGAGTGTTCAGTACTGCCAGCAACTCATGGTTTTGATGAATAGTGAGACAGCAAAACCAAAATTAGTCGTAAAGATCTGTGGAAGAATTTTAGAAGAGTAATATATAAATAAAATAAATTAAATTCTGTGCACATGGTGAAGATAAGCCCTCCCCTCAGCTTAAAGTATGATTATATACTAGTTATTATCATCAAGGATCAGGATCTTGGAGCAATTTTATCTAGTTCTGTAAATATGCCACATCAGAGATTACTAGTGATCAAACAAGCAGACAGTGTTGAGAATGAGTAGGAGAGGAACAGAAAGCAAACCAGAAAATACTGTAATGATATTTAATGAAAATTTAAATATTTAATGATATTTAATATTGAGATCAGACATATTTATAAAAGGCTAGAAGGATGCTGTGGAGAGTGACCCTTCTTGAAGGAGGAATAATCCAATATTAAGAAAATAAAAACAAGGGTTTGATTTTTTTGATCACTAGGCAATGGACACGGTGCGCTCATTGCAATAATTCTTTGCTGTGCTCAATATTTACTTTTGGCTCTTTAGGATTAATCCTTTGAGCTATAGAAGCTGCTGGAGAGAACTGACCCTGCTAAGAGACAATAACAGGAGGGATCAGGCCTCCCTGTGGCACTGCAGAAATGCAGGACCTTGCCCCAGCAGCCCCTCTGGGACATTGCTTTCTGCCTTGGACCCTGCTCCATAAAATCCAGTTAATTACACAATCCTCTCCTCTGTTTTCCCTTTGAACTGCACTGCTGAGAAGGCACTGATGAGCAAGGAATTAGAGATCAAAACCAGACTGGAGCTGCACACACAGACCCATCATCCATGGAAGTTTTGATTGGGACCTCAACTTCAGCTTTTGCTCCTTTGTATTCATTGCACTGGCTGAGGGTGTAAATATCCCCACAACAAGGTTCAGATGCAAACCTGAAGGTGAACTCTCTGGATTCTGTCCTTATTTTGACTTTAAAGTGCATCTCAGTGGCAGCCTCTTGCATATGGCACATTCTCATTGAAGTGCTCATTTTTTAGTGTGATACCAAGCACTTCAAAGCACACTCCTCTGTTTCTCTACTGCTCATTGGCTTCAGCAGTGAACAGCAGCTAGGTTGGGAGTATTATATCTGACTTCTAATTCCATACAACATCAAAGGGACATATGTATATTTTAAAGAATTACAGCTAGAGCTGTGCAAAGCTTGCTTTACAAGCCCCAAACCTTAGTAGTGTGTTTGCATCTTCACCTTTCTTTATATTATCCTTTTCATGCTCGGTGTTAGGATCACAGAAAATCTGTTGATAGAACAACTCCAATTATCCCAAATAAAACCAAGATACTTTAAAGGTTCAGATAATAAATGATGTCCTTGGTGTTCACAGGCACATGGGAGACTAACTTCTTTCAGCTAAGAAGGAATACCAAATAATTGCACAAATAATACGTGCTTGAAGTTTGTCATATGCTTGGTCTCCTTCCTTTTCACTCTGTCTGATCTGTATTCCCCCAAGTTTTCTAATTCTCTCCAAATCATTTGCATGACTACCCTGCCTCCCTGAAATAATGACACAAAAGGACTCCCCACCCTGAAAGAAACAGCACCGTGCAAACCACTTGTGAAGTTTTCAAAAGTGCACTTGACATTTTTGAGTTTAGGGATGCAAGTGGGTGTTTATGCTGGAGCTGTTTACCCAGAGGCACTTCAGGTGCCCCCATTACTGGGTCACCATGTAGCAGCTCCAGCTCTCTCAATTTTCCATGTACTCGTGTTCCTAATGCCCCATGGGAAGGCAAGAAGTGCTATTATCCCAGGTTTATAATTAGGACAATAAGAGAAGCAAAAAGTGTGGCTTGCAGAAGTACTGCAGATCCTAAATCACTTAACCCTTACCATGAGCAATATTGTGCCCCTGGAGGAGCCTGGCTCAGCCTTTCCTGTGCTGCTCCTCTGGGAGCAGCCTACATGCTGCTGCTGGAGAAGGAATCATTAGACATGTTTACTTGTCACTACACCCAAACCAGAGAGACCTTTCTGGGAGCAGCAGGCTGTTCTCAGGCCTGGCTTTGGGATGTTTGCACAGTGTCACAGCTTTCCTGGTAGCCCACGACCCTTGCACCTCTCTGGCTTTCTGCTCCAGATAAGCCTGTAAGTGATGCTCTCAGTTTGTAAATGTCATTTAGGCTCCTGCAGCAGCAGTGCTCCTGACAATTTCACCTTTGCACAGGTTTATTTGCAATGAAGGGTACCTGAATCTGCAGTAACCCAAAACCCTGTCCTAACTGAAGGGCTGACCATCTGTATATAAATATCTGTAGCTTTGCACAGATATTTAATGTCACTGGACACTTCTGCCCCTACTCACAGCTCAGAAATTCAGAAGGAAGTCAGAGACAAACAGAAACTGCTTGTTTGGTGCCTTTTAAAGTACTGACCCTTATTAAATACCGAAATTGAAGCGATAAGCAAGCTTGCAGTGAGTTTTAGATTCACAGAATGGTTTGGGTTGGAAGGGATATTAAAGATTATGTCACTCCAAAGCCCTGCCATGGGCAGGGACACCTTCCACTACACCAGACTGCTCAGAGCCCCTTCCAGCGTGGCCTGGAACACTGCCAGGGCAGCAACCACAGCTTCTCTGGGAATTCTGTACCTCACCAGCCTCCCTCCACCTACTTATTAACATCCATGAAATCCATGGAGTTGATTAAACCACTGAGACTCGAAGCATTTTTTTTTTTCCTCCTTCTTCACAGTAAACAAGATGATACCACGACAAAAAAAACAACCAAACAAACCAAAACAAGAAAACCCAAACAAACAAATAACCCCCCCAAACAAAACCTAAAAACAATTAAAAAAACACCCCGCCCCCCCAAAAAACAAACAAACAAAAAAACCAAAAAACAAAAAACAAAAAAAAACAAAAAAACAAACAAACAAACAAAAACCCCAAAAAACAAACAAACAAACAAAAAAACCAAAAAACAAACAAAACAAAAAAAACCCACAAAAAAACCTAAACAACTCAAGAAAAGCAATATAATATAAAACATTTCCCTCCTGCTGGTATTTTATAGATGACAAGGCAGGAAATGATTGATCATACACTGTAATGACGGATAAGGACAATTGGCTGAAAGGTCAAAGCTATTAAGTAAA
>VWZS01007730.1:161434-181653 GCA_013397075.1 Rhabdornis inornatus | reverse complement strand
TTTGGGTTTTTTTTTTTTTTTTTTTGCTTGCCTGCCTGGAAACAACAAAAAGCAGAGTATTTTACTTGAAGTACTGTTTGGCATGCTCACTCCAAGAGCAGAGCTCTCCAAAATTCCCAGAATGTTACCCCTTGTTTATATTACTGGGCTGCATGCTATCTGTGGCCTCTCAGACTGTTAGTTGCTGCCAGGGTCTGCTTTGCTCCCAGTATAAATCAGAGCAGCTGCTTTTCAGGCTGCTGGAAGAGGGGAAGAAATCAATTCTCAGCTGTGCCATTGGCTCTGGGCCAGTGGAGGATACCCCCACTGATATTTTCAAGCAAAAAAATGCATCCTTGTGGCAGCACAAAATGTATAGGTTAAAAAAACCAACAAAACACAATAACAAAAAACCACAAAAAACACCACAAATTGGGCCCTCTGGTTGCTCCTCTTCAGAGATACAGATATGAATCCAAGCCTGTTTATCAGCTCCAAATATACCAAAACTTGGAAGAAAGTTTGGATCTATAACTGTATTTTATAACACGAGCCCATTCCTACTCCTGACATATCTTGCTGTGCCTGTGATTAGGAAAGGTTATGACTGTGAATCATGGCTTGAGGAAATGTGTAGTACACCTGTGTACAAGAGTAAACTGAATTCAGTTTGCTATTTATCTACTGTATTTATCTCAGTTAAGTAAACTTCGAGTTTGTCAAGATTTCCTGCTGGAAATTCTCATGATAATACGAGTATAATTGCCTTTTTATTGCCACAGACATCTGCTACAGTTTTCAAACAAAGAAAATACTGTGGGTTTTTTTTTTCTTCCCCTCCCCAGGCCTTCTCTATAATAAGATCCTCTCTTATTTTGTGTGTGATAGATTACAAAGCCAGCTGAGGGGCAGTAGAAACCAACCAGCCAACCCTTTCTCCTCCAGACCCTCTTGCCCTCCACTTTCTGAGGACAATAAATAAAAAGTTGCACAATAAAGACTGTAGCTCACTAAATGACAAGTCTGCATGCTGGGATGCAGAAGAGATCAAACAATTCCCTCCCATCCTCCTAATTTTCATTCTAAGGGTCTTAAATACTTTCAAAATGCCTGTGTTAAAGGCAATGTGGCCAAAAATAATTAATGTGAAACCCCTGGCTCTCCTTTATTCTGCAGATAAGTCCCCAAGGTGTCCTCCTGCCATTTGAGGAGACCAATGTGACAGTACATGGACACTTCAGGGGTCATCCCCTGTCACCTGGTCCCACAAGAGAACTTGTGCTCTCCTCCTCACTGAGGGAAAAGAGCTTTGCCCTTGGTTTTGATACATTTTGGCAAGAGAACTGAAGAAATTGAAATAAATAAAGCAATTGAAATAACTCTGGTGCAGTACCAAGGAAGGCAAATACTGTCCTTCATCTAAAAGGAACTCCAGAAACGTTTTGGGAAAGTGTGCAGGATGTCCTTTAGAACTGTCCTTGCTTGATAGATTTCAGTACCTGGAGGGATGAAGAGGAAAGAGGTTCCTCAACTTTCATTCAGAGATCTTCCTAGAGAGATTTGCAGTGAAGATAGTCAGAAAAAGGCTGAGAAAAAGCTGTGGCAGTCCATCTGCTTTAGCTCATCACCCCAGAAGCAGAAGTTCACTTGTCAAACCACGTGCCCTGAGCCAACTGAGAAATGTCAGAGCCATCAGCAGCCGGGGATGGGCAAGAGCTGGGTGCTGCTGGAAGCTCCAGCTTGGAAAAGGAAACAAGAAAAGGAAAGAAAGGAAAAAAGAAAAAAGGGAAAACTGGATGAGCAGTGAGGAGGAAACCTATGGAGGAGATGGCGCAGAAACTAAACCAGAGACCAAAGGGATGCATTGTTTAATCCATTTTTGGTGCCAGGCTCACACAGTCACCTGGAGCTCTGGAGAGATGCTCTGACACAGAGCACTGGGCTCCCACAGGCAGGGATCAGCTCCCGCATGCAGGAACCAGCTCCCGCATGCAGGGATCAGCTCCCGCATGCAGGGATCAGCTCCCACATGCAGGGATCAGCTCCCGCATGCAGGGATCAGCTCCCGCATGCAGGGATCAGCTCCCACAGGCAGGGATCAGCTCCCGCAGGCAGGGATCAGCACCCGCAGGCAGGGATCAGCTCCCGCATGCAGGGATCAGCTCCCACATGCAGGGATCAGCTCCCGCATGCAGGGATCAGCTCCCGCATGCAGGGATCAGCTCCCACATGCAGGGATCAGCTCCCGCATGCAGGGATCAGCTCCCGCATGCAGGGATCAGCTCCCACATGCAGGGATCAGCTCCCGCATGCAGGGATCAGCTCCCGCATGCAGGGATCAGCTCCCACATGCAGGGATCAGCTCCCGCATGCAGGGATCAGCTCCCGCATGCAGGGATCAGCTCCCACATGCAGGGATCAGCTCCCGCATGCAGGGATCAGCTCCCGCATGCAGGGATCAGCTCCCACATGCAGGGATCAGCTCCCGCATGCAGGGATCAGCTCCCGCATGCAGGGATCAGCTCCCACATGCAGGGATCAGCTCCCGCATGCAGGGATCAGCTCCCGCATGCAGGGATCAGCTCCCACATGCAGGGATCAGCTCCCGCATGCAGGGATCAGCTCCCGCATGCAGGGATCAGCTCCCACATGCAGGGATCAGCTCCCACAGGCAGGGATCAGCTCCCGCATGCAGGAATCAGCTCCCACATGCAGGGATCAGCTCCCACAGGCAGGAATCAGCTTCCCACATGCAGGAATCAGCTCCCATGAAAAGCTGCATGCAGCTGGAGCACAGTGTGACCTGACGGCTGTGTGTGAGTGGGAACAGCTCAGCCCTGGTTTGTGGTTTGTGTGGTTACTGCACTAAAAAAATAAAAAGAGAGAGAGAGAGAGAAGGGACAGCAGCACACATGGAGCTTTTTAGGGGAAAAAGGCCAATTTATTGAAGGGACAGCCCGTATTTAAAGCATGTTACATGGAGCTAAGGCAGGACAGCAGCTCATTGGACAACTGGGAGAAAGATCCATGAGACCATCCCTCAGGATGTGTCCCATGGAAAAACACCAGGTGTTAATCTTTATTATTAATTCCATTCTGTTTTTCACCAAATTCTATTCTGTTTTGACCATATTATCATCCTGGGAGAGTCCCTCCCTAACTGAAGCCATAATCAGCTTCTCAGTCTGGGAATGGAGCTGAGAGGCAGGAGAAGTCCAGGCCTGAGAAAGAATTCTCAAGCTCTCTAAATGTGTGTGTATCCACAATGCAGGACACGGGAATATCAAAGTACTGCTGCAGCTTCCATCCCCCCTATTCCAACAGCACAGGCTACAGAGTGCTGGCTCAGAAATGATCAGCTGTGGTGGAGGGTTCACAACCATGGCCAGAGGGAGGAGGAACACACAGCAGCAGTTCCACCCTGACTGTAGTTATCTATGGCTCAGCATAACAGGTGGACTTTTTTCCTTTTAAAATAAAAAAAACAAAAAAAACCCAAAAAACCACAACAAGAACAAAAAAAAACCATAAAAAAAAACCAAAAAACCCCCAAAAAACAAAAACAAACAAAAAGAACCCATAAAACAAACAAACAAAAAAACAACAAACCAAACAAAAAAAAAAAACTAAAACAAACAACAAACAAACAAAACAAAAACCCCAAAAAACTCAAAAACAAAAAACAAACTAAAAAACAACAAAAAAGAAAAAACAAAAAAACCCAAAAAAATCAAAAACATCAAAAACAAAAAAAACAAACAAAAGAAAAGAAGAAAAACAAAACAAAAAACCCACAAAAACCAACAAACAAACAAAACCAAACAAACCAAAAGCAAAGCAGAAATCAGATCGTCAATCCAGCAGACAAAAAATGGATTCTGAATTTCTGCCATCCGAACAGATGCTGACAAACAGCGTGGCCCCACCGCTAGCTGAAAGGGATTTAGAAAGACCTTTGCTGGCACACGGTGGACAGAAATGAAGGGCTGTCAGCTTTCAGTTGTCTGAGGTCACACAGCCGGGATTCCAGGAGCCAGGGGTGGGCGTTGTTTGCATCCAGATGTTTTCAGGAGGTGGCAGAGAATTAGGGAGCAGGCTTCCCTGTGCTGCCCGGCTCCATGTGTGCTGTTGGAGCAGAGGGAGGGTGTGCACTCAGAGCAGGTGGCACAGGAGGCTGGCACACGACAACTGGGAGGTGTTTGGTCTTTTTCAGGCGTTATTTTCTCTCAAATTCCAGGCTACAGTGCTTGCTGGGAAGTTGGGTGTCCCAACAAGGTACAGAAAAGATTTCCATTTGAGAGTCAAGCTTGCTAAGTGAGGCTTGGTCCCTGTTGAATAGTTTGTTGAATGATAGATACACCACAGGACAGAAAGGCTGTTATATAAATTAAATTATAAATAAATTAATCTATATAAATATAGATTATAAAATGACCAGTGTTCTCTCAGACCAACAGCTACATTGTCAACCATGGTTATCCTGATATCCACCACATTTTTTGATGGGTGTAAGCTTGTCATGAGCAACAACACACCTCGAGATGCTCAGATGCAGCCTAAAATATATTCAAGGCCTTGCTGAACTTCTTCAGGGACTGTGCTTGCTGATGCAGGGCTGCAAAAACCATGGCAGGAGAGGAGCAGATGTGACATTTCTGGTGCAATGTTGTGTGTGATGAGAACGGGGACATTGCCATTTACCTGCCAGAAAAAGCCAAAGTTTCAAAGCATGGCACTGAGATGCACATGTGTGTCGATGGGGTAAAGCCCTAGAACATGATGGACTGCACACCTGGAGTCCAGTTCAGCCCCTCTTTGACAGAAGCCAGTGGGTTATTCTTGTGAAGGGTTTCAAACTGCTGGATGACAAAAAGTGCCCAAAAACCTTTGTAAAACATCACACAATTTTGCTCTTAGTGTTTCACCGTGGAGTTAGAAACATGATACAGAAAACTATAATTCTATCTCTCCCCCAGCCCCAGCACCTTCCACTTCAAAGTCACAAGAAACTTCCCTGACAATGAGATTCAGCTGGAGTCTGACATGTGGGAAGGCAAAGATCTGATCCTGTGGTCAGACAGAGAAAATTCAGACACATACATTAAAAAAAAATTACCAACTTGTATTCTTTTCCATTTTCACATTTTAATGTTTGTACTTTTATTTATGTGGTGAAGCATTAGTGATTAAATGAACTTCTTACAGATTATTCAATTTATTTCCCTTAACATGTAGCGTATTTAAATTATATTGCCAGAAAGACAGCAGCAGGACAGACTCTTCAGAGGCACTCAGCTCTCAAATCCCTCAAACTCATCACTGTGCTCTCAAGGCAAAGCTCAGGATACAGATACACTGGCACAGAGGATTGCCACCTTTTGCTTTGATAGACAGCATTGGTAAAGTCTGTTTAGGTGAACTACATTGCTGGTAAATTCATGTTGCATGTATTAATTAGCTTAAACTATATATGAAAAGACCAAAGCTCAGCACTTAAATTTCATAAGTTAAGCTTTTTCCCCAACTTTTTATTAAAAAAAAAAGTTTAAATAAACAGATTGAAATATCTAGTGACTAAAAATGGTATAATGTTCAGGTGAATAACCATTAAAAATCTGGAAGCACACCACTTCTATTAAAACTGCACAGAGGAAGAAAACTTAAGTTTTCATATATTCTGGGTTTAAATCAAATATATTCCAAATGATAAGAATCATTCTTATAGTCAGCTAGCAGGGACAGCAAGATAAGTTAGACAGCTGACTGGTAGCATAATTATGCTCTGATATAAAAATATAACTATTCTCTTTGCTTTGTTAATAGCTCTGGCAATCTGAACCAACTCAGTAAAAAGCAAAAAAAGGTCTTTGGCTGTCTGAAAGTCATCACACAGCACTCCTGTGCAATGCTTGCTTTGAATAAAGGGCTGACACTGTGTTATAACATGGCACACCACTCACAATTTCTCAGAGGACAGAAGTGGTTTTTAAATCACAAGTGAATGTGTGTTTAAGCCACTTTTCAAGACATTCTTACTGCTGTCCTTAAAAGTGGCATGACAGCTCCAAAGTCACTGCAGCCTCATTAGAGATGTCACCTTTGGGCAATTTCATCAAATTAAGAACTGAAATCCAGGGGCTGGCCAAGGGTCTCTGATGCAGGTGCAAAATTTCCCACTCAAACAAATAAAAAAATTGAATATGCTTAAAAAATAATGAATCACAACAGCTATGAGTGAACCCTGCTATGCCTTTCCACTTAGATTTTTTACTTGTTTGATGAAGAGAACAGCCTTGAACACATCAGAAACAGGGACCTCAGTTTTTCAGAGTCTGTGGGGATATAGTGCTAGGAAGGAAAAAATCCATCAGCATGGAGAACCTAGCTCTTGTATGCTATCCTGTTCTGCCATGGGTGTCTTCCCTTTCATGTGAAGAATTATTTCTACCCTTCAGATTTAATAAATTCTTCACAAAATGGGGAAAAAGCTGCAAAACCAAAAAAACCCCAAAAAAACAACAACAAAAAAACCCACAAAAAACCCAAACAAAAACAAAGAAACAAACAAAAAAAAAACAATAAACCAAACCAAAACACACACACAAAAAAACCCCAAAACCTAAAACAAAACACTAAAAAGAAAAGTATGTACTCCCCTCGAGTTTTCCTTTTCTTTGAGATTAGAAGAAGTTATCATTATCACATTTCCCTGTGCACTTTTTCAGAAAAAAAGCTGTGGTGGTACATTGAAAAATAAGCCTGGGCACTTAAATCAGCACAGGTTTGGCTTTACATGCTGGGGAAATAAAATGTACACATTGAAGGGCTTCATAAGAGACAGTCTCACTGCTGCTTAGCTATCCCTTTTGACAGTAATCATCTTAATAAATTCATTATAAATAACCTTAACAATCTTTTTTTTTTCCCCTCTGCTCTCCCCCTACTCCCCCAGTAGCAAAATTCAACATAATTTTCTTTATATGGACTGAAGCTCTTTTTAGTAACATTAATATTAGAGGACTGCTTTGAGGATGGTTGCATAATTTCTAGCACAGTGAAGTCCTGAACTAGGACTGGAATTACTAATATCACTGAAATTCTCCTATTCCTAATAATAATAAATTGAAAATGACTGCTTGGCTTATCTCTGTAAGTAATGGGATCACATTAAGACAAGTGCACCGAAGATAAATATTGGATATAAACTCCTGACAGGAAGACATCTTAGAATGAGAGATGGGAAGAAGTTCTTTCCCTTGAGTTATATTGATTTAGAACAAGGGGGAAAAGAGCAGAAGTTGTAACACTAGAGAAAGCACTGGGCTGGCCAAAAAGCACAAAGGGGATGGTGGAGAGGGAAAGAACACCATAACCCAGAGAACTTCCAGTATGAGCCTGCAGCAACTGAAAAGAAGTTTTGGCCTAAAATCCTGTGTGATCCTAACTAGAACAGTCTTACTGAAATTTGTGGCTGGGGAAAAAAAAAAAAAAATCAGGCAAGAAAAAAAATCATTAGGGCAAGGATCTGTTAACAATTGATCCAGACGACCTTAATGGTTGAATTTAGACCCTCAGGAGCAGGATCTGCCTCTGACATAAACTTTAAATATCCTTGTAAGGTGCATCTATAGTTCCTGGCAGAGAAGTTCTCTGAATTAAAGGAAAAAGATTTGTTTATTTGTTTCTACACAGAGCCCAACAGCTGCAAGAGAAACTCCCTTGCTTGTATGAAGATGGAGGTTTAATTTTTTGACTTCCACCTGAGAGGTGGAGGATGGAGCACTCAGTGCTGAGATGAGCAGGTCAGGACTCCTCTGCATGCTGGCATTACCCCACAAGGTTAGGACTGCTAAAAATGACATTTTTTACTGATCAGCTGGCCACTGCCAGTCCCTCTGTACTAACCAAATGGAGAAAAAAAAAAAAAAAGAAAAAAGGGGAAGAAGTCTTGTGGCAGGAACTTAACTGCATGCTCCAAATTACCTCAGAAATCCCCTCCATCTTTTATGGATCAGGATCTGTATTTTTGGATCAGGACCTGCTTCTACAAACATTTTCCAGCCCACAGAAACACAGCAAATCTCCACATTCATTTAGATGCCACTTAGCAAAGCCAACGTGGATATCTAGGAATTAATATGTGGGTATCTTCTAATCTCTGCAGGGGCTTCCTGCACCAGGAGAGCACCAAGATAAATTTGTGGAAGCTGCATGGCTGCAGCAGAATGAGGGAATCTCACTGCTGGGCTGCATTTCTCTTGTTCATGACTACTGACAGCTTCCAGCCACTGTGGCCAGCCTCTCCTACTCATCTTTAAAAAAAAACCCAATTAATTGTCTTAACATCTCAGTGTGTTCTGCATAGCTACCTGCTCCCAATAAATAAAACCCTGCAGGGACTTGGTGTTTTTTCTCAGTGTTTGAGCAGTTGTCTGGACACCTGGAGAAGTGAGAGCTGGCTCCTGCCAAGGATTCCCACAGCAGCACTGGGGGGGATCAGAAAATTCACAAACAAGGTCCCAGCTCTCCCAGGCTGAGCCCCAAGCTAAGCCTAGCTTCCCAAGCCGATTGACATGGCACACAGGCAGCTCACTGTGCTGAGCCTGCAGGGCACAGAACTTTTCAGAGCATCTCAGAGCAAAGCAGCTCTCAAACCTGGTTTTAACAAAGCCAAGCCAGGCAAGTCCAGGTCTCAAACCCAGCAGTGTCTGGGCTTCACCTTCAGTGCAAACATGCAGAGAGCCCAGCTCACCTTTGGGTGGGTGAGGCAATCCTAAACCCATCCCTGAACTTCTGCCTTTTTATCCTTGTGCTTCTGAAGTGCTGGGCTCTTTTTGGCTTCCCCTGGAGCCAGCCAGACCCCCAAGGATGCTGTGCCTTCCTGCAGGGCACAGTCCCTGTCCAGGTGGGAAAATAAAGATGTTGGGGGGATGTTTGTAGATACCTGTCCTGGTTTCACCTGGGAAGGACAGGCTTAGAGGTTTTTCTCTGTGATAAAAACTTCCTCTGTGAGTTAATGGGACCAATTGAAGGCTGGCTTGGTTATTGGCAGCCTGAAAAAAACAACTGGAGAAAGTTAGTTCTCTCTGTGGACACACATTTTTTCCCTTCTTGTAAAAAAGTCCCTATGGCCTAACAAAAAACAACTTCTCTCTCCAAAGTAAACAAAAAAAACCCACTATTTAAATTAAAAACTGACTAAAGTATTTTTTATATATTTGCTTTGTTATTATAAAAGTTTTAAAAAATAGTCTAAAAATCTTATTCTAAATTTACTTTTTCTTTCTCTTCCTTTATATAACTAATAAAGTTTTATATACCCTTTTAAGTTTCAGGCCTGCCTTACTCTTTTACTCCTAGTTCTATCTCACAACAAAAAATAAATATATTTAAGTTAACAAGTCAAAACTATAACATTACCCATATTTCATATCCTTCAAATGATCTGCTCCCACACCCCAAGGGCCTGTCCTGCTGGTACTCTGCCTGTGACAACTCTCAGTGCTTGATATTTTTAATCAGAGATTATCAGCAGAACAACTGATAACATGTTGTAATGATCTTTTTATTCCTTTTCCTTAGGAAAAAAAATCCAGGATCACTGAATATTAGTTTATTCCAGACTCACAAATACATGCCTGCCACTCTTGAGCTACTACAGTGTTGCTCTCACCAATCAGCTGGGTCACAGATAAATAGAGAGAATAAGTGTGTACATATATATATATATTTTTTTTTTTTTTTCCCATTTCTGGCTTCCTGCATCACAGAATCAGATCATTGCCAATACTATCTGTGAGAGCAATCCAGTATCAAGGGTTATTCACACAATAATCACTGTAAAACAATGCAACAAATCTGGATTTCTAACTTGAGCCTGATCAGAACAGAGTAATGCTGCTGAAAGAACATCCAGACACTATGGCTCTGCCCATTACCTATAGATAAAAAAACCTCTTTGGCAGGGGAGATGTTTACAACTGCCCTAATCAGAAGCTTCTCACACATTTTTATTCCATCCTGCACCTTCTGTTGTAAATCAGGCTTTAAAAAGCAGATAGCAGCACTGATCTCATGTCAAGAGTGAGAGATGTTTGTTTAATGGGCCTTTAAATTGTTTGTTTTAGAAAATACACATACCACTGCCAATACAATAACTCCCCACCATATTTTTAACTTGCTCTGTCTTTATACAATTAAAAAAAGAAAAAAAAAAGTCAGTATAAATAGCAATAACTTTTGTTTGTTTGCATTTTTCCAAAACATCCTTTCACTCTTTTCTGGTTTCTTTGTAGACAGCTTGTGGCTGAAATCAGGTTTTGAAATACACCCTCTTCAATAATTCAAGGAAAAAGAGAAAAAAAAAAAAAGAGAAAATAAAAAAAATAAAAAAATATATAAATAAATAAAAAAATAAATAAAGCTGATTGTATGAATCGGAGCTGAATGGTCACTCTCTTCCACAGAGGAGTGTGAGTGCATTTTGAGGTGCAAATGCAAACCAGAGCCCTGGAGCACAGAGATCTGTAAAGTTCTGATTCTAGAGCTCAGCTAGGAGCTTTAGGGGCTCCATTTCACTCCTTCCTGGGCTTCTTTGAGAGACTCAGCTGCTTTGTTTTTAATAATTACTTGACATGTGTAGTTTAAAGCATAACAAATTATCTTGCTCAACAAGTGTATGTCTTGAACCCTTTCTATAGACCTGATGAAATATGGTTTATTATGTACGTGTATAATTTTTCAGAGGTCTTTTTTTTCCATTTTATCGTGTGGAGTGCTGCAAATATCAAGGAGTCCAACTTGCTTTTGTTTTCCTTATCAGGTGACAACCAAAATAAAAATAAGTTTTCAGCTTTTCAGGAAGTTTGCATGTTTTTCCCCTGTTAGGTCCACTTTGCAGGTCTCAAACATATGAAAGCTTTAAATATAATTTGTTCCTAATTGCAGAACAACTTGTTTTCTATTTTGATTTCGATGCAAATTTGCTCCAGTAACAACAAATTATTTCAGGTCATAAAAACACAGAGCAGGGGGATAGAAAAAACAGTTGGTTCTGAGGGTCTGCTGCATCTCCTCGTTTTCCTTAAAAGATACAAAATTATAGTGCTGATTAACTTAATAAGCTAGGCTAATTACAGAAGGTTCCAGAAGACATTGGAGAGCCAGAAATTCCCTAAAACTAACAGCAGGTGATGCTATTTATACTTGGTTTTTGTAAATTGCAAAATTATTTAGAAAATAAGTGCGTCTTGAGTGATAATAAACTGATTAAACAGAAATTGAATGGAAGAAGCAAACACACCTCCCTCCCTGATCCATAATGAAAGTTTCTGGTTTCAAAAGATTGAGAGGGTTGAAACAAAATGTGGACTGAAAAGGTAAGAACTTAGAGAATGCATAAGCTTTCTCTACTTGTTGCTCCAAAAACCCACAAATTGGATAGAATTTGTATTTTGCACAAGGGAAGAATTATAGAGAAGGGCTCTGAGCACTACAGGATGAGTAGCAGTGTTTTTAAAAATACCAGAAGGAAACAGAAAGCTTTCAAGGAGAGGAAGAAGGCATTTATTGGAAAGAAGGCTTTGTTCATAGCTGACAATAAGGATTAAGTGAGAACAACTGGAGTCCAACAGACTGCAAAGAAATGAAAATAAAGCATAAGTGATTATTCACTCGTATGAAGCCAAAAGGAAAAGATGATGCTCTGTAAAGAAGGAGGAGCAGAAGCTGAAAAAAACCCCAACAAAACAAACAAACAAACCACAACAAACCAAACACCTGTAGGGAGTTTTCATAAATTAAACTTTGGTTTTTTTAATAAGAGTTACGTTGGCAAACCTGCTCTTAAAAGTGGGTAGCTAAAATAGAAAAAAGTGGTAAACTTTTCCAGAGCTGAAACAGGAGAAAAACAAAGGACCTAGATGCACTCATGTTAAAACACCAGCTATTGTCTGCACAAGTGTTATGTGAAAAACAAAAACAAAAAAAGGACAGGAAGTCACAAATTATTTCTTGATGCTTCAAAGAAATATCTTGGTTCAGGCAGCATGAACACCATTAGCAACTCTGGCATCATACATGCTTTTAAAGACTGGGGAAGGAGTGAGCAACTCTTTTCCCTGACCTGACTAGTACAGAAAGCTTCAGGGAAGAAATCCACAGTGAGAAATGTTGACAAGAGAATTGCAAAATAGGAAAATAGTGACATAAGTAGAGAGTTAGATAAAATGCAACACAGGTTTGCTAAAGGTAGGAGTTGACAAACTTGACATCCTGCTTTGATATAATTTTCTAGGCAAGGGCAACACAGCAGATTTAATCTATTTGATATTGAGAAAAAGCACTGGATTTTGTGTTACATATGGCATTCCTAGTTAAAATAAATAAGATTGAAAAAAACCCCAACAAAACAAACAAACTATATATATATATATGTGTATATATATATGTATATGTATATGTAGCTAGTCCTACACAGATATAAGTGTCAGCAGTGCTGGCAGCTCTAAGTGCCAAGCCAGAGGGATGCCTGAAAACACTTTTTTCAAAGTCTGGCCCTGCAACAACCTTTATTTTCATTCAGTAGCCTGACACACAGCAAAGGCCTGCTGAAGTTTCCCCAAGAACCACACGTTTCAGAAAATATTGTCGATATACAGGAGGATCCAAACACTGCAGGGCTGGATCTGCACGAGTGTTTTCATTTGGAGCATAACTCTCCCTGTAAGCAAACATTGGAGGAGTCAGTCCCACTGTTAGTGGGGTCTTTGCTGCTCAGGACCAGGCTAGGGATAGAAGGAATTCCTCTCTGCTGTCATTGTCCAAAAGCTTGGACCACAGGAGCCCTCAGCACACTGAGACAGAAGCAGATTTGCTGGGTGGACCAGCTTGTGCTCTTTGCCAGATACAGCACTGGTCTCCTGGAGGACTTCAGACACAGAAAAGATATGTAATGCACAGAGTTCCAGGTTATACATCTAAGATTAAGCAAAAACCCTCATATTTGGAAATGCCACAGGGGAAAAGAGGTTATGGCTTCATCAGAAGGTGATTTTGAAACAGAAATATAACACACTAGGTGTGCCTGTGAGGAGAGGGAACTCCAGAGCAGAGCAGAGCAACCCACAGCTGCACCTTGGCTGCCTGGATGTATCTCCCGTGGCTGGGCTACCACATCCTCTGTTTCAGAGCCCCTCTGTCCCACTGCAGCTCTCAGCCACCTCTTCCAAGCAGGGCTGGCTGCTCAGTTCAGCTCCTGGCAGCACTCACCCAGCAGCCCCAGTCCAACAGGGACCAGTTCTTCCCTCTTGGAAGGGAGGCAGAGGGGCAGTGCCACTGCTCTGCTGGCTGCTCCAGCCTCCTGGGCAGCTGCCAGGGGTGCAGGAGGCTCAGCTTTTCCCCACCACACACAGGGGAATCCACCCAGGGCTGCCCAGGAACGTGGCACAAGTGTGGGTGGGCTGCCCCATCCACGCTGCTCATCCTCCTGTGTCTGCTGGGAGCAATGCTCAGCAGAGCAAACACTGCTGTCAGGTTATTTTCCTTAAGAAAAAGGGCCCAGGACTGCCAGGACCCCTCAATGCTTGTGGAATTTCCTGTTCAGAGAGGCTGACACCTGCTGCCTTCCCCCTAAGACCCAGTCTGGGCATCTGGGAACAGCCAACAGCCCAGACTGCAGCTCAGAAACAGAGCCTGGGTTAAAACACACACACACACACACACTCTCCCAACATAAAAATACAGCATTGATGCAGTGACAAACTGAAAAAACACTGCTATGACCTCACCCCACCACAGTGGGGTAGACAAGCAGTGGAAGGCAGTTAAATGTGGTGCAGAATTAAAGGGGTCAGCATAGGCAGCCTCCCCAGACCCCTTCCCTGCCTCTGTCTGAGCTCCATTGGCAGCAATGTTTGTCTGGGGTCCCTGGGGTCCATCTGGGGTCAGTCTGCAAAAGGAGATTCACCCAGAGCCAGTATTATGAACTCTTCCAATTTACCTGGTAATTTTTTTCCTATTTTAAGTAGGCTTGAAAGCTATTTGAGAAGAAATCATTTTGATTCTTCAGTCAAAGTGAAGAATTTGTCAGGGTAGAAACCTCCCTGAAATCCTCTCTGATTCATGGAATATTAACCTACTTAAGCTACATTATGCTCAAAAGCTGTGGTGCTGGATGACATGGAAAATCCAGAGGGAGCTAGATCAATCAGAAATTAAGACTTCCAGATGCCATTTTATAAATTAATGATTTGGTTTCCCATTTGTACAAGTGCTGATGTAAACAACAATTCTCAGAAACCCCCTAGTACAGAAAAAACCAAAGGGCCCAGCAGCATATTTTAGTGTTACAGTAGTTCAATAAGTGCATTTATTGCAGTTCCTTGGGGGGTTGTGCAATGTGTATCATAGACAAAAATGTTTTATGGGCCAAATCCTGCTCTCAAACTTCATTAGAGTCCTTAAACTGGCATAATGGAAAATGAACATGCTTCCTCTGAGATCTCCAAATCTCTTTTGAAATAAGGACAAAAATAGGAACTAAAAATATTTACCATCTGGAAGGCACATAAAATCTACAAAAGAAAAAAAAAAAAAGAAAAAAATGCAAAGTAGCCACCTACTCATTAGAATTGATTACCTCTTCTAGATACAGGAAGCCATCCACCCAAGTTTTCTTCTTTTGGCACACTCTGGCACAAGTTAAAACTGTGTTTGACAATGATCAAATGAGTGTTGATGCTTTTTTTTTTTTTGCCTGAAATCTCACCTAGGTGATTTATCTTTATTAAAAAGGAAAGAGCTGTTTGTTCTAATTGTACTAGAAATAAATCTTGTGGTTATTTGGGAGTTCATTCTAAGGGAAGGCACAGACACCACCCCATCTGAAATTCTGTTTGTCCCATGCTATCACTCCTTATGTGCTCAGGTGTGTATGTACAGATATTTTATTGGCCCTGCTATATTGCTATGAAGGGAACAAGCTGGCTAGAAAAGCCCTTAAAAATAAAATTAAAAAAAAAAAAAATCAGAAGGATAAAGGCATTCCCAACTTTTGTGTCAGGACTGCAGGATCAGACAGCTGAAGTGTCCAAAGAATTTCACCATAAACCATTGTGTTGTGTCCGTGTGCACTCAACACCTAAACAAAAAAATTGGACTGAAGTTTTACAAACAATCTCTTCCTCTTAAATTTCTTCCTACTTTAGTGCCACATGAGAACCTGCATAGAAAATTCCAGCTCCCAAAGGCAGAGCCAGGAATACTAAAGCAGGTTTTTTGCTTTTCTGATTAAATGCCTTTATAACAATATTGTGGGAGCATTCACTTACTCCCTGTGCTTGGAGTCTAGCAAACAGTCTAGAAATCACAGTGCTCTTAGAAAGAATTATGGTTGTTTCAGTTACTTATCACAATCATTCAAACAGCTTTAAAAATATATGCTTCGTTTTGCTTAATATGTTTAAGACCACAGTGAAGGGGGGAAAAAAAAGTATCCCAGTTTCCCAGGAAAAATAATTGCCAAAGCTGAAGGGTCAGTTTCTTTCCCTCCAGGCTTGCAACAAATCAAAGGCATTGCTTGAGAAATGGCTATGGATAACTAGGGAAATAACTAGCAAATTGCTAAGAAGCTATTTTATTATGTCTATGAGAATCCAGTTATAAACCGATTACTGAAAGAAATAATCCGCTCCTGCACCCTAAAATTGAGCTGTCTGTTCATTATTTTGAATAAAATTGGGGCAGCTCCAGAGTGAAGGAACATTGTGTTGCCATTTGTACTGCAGGGGCTCAAACATGAACTCTGGTAAAAGTGACTGAGGGCCAACCCTCCTGTCTTGTCCAATGCTAGAGACACAGTGGAATGAAAACTGCTTTTATTCTGCATTGCTTGAGATGAAATATCTGGGGGAAAAGGACTTTGAGGAATGGGATGAAATGGAAGGCTGTTTTTGGGAAGGTTAGAAGCAGCACAAGCCTACTGAAGGGTGATCTTATATTTAGGATAACTCTTCCCATTGCAGGTTAAACTACTGCTACCTGCAGGTCCCCTCAAGATGAATGGTTGCTCCATCAAGATCACTTCCAGTGCTTACAGAGCATTGCCCAGAGCTGATATTAAACAAATCATAAGCCATTTGGAGGGAAGAAATGCAGTAAAACAGACACCATACTGACCAGGAGGTCCCCAGGGTTTTTTATGGGCTGCACACATTTCTACTTGGGGGCACCAGTTGGAATCGAGCGAGAATCAGCAGCGTGACATTTACTCAGTGAAAAAATAAATGCAGTAATCTCAGCACGTCAGAAAGTGCATCCACACAAACACATGAGCACACCAATCCTGTGCTGGCAAGCTCTGGAACACCTGGCAGGGAGAGGGGCTCTGCAGAGACAGAGATGGAGAGAGGCAGGGAAGGAAACAGTGCTTCAGCTCCTGAAGCACATCGTACCTGGGACACTTTGGAGCATGGAAACAGGCTTGAAGAATCAAACTGGGAGCTAGGGATGGACTCCAGCTCCAAGGAATGTTCAACTACTGGATGGCTCCTCAATGGTGTCCAGGTTCAAGGGATAATTTCACAGATGAACATGAAAAAACCAGCAGGGTTGGGCCAGTAATGAGTTTTTTACTGTTGATTTCTCACACATGATCATGTAGCATCCCCACTTCCCCAGGAGATGGGAACAGCTGATGTGGAAGTCCAGAGATACCTCCTGGTTTGTGTCTTACTGAGCTGAAGGCAGTCCTGCTTTATGGTCTGGAACCTACCCCTAAAATTGCCCCAAGCAATTTCACCCCAAGTAGGTGACTCGTTTTGTTTCAATGGAATTTTGCTGAATTAGAAGACAATTTTGGTTTATTCTGTATAGACAGTCTTCCATTTATGCCATCTTCTGAAAGCTACTTTAACGCTGTAAACTATTTTCCTTTTCTTCTTTGCATTAAAGACCTAAAAACATAATCCAAAGATGAAAAAAAAAATCTGTTTTCCTGACCCACCCTTCTTCCAATGTTTATTATTTTAGCTTCATGTAAGCCTTGCTGTGATAATTCCCAAGGTCAGACCTTCAGGACTACACGAGATTTAGACTGCAACACCATTTTTCTCCTCCCATCCAGATTCTCATGCTCACAAAATAGCCAAAGCACTTTGGCTGGAACTTTTCAGCTGCACATGAAGGCAGCAAATGAATTACAGTACACACTGTATTCAATAACAGTGAATACTTCAAAGCTCCCTAATAACTAGGGCATGAATGTAAAATGTGTTGCTCTGCACATCTAAGAGTTTTCCCCTTTCTCATCATGTTCTTTGAAAAGGTGGCTTTATTCAGATTTTTGTGACTGTTCTTGTTCTACAAAAGCACTTTTAGGATTTTATTGAGGTTTACATACACCAGTGTTCAAGACGAAAGGCTTTCATGTCAATTATTAATAACAAAATCTTTCATCTGTCTATTTAAAAAAACAAAAACATGATCCTTTTTTTTCTCATTTTGATGTTTAATTTAGAATGAAAATCAAACTCTTTAAAAAAGTTTTCCTCACTATCACAAGGGAAACTATGATGTTTTTAAGAATTCTCTCTATGAAGATAATGCCTACTAAAAATAAAATAAAAAATAATAAAATAAAGGGCTTAATTCTTGAGCGTTGAGCATTTTTAATGATTTCAACAGGAGTGGAAATGCAGTTAGGATCTCATGGAATCAGAGCACAAAATGCTGTTCCTACTATTGTATTTGGGGATAATCAGTTAATTGGCTTAGAAAACGACTCAACAGGGACTTCAAAAGCTGAAAAAAATGGAAATATTCCTGATTTAAAGAAAAACCCTATTTGGTTTGGCATCTATTCCTTCAAAACCTCCCAGCAAGACCACAGAGACTCCCCAAATTATCAGAGAGCACGAGGGTTTGTCCTGTGGTGACCTGGAGTCCTGGTGCCTTGCCATGCTGCAGAGCCATTGCCCATAGACAGGCACCTGAGCCTGTAGGACAAGCAATTAAAATCATTAATTAATTAATTAAGAGTCATTGCACAGCCCTGAGTGCAGCATCCCTGCCCAGGACCCGTGCCTGTCACATTTCATGGCAGTTTAAAATTAGAGCTGCAAGCGGATTCCATCCCATTCCATTCATTTTTATTTCTGCAGCACTAACTACCACAGAAAAAATCCTGCTTCCCTGAAACACTCATCAGGTGTCACTTCATACAGACTTCTCTTCCAAATATCTGATAGACCGACCAAATTTCATATTTAGGGTTTGAAATTAAATTATTTTGTTTGAGACAGCAGCGCCGTCAGTTCTTGAATTTAATTTTAAAAACTTCTTGTCCTTCTAATTACATTTATATTTCAATTAAGATTCAACATTTCTAGCCTGATTTCACTTTTCTAACACATTTCATCACTGGATTTTGAGCTATAGGTGGATGTACCTTGAGGTATTTTCCTATGCTTGAAGAAGCTGCACCCCAGAAGTCAGGTGGTTGCACACCTTGTCTTGCTGTGGTGTCTCCCATCAGCCATAGGAATTACACTTATTAAGGTGCTCTGTTTGCATTTCAAGCAGAAAATAATACCAAAATGCATCTTGAAACTCATATTGATAAAATGTGACTAGATTAATTAAAAAAAAAAAGGAATCAGCAGATAAAATAACCCAAGTATATTTTTTCTGTAACTTTTTCCTCCCTGTACACAATGCAGCTGCACTTCAGAGCAGTTCCACATTGCTTTCTCTGCACAGAACTGATTACACTTAGATTGTCTTCTCTAGCAGCCCCTATAACAATTAAAGCTGAATTTGTGTCATGGACTTCACAAAAAAAAAAAAAAAAAAAAAAAAAAAAAAGAAAAAAACANAAAAAAAAAAGAAAGAAACCCAAACAAACTTGGGCCCCTAAAAAGTTTGGAAGCCATTCCAAAATACTATTTAAAAAGCCACATGAGCAAGTTCATATTATGTATTTGACAATGTAGAGAGAAGAAAATAAAAGCAGCATGAGTTGGTGCTTAGGTCTCAAGACAGGGAGTAAAATATTTTAACTGCTATTTCAGCTTCAGTACTTTAATGATTATGATTAATCATATAATCTCTGACACATTATGGCCACACCATGCCTCAGTTTCACCCTCTGTATATCGAGGACAACAATATTCACCCCCATTTTTGAAGAGGGTAAAAGTTTTGTGAAAAGAACAGCAGATAAGTGCAAATAATTATAATCATCAATTTTGGTTATCAGAGAGCTTAAGGGGCTCCCTTCACACATGACTGATGGGTGCTTTGGGAGGAAAATGAAGTGTTTAGCCAAGATTCTGCCTTTAATTATTACTTTTCATCTTCTGATTAGGCCAGTGGTGATCCGGAAATCTTACCCACACTCTAAAGTGAAATAAACCCCTCACGTTTTTATTTGACAGCACTGAAGCTCTGTCACTGTACCTGGAGCTACATTAATTACCTGTTCTTGCTCCCCTTCCTTCCCCCCACCACACAAATGAAGAGGCAAATCCTGTTTTACTCATCGTGGATGATAGCAAAGGTGTGATCCATTTGTTCTGATTCTGTCACCATCTGCCCAGGGTCTGAGGCAGGTACCTTCAGCTCTGTTTATTATCAGTAGACAGAAACAGGTATCTCCAGAGAGCAATCTGTCTTATCCCGAGATGGGAGTGTGTAAAACAGGTCACAAAAATCACACTCTGGAGATTTTTGGGGACATTGAGGGAGCCTGAGGTGACTGGCTCAAACTTGGGTGCAAAACTTTTAGACATCCCACTCAGAATATCCACAAGAGCTGCTAAAATGATAGAATAATTCTCACTGCAGGCTGATTCAATCTGAATGGGACCAGCATCTCCCAGCACAGATAAAGTCTGGCATGGACAGTCATAGTCAGCAACTGTGAATTTGATGCCTGACATAAATCAGGAGATAATGGTGAGATTGTAGCTTTGAGAGCCATCAAATGAACTCGACCCACTCATCATTAATCAAACATCCTTTGCTTCCACATCCCAAACTTTGGGGCCTCCATGCACGAGGCAGCAATGCTAAAATGTGCAGCTGAGCATCTCTTTTTTTCTGGAACAGCAAGTTCCTTATTGCTAATAATAGTAAATTAGTTACTATTGATTCCCAAACACTGTGGTTATCACAGTCTAATCATTAACCTTCCTGCAAGGTGGGAAAGTTCCCTATCAAAAGGAATCAATTTTAAATTTGGG
>VWZS01007730.1:119817-158208 GCA_013397075.1 Rhabdornis inornatus | reverse complement strand
AATAAAATTACTTCCACAGGTTTTCTTCTTGGGCCAATATTGCAACTGGTAATAACATCAAATCCTCCTGATGCCTGGTCTAGCATTATTAACACAGGTCCAGCTTTATTTTAAACCAAAGTTTTTGGAAAACAGACCAGCACCAAGTCTAAAATGTGTGTGTCTCACCTGAATGCAAATTTGCAGTCAGACTTTTGGCTTTGTGCAGCCCTCATGTAGCACCAGCCAGACTTTTCTGGGTTCATTGCACACAGATGATAATTGTGATAACTGGGAATGACAATCCTGAGTCTTAGGGAACCAAAGTGAACCGAGTACAGATGCACAAAGGCTGCAGCCTGCATCACAGCTATAATCATCCTGACTGGTGGAATAAAAACGATTTAGGTCACACCACAGAAATACTCAAAAATCAACACTGCCCTGAATGCAAAATGAGACTGAAACCAATAGCCAGCCTGAACTTTGTTCACAAATTCAAATTTCCAACAGCAGCAATGCCAGCTCTCACTGTTTTCTTTGGGACTGTTGTGATATTTGTTGTTCTTCTTAAAGTCCTGGCACCTGTGGTCAAGGGATTAGGTGTTGATCTCTGCTTTCTTCTGAAATAAAAGTAACTTTTTCAAGTTTGAGGAAACGCTTCTAAATGTTGCCTGTGCATGGCAAGCTGTGGGCTGGTATGGGCTAGTTCTTTCTGTGCTGCAGAGCAGCCAGACCCAAAGCAGCTCTGAAGCAGAAATCTCATGGTGAGAGTGCTGTCAGTAACTCCTCTGGAGGTGCATGTCTGCTATTAAGCTTTTTAGAAAGTTTTTTTAATTTTTTTTTTTAAAGTTGTCTGCTATTAAGATTTTTTTGAAAGCTGCTTGCTTGTGATCTGCTGGTGTAAAGAATGGGCAGACCAAATTCATGTTTAACTCTTCAGGCAAAAATATAGAGGAAGTGAATGGAAAAAAAAAATTATCTCAAGCCCATATTTGGCCCCAGGATTTGCTCCAATATCATGGTTTTCTTGCCAGGTGAGATGTGTGTGGGATGCAGGATGTTTCTGTAGCCTAAGAGCTTGTGAAGACACACCTGCATGTGAGAAAGATTCCCAGTGCTGTCCTTTCCATGTCCTGCTCCAAGGGGACTGAACAAATCTTGAACAGGATAGGGTTCAGTTTTCAGCCTTGAAATTTCAGTCCACTCCCACCTCTAGTGGGACTAAAATCATCACTTTTCTAAACTTAAGAAGCTGTTAGGAAGAGGAAGAAGATTTTGGCTATGATTTGATGGGCACTCCGATCAGGTGCCTATCATAAGCAATATGATTTATTAAAAAAAGGAAAATAATATTTGTGAGCAGCCACAAGGCAAAATTTGATGTTGTTGTTAATTTTGCTAAGATTGGCTAGTGAAAAAAAAATACAGAAATCAAAGACTGGATATGGCCACTGGGAAGAAGAACAAACAAACAACATTTTCATATATTTTCTGTTTTGCATGGAGTTTTCCTGGAAGGGCCCATCAGGGTCAGAATAGAAATTGTTGTGATGCTTCTAGAGAGAAGAAGTGTGAATTCTCCTAATGAACAGGGCTTCCCCTTACCCAGGAAACACTTCTCATTTCTGATGTTTTTTAATTCCTATTTAAAACAAAAGGTTTAAAATGTGAGAAACAGAAGTCAAGGATACCAATTTTTTTTTTCTATCTGGGACTTTCACTTACTCTCACCAGAAACAGATGACACCAGTGAAGTTGTGCTGGGTTTCCACCTTTGTAAGGAGTTCAGCACCAATTCCTGCATGAATGAATAATCTTTGTTAAATGTGATCCAGCCTGCAAAGCTTTCCTCCAAGATATTCCTGTTCAAGGGGCTATTATCAGGGCAGTCCTAGTTCCCAAAGCTCAAATTCCAACTTTCCCAGTGTTTGGAAAAAACATAATATTTACCAATTACCTTCAAATTTTTAAATTTTTGTATACATCTACATCCTGGCACATAAAGAAATATTCCAAATACTTTGTGGTTTTTATAGCTGTTTATTCCAAGTGAGATAAACCAGGCAATGCACAGAGTAGATTACAGAGGAGGTTTTACCTGCTGCTCTGAGGCCAGATGTGCACATAACCAACACTGGGAAAGCACATTTCTAATTTTACTGAACCACAAGACTGGGAATTAAATGAGAATTTCCATTCAGAGAGAGCAGGCTTCCTTTAAGGGCATGAAGGGAAGATGTATGAGGTGAGAAAAGTATATTTAGGTATTGTCTGCCTTGATTATACCATCTCCTTTGGTTTTTCAAAGGAGAAGGAAACAAACTGGCTTGAATTCTCAGCAGGTTGGGCTTAGAAATGTTACTGAAGTGTAATAGCTCCCCCTGCCAGGTTTAGATAATAAGCTACATTTCATACATGTGTAGATACCTTCACACACACTCCAGAAATAAATTAACACCTATGTTACCAATTGCTGTCATTGCTTTAATCTTCAATGATTATTAGATCAAAAGGAAAAAAAAAAACAATATGTGCCCCTAATGTGTATTAAAGTAATTTTGTAAAACTTTCAAAGAAGCAGATATTAATATTAATTTGAATTCAGTGTGGGCAAGAGAAATGTAAAATTATTCCAAGCAGTAAGGGAGAATTGAACTAAATTACAACATTTTAATTTTGCTTTAATTTACTGTTAACTTTTCAGTCTTCTATCAAATTACCCTATTTTTTAATCTCAGGCAATTAATTTCATGAAAGGTAATAGTGGTCTAAAATTTGTTGACTGCTGGCAAGCTGGGACCAAATTCTTTTTGTGTTGCACCATGTTTGGTCCATTTTTGTCTTCAATAAAACTGATGAAAAGAGTTCAGAGCTAACAGCTTTAACCTTCAGAAACTTACACTTATGACTGAAGAAATCCCACAGGATGATTCTGGAAAGTCAAGCGATTAAAAAAAAAAATAAAAATAAAAAAAAATTCCTGAACAGGTAGAATTCAAATCTCTCATGAAGTCCCCAGTTTTAAAAGCACTCAGCAATTCTATGGATCCATGAAAATGTCTGAACACGTGTTTATGTCTACAGAGGAGATACAGTGGTAATGACTGGGCTGAAGTCCTGAAAGTCTGAGTGTGAAAGTATGTAATAATAATAATAATAATAACAACAACAATAATAATAACGAGAAGAAGAAGAAGAAGAAGAAAAAGAAGAAGAAGAAGAACTTATTCAAGAAAATATACTTTTGCAATCCTCTCCCTCCTCTTCCATCTCATCCCCACCCTGGTTTATGAATTAATATTTAGACCCAGCAATTTTTTGATAATCTTGCAGTTAATTTACAATGAGTCAGTCAGGCATCCTTCACCTCTAATGCAAATTACCAGTGTATGTGATTAATGAATTTTTTATTGCTGGCTGTTTACTGTATTCAGTTCAAAATATTGAGGAACTCTAAATTAGGTCCCATGGAATTCATGGAAAACGTAAGTAAAAAAATTGTTCTTCAACTTTCCTTTTCCAGCTGCTGCTATTTGAGGTCACCTATTTTCCAAACTGGGACAAAAGATTTTCCAGTGAGTTCACCAAGTCCTTAAATTTAATGTCCTGTTCTGGAAGGAGCTGGACAGGTAAGAATGAAAGGAGAGGTGATGTGGGAATCAAAAAGGTGCTTGCTGCAAAAAAAAATTAAAAAAATAATTCCTCCAGGAGACACCAGCGATGGCTTTAGGAGGGAAGGCCCTGGCAGAGCCGAGTGGGGCTGGTGCTGGAGCCTCTTTTGTGTCTGTGTAAAATGTGCTAGAACAATGAGTGTTTAAATGGAGCTAAAAGCCCTCTTTGATCTCACCTGGTGACGGAGGTGACAACAGCAGCAAACAGTGGCAGAGTCTATCTGTCATGATTTGAGATGCTGAGCTTTAGGGATACACAGGAGGAGACAGAATTGAGATGAAGATAAATGCTCTTATTTCCTTATGGCTACTCCATTTCACTGTCATTAGCACGGGAATTCTCAGGCACAAAAAGCAGCATATTCAGAAAAACTCATTCAACAGACACCTGTTTTTCAAGACTGTCCATTGCTAAGTGAGAAAGACAAGAGTATACTTTAATTTATTTTTGCTCATTGTTTCACCCTTATTCCTCTCATAACTTCTAAGGAGAAAAATCAGGAACAAATTCCTATCATTTAATGCTTTAATATTAAACCATTGGACACTTCAGAGGCTGTGATCAACTCCAAGCTCATATCCTGTGCTGCTGGCAGCTGTAATGGTATCAGTATGGATCCCATGAAAAGCTGCAGTAAATTGAAATTAAGGAATTTTTGCAGCTTGAAATCTTGTGTCCTTTATAAGTGAAATTATTTTTTGGTACCTGTTTGTATGAAGTCAAAGTCAAGGCTCCTATTCAACACAAATAAGGATCTATTTTGCCCATTTGACCAGAAGTTTGAGAAGTGAATACTTCTCAAGAATAAATACAGGAACTTGTCAAAATAAAGTTTGAGAGGAAATATTGCAGATTCCCTACATCATTAGTCACTTTTGAACATCTAATGTTTCCCTTCCAGGGCCTGGATTCAGGAATCTATCTAGTGAGAGGCAAACTCCATGAAAAGAAAACGAAATCACAAAATTAATCTCACATCGGAGAACCTTGTCTATTGGGCATTTTGTCTTTCATAAAAGCATTACAGAGACAGAAAATAAAACAATACGTGTTGATTTTTGGGAGAGTACAAGTCAAGAATAGAGAAAACCATCTAAGCTTTTATGGGAGGTGGACAAAATGCATAATAATTTTCATACTGCAATGATCTACTTTCAGCTTGAGAAGACTTTGAGTCTCTTTTGTATGATTGAGGTACACAGGTCTAAAAATAGAGAAAAGTGAAATGGTCAGGAGGTGACCAGGAAGAATAAGTGCACAGGCAAAGGACAAAGCACTCCTGCCCATGTCTCAAAGAGATTGCAGTACAGTTTGATTTGAGTTCATATCTGTTACTAAGCACAGAAAATGTTGTAAATGCATAATTAGTGTGTCCATTTGACAGCCTACAAGATCTGCCAGCACATCTGAGGGAAAAGATCAAAGCAAAGAATTCACAGACTCGTGCATGCAACTATGAAGTTATTGTATGACGTTTTTCAGTTTAACTACAAATTCTACTTGTATGTAAAAATGTCATTTACATTTTTGCAGAAGTTCTTCTAAATTAACTTTCATTATTTATTAATTTAACCTGATGATGTCTTATAATTAGAACTTCTGAGAGATTGACTACAGTGTGGCACTTCCCTGTAATTAGAACTGCATTGTTCACGACTGCAGAAGTTTTTAATGTACTCACTCACACCTCTGCTTGCTTGAGGAATGAAGTGGGTGAAAAAACCTGAAAATATGGGCACATGTAAATACATATAACTATAATGTCAAAAATCTAGGCTAAGAGTTGTTTAATTTAAATGGTTTAGATGGCAAATAGTTATTCTGATATGGAAAGAAGCAGTAGAAAAGTGAATGGTAGCCCAGAAGTTGTTAAATTACACATATGGGTTCCTTGGAGGTCTGGTTATATAGCTGTATATATGCATTTTGATATAGGAATAGTGGCAAATGATAGTTGCATACCATAATAATAATTACTGTTTATTTACAGCAGTATAAATTACCTCCATTTTATACTGGAATAACAAAAACAGAGATCTGCTCGCTGATTTTGCCCAGCAGTCCTTTCAGCCAAAGAGTGACAGAACCAGAAATTGCCCCATTCTCTTTCAAAAGGAAGAGAAATCATGGAGTAAATGCATCACATTTAACTCATTCCCTTTATTTCGTATCAGAAGTACTGCATTGTGCATCTGGGTCTTTAATGAGCCCAGCAAAGACAAAAGAGAGATGTTCTGTTCTCACTGACCTCCCTGGCTATGGCAGGGAGAGTTTTAAACTTAACTTTTTCAGGAGAGCTGAGATACTGGGATGGCAAAGCAGCAAAACCTTCCTCTCTCCAGATGGAGCATTGTTAATATTCTGGATTTGTGGCGCTGCACTATTCTGAAACAAATAAAGCAAAGTAATAAAAAAAAAAAAGAAGTTTATTTGCCATATGGCTGTTTATTTCTCTGTGCTCCAGCTCAGAGATAAGTAATGTATGGTTTCTCAATATGGCACATCCACACACTCCTCCCAGGTGCATACAATCCAGCACACCTAGATTAACACAAGCCAAACTCCTTTTGATTGCACTGAACATGTGGCATCGTGGCTTAAGGGATTTTCTCCTCCAGTGGAAGTACAAGACATGTTTGACAGCCAGCAGAGGAAAAGATGCATTTAGGACTGAAAGGAAGAGTGCAGGGGGAAGAAGCAGGTGGATGCAAAGGCACAAAAGATAAAGTGGCTGGTTGTTTAAAATTTTCTATGTGAAATTAGTGCTTGGGAATTTGGGATTCTGGCAGCCCAAACAAGCAAAGATTTGTCTAAAGGGAGAGTGAGAAATGAGCAGCAGCATCCCTGGCTCACCACCATCAGGAGATGTGAGCAGATACAAATGTGAGCAGACACAAATTTCTGGTACCCATCAGAGAATGACCAGAAATGGCAAAATTTCAGCACACCTCAGACACTCACAGGTGTGTTCAGGGAAGGAGTGCTGC
The DNA here is from genome assembly GCA_013397075.1 of Rhabdornis inornatus. NCBI lineage: Eukaryota > Metazoa > Chordata > Aves > Passeriformes > Rhabdornithidae > Rhabdornis > Rhabdornis inornatus. The sequence continues at coordinate 151,567 of VWZS01007730.1, read as the reverse complement.
CTGCAGTACAGGCATTTCATGGCACTTGACAGTAAATATAAATAGCATGTAAAAACATATTTATATGCATATAAAATATAGAAAGCAATCTCTAGCCAATGTTGGGTCAATCTCCAGAATTTTCCTTTGCAGCATAGGGCAGCCACAGTGTGCTGGCCTTTCTGCCCTCTCCTCTCTTGTGTCAGCAGGTGCACCTTGAACTTTTTAAAAAAAAGTAAAACCAAAATAAACCTGCTAAGGATCTTAACATCGTGTGTTAGTTAATTTTCCTGAAATTGTCAAAGCAATCAAATTGTCAAAGCAATCAAAGGAAGGCCAGGCCTGCCACAAGAACTTCAGAAGTTTCGAGCATCCCTCAGTGTCTGTTGTAGGAGAGCACAGGTGTGTATTCTCTGCTCTGCTGCAGGAGGATAAAGGCAGGCCTGAGGATGCCAGAGTTACATTTGAGGTAATAATATCATCAATAGGACTGTTCAGGTCTGGAATGGGTAACTTAGAGAAGCTACTCCATTCCTTTTACCTTCTTTGGTCCTGATTTGAGATTTTCTCTCTTATTTCTAGGACACGACTGAAGTTTGGAGTAGCAACACTACACCATTGCACATAGAAGTGAAGTGCATGTAGACACAGAAGTGTTTTGGGGGATATTACCACTCCCAGTCTCACAGCTCAGTGATGACCATGGAAAAGGAAAAAAAAAAAATGTACCAAGAAGCTCACTCTCAAAGCAATTATTCCCACACCTTCCTCTGACTGTTCATTTAGGACAGCCATTTAAGAAAATCAATGACAACATATAGTATAATTTAAATGACTTTGCAACCAATGACATTCCAACCAAAGGCCTAAACCAAGGAAATAAGGATGTGGTGCCCATAGAAAACCAAAAATATATTTTTGTTTGTTTGCTTTGCTTTATTTTAATGCAGGTGAGACTCCAGAGTTCCTGCAGGTTGTGCTGTGAAGAAAGATCTGAGTAGGCATCAAGAATAACTTGAGGGGGGACAGTGTGGTAGCTCATCCATTTTAATTCTGGATAACAAGGCAAAACTTATCTGCTGGTAGCTCTGGCTATTCTGGTGATAGGGACCTCAGTACAAAGCACTTAGGCAGGCACTTAATTTTTAAACCCAGCAGTAATCCTGATTGAATCAAGACTCTACCTTTGTGCTTAAAGTAAAGCATGTGCTTAAGTACCTTTTTGTATAGGGGCCTTAATTACATTATGTGTGTGAGAGGATATGATAATTTTAGTTGGCTTTCCCAAGAGAGCCTTTATTTAATAAAATAACTAGGTTTAATACTCCACAGGGTCATATGGGAACAGAATTGTGCTCCTCCTCCTGAAGCCCAGCACAGGGTAGACTGTAATTTAGTTGTTGGAAGCACAGAAAGTGGTGAAATGCTGTAGGTCTTAATATTGTACTGCAAGAGCATGTTTGTTTCTATTATGGAATACCTTGGGAAACCACTGTGCAACACTACCACCAGTTATTCATAACTATGTTTGAATTTACTGATGTTCTGTTCCAGACTTCAGCTGTTTTACCAGATGAGAGAATGGGAAATAAAGTCCAATTAACAGGAATTTCTTTAAAGAGAAGGAATGAAAACAAAGCAAAAATAAAACTCATGTTCTTTCCCAATAGAATCACCTGCTCCAATGAGAAAAATTCAGCACAATAAGAAGACCAAAATAAAAGTGGGGCAGATCTGTTTGCAAATAGTTTCCTCAAAAGCCCTTATTGTGATTATTCTATGATATTGTTCTGTGTGAAAAGAGCATCACACGGAAATGGTGAGCAGAGGAAGGACTGGTGAACTCACTGTAGATCCTCAGACATCACACTGAGGTGTTCATTTCAACCTTTGATTCTCCACACCACATCACCAAAACGATTCCTGCACAACCAGCTGCTCCCAAAAGTTCAAGGTAATCCTTCAAGGTAATCATTTGGGCTGGGCAACTGCAGGCAGGTGGAACCCAAGAGCCAGGATTCCACCTGAGCCTGACACTGCACTATTTACTTTGACAGCTATGGAGTCTGGAAGAGATTTTTTTCCTATTTTTTTAAAATTTATTTCAAGTGGTTTTATGTATATAACATGAGTCTTTGTATAACATTGCACTGAGCAGAGCAGAGATTCTTAAAAGTATTTTCCCATAGTGGTTACTGACTGCAGAAGGAACAAACTGCAGTAACTCTTGTGAAATAGCTGGAGCAAAGCTGAGTCATATCACATCAGGATCTGACAATTTTTCATCACTCCATTGGTTTGCAGCAGCAAAGCTGATTTTGCTTAAATGGCAAAGAGCAACAATTTCTACCAGTTGATTAATACATACTGTGCTTTTATGCCATGGACAGGCTCCATGTTATGTTGGTTTGACAGCATCACAGTGTGCTTTTGCTTAAAGAAAGAGTCCTCAGCTGGGAAAAGAACAAAAATATTTTGAATTAATATTAGAAAGGCATTTACATAAAAATAAAATAAAAGCAAATAAGTAAGAAGGCAATATTATATTATTTGTTTACAGATTTTTTTTTTAATGGAAAAATTATCTTTTACCTCAAAGTAGAGAACGAGATTTTAGCCCACTCTTGTAATTTAGTATATGTAGTAATTTAGCATTAGGATTTACAAAGCTAAAGATTAAAAAAAAATATATCCATTAGAAGTGTTAACTATAAGTGGCTTCCAAGAAATTTCTACTCAGTTCTCTTTGGGATTGACTAGCAAAAGGGATTTATGGAGCTAAGAACAGCCTCATGCACCCAGCTTGCACAGTTTAACTCCTCCTGGTCTATGGTCAGGTGCCACCTTTTGGCCACCAGCCTGCCTGTAGCTCTGCAGGATCAGCTATCCCCCACATTTCCCAATGCCTGGAATGCAGAGATCCTTTTACAGCACCTTCTCACTGAGGGAGGGATGGGTTAACAGCAGTGACATAGCTGAGGGGTTTTTCACAGAAACCCCACAGCTGTGACAACCCCCGGGTGTGCAGTGCAAATGAAGGTCTGCAGTCCCTTCCCAGACTGCAGAGTAACACAGAAATTACTGATTTAATAGCGACCTGCTCACGAGTGTCCTCCCCAGGTGTGGCCAAGCAAGGCTGGCTGCTTTTCCAATCCCACATTAATGGCTGGGAGAGTGTACAAGCTCTCACCCAGGATTTTCGGGGACAGGTTGGATAAAACCAGCCTGGGTGTTAGGAAACTGCAGTTAAAAAAAGTGATTTTCAATAATGTTGCTATTTACAGGCTTAACCTTGCTCCCACCTGAGTCAGCAGCAGACATCCAATGATTTCAGTACTGGAGGCTGAAACACTCAATACCTTTCAAACCATGAGGTCAGAACACAAATTCTTGGTGTACAGACCCCCAGCCAGCAAGGGAAAGAGGGGAAGAAATGAAGGTCTGCAACACAGATATTCAGAAATTTGAGACCTCGGTTCATCAGCATCAAATTTCAATTTGAATATGTATAAACTTCTAAGTAATAGAGGAACTAAGCTGGCAAAGTACATACACATTAGTCTAAACTCAGATTAATTTCAGATACGTGTAACAAACAGCACCCAGCTTCAATCACTTGCATAGTTCAAGTATTTGAATGGCTTAAACTTAGCCATATGCTTAAATCTCTAATGAACAGAAACCAGACTTGCTTTTTCAAAAAAAGTCTTACATTTAGCATTTGCCTAAATACTGATTTAGGCTCAGGGAGTTAAATCTATGGAATCATTTTAATTCAGAAAGACAGAGGTAAAAAGGGGGAGGAAATTTTTTTCCTTCTTCTGAGATGGAAAATCGGACAGAAAGGGACTCTGATATTCCATGTAACACCCCACAGCATCCTCCCCCTTCTATTTTCACTGTAAATAGAAGTTCACTTACTGCCATTCACTTCACAGGAATCAACTAATTTGAAAACTGCTATTACATCTCCCCTCAGTTTTCTGATCTTCAGACTAAACAAGCCCAGTCCTCTCAAATTTGCTTGTAAGACATTTTTCTATATGTCTTTGATCATATTTGTCATCTTCCTGTGGACTGCTCCTGCTTTCTTCACATCTCTCTTAAAATGTAGTAACTTGAACAGGAGATCAGAGTTGAGGGCTTTACCAGAAAATTGAAGATATTACTTGCTGGGATTTATATGTGATGCTTCTTTTTATACATGGTGGTACAAGTGGTTAAATTATTAATTTATGTACTGATTATTTTCACTTATAACCCCAAAATAATTTCTGACAAACCTGCTGTGCCCTCCCTCATCTTCTATTTGTGCAGATGTCATGAGTTTGGTCAGAGAGAATAAAATTAAGTATAGCTGCTTGGCCTGTTCATTATTTAACCACCTCTTATTTTTCCAGACTATTATTCTAATTTACTAAAACTGTTTTGAATTTGAATCTTTAGGGTGCTTGAGAGTTGTCCCACTTGGATATAGTGCACAAAAATTAATAAACATGTTCAATTCCACCCTTCATTACTAAAAATGGGGAACAATACCAAGCCTAGGAGAGGTCAAAGTGTGACTCCTCCTTTTCTGCATTGCTCCAGTGTAACAGAAACCCATTTAGATATGGTTTGGTTTTTTTTTATTTAATTCAGTTTTCTAACTGGATGTGCATACGCTTGCCCATTTTGCATTTTTTTTTGGTTTATTTATGGTGACATCTTTCAAATCATGTCAGAATCAGATGGTGGCTCACAACTACTTCATTCTGTGAATGCTGTTACCCTGCCATTGAAGGAAAAGTGATTGGTTTGACAGCTCAGTCTGATGTATCTGTCAGTTGTTACTTATCACTTTTACATCCTTTGCTTACAGGTGAGTTGAGCATTGCTCCTTATCTATTTGGCCTAGAATTTCTTTATCTGCAATTCTCCCCTGTTTAAAAATCAGATACCACATTCCCCCATTTCCTGTATTCTAGATTTCCCATCATTCTCTCATTTTCCCATTCACCCGTTCTAGATTATTTCAGCATATCCAGAAATAATAGAAAAAGTTCCTATTTTTCAAAGTAATCTCTAATTTATTCTTTGCTTATATGAATCTCATTTCTTTGTGGTGGAGAACTGAACTTTTTTTTCTATTAAGTTAAGAATGGAGAAAAATCCCCTTGGGAATTCAACACCATCTTTATCATCTTTTATGTAATCCAGTAGCTAATAAGGGAACTAATGGGGGATTCTACTGGGCAGAATCAAAATTAGCAGAATCTCTCCAAAACATATCCCAGCAATGTAACCAAAGATGTGGGGTTTAGTTTAATATTTTTCCTGTACTGTATGGGCACACACCTACCTAAATATATATCTATCAAACTGCATACTGAGCAATTGAAAAATCAAATTAGCAGGAAGATGAAACAGCTTGAAAGCTATTTCAAAAACACTTTTCAACATCTGTAAAACTATTAAAATCTTGGGAAAAAGCTCCCTTGTACTTTTTCCATTGAACTGAAAATACAGTAATTATAGTTCTGTACCATGTTGTTCCCAAACTATTATAATAAATATTTTACCTGTGTTTCTTTTTTCAGTTTTTCATCTATTGATTCCTATGCAAAAGCGAATTTAACTTGATGCAGAAGCATCAGATAGGCAAGGTTCCCCTTTGCATTTGGTGGGAGCAATTTATGCACCCTTCATTGATCATTTGTCTATATTCATGTGAATATTGCAATTTTTTAGTTTATTTTATAAGCAAAGGAATAAGGCATGTAAAAGTGGGTAAACCTGGTGACATGGGAGAGTTTTTGCTTTTTCAGCCTGATGAACAGGGAAGAAGAGAGGTTAAGGAATAGGAGGGAAAGGATCTGTAATGGTCATCTGATACCTTGAAAGTTTTAAAATTGCTAAAGATAAAAAACAAATAACCATGACTGTAACTTTGCATTATCACCCTAAGTTTCGTGGCCCACTTAAGACTGCACCCTGGAAACGAGGAGTTCATAAATGTTAAATTAGACAGACTTTGCTCTGTGATGCCATGGCTGTGACCTAAAGCAAGAATACAGAATGCCTTTCAGTCAGAGCCTGTCACTCTCATTCCCTTTGATGCTCTTCCTTCTCTTTCAGGAGGGAGCACAGGGAGTTCAAGTTTGTGCCCTGCTCCCCTGTTGTCCCTTATTTTACAGGCATTGAAGCCCAGATGAAACCTGGAGCTGCACGAGGAGCACACACACAAAACCCTCTCCACTTTCATCAGCAACTTCTTCCTTTATGAAATTTTCCATCAGAGAGCCAGCGAGCCTCATTGCAGAGTCACCCAGCTCTGGTTAGCACACAGCCACTGCAAAGGCAGCGTTGTAGAAACTCCCATGGAAGGTTCCTGCCCAGCCCTTTGCTGCTCCTGCTTTGAGGTGTGCTGCAGGTGAAGGATTCCCTGAGGATGCTCCCTGGCTCCTCGTTACCCCTTGGTGATCTTTGCTCTGGCAGCAGCATCCCTACCCAGGCAGGGAGGGCTGAGTCAGCAGCCCAGCCCCACCATCCCTTTGTTGGAAACTTGTCCATGGACATTAGCTGTAGGATTGTGCTCCAGCAAACTTCTCTCTCTGTCCAAATTATATTTATCACATGCCCGGAGTTTTGGAAGGTGGGACAAAGCTTCCAGCCTCTCCTCTAACTAAATACTGCTGAAGTCAAAACAGCAAACAGGACTTGGATCTGGAACTGCCTGAAACCTGTGCAGCCCCAAGGAGAGAGAGAAGTGGTTCACACCTGTGGGATCTCAGGAATCTGGGGTTTTTGAGTTTTCTGTGCTTCCAGGCACAGACCCCCTGGAAAACACTGCTCTGGAGCTGAAACCTTGGAGAAGATTTGTAAATATGAATAATAAGTTAGAAATCACAAATGTGTACTGGGTTAGATGTGTGTATTTTCACTGGGTGATGGGTTTTACATTTGAGGTTTTTATGTATAGTGGTAGTTAGGGGACAAGATGGAGAATTTTGGGTGGTGTCTTTCTTCTTGTTCATCTTCTTCTCTTCCTGCTTCTTCACAGAACTCAGGCAGTGACCTCTGGATTGGTCAGTCTAGAGTCACTCTAAGGGCCATGGGAATCTATTATTGGGTCAAAAGGATAAATAATGTAGGTGTTAAACTTTAATTGGTTTGTTTAGCTTTAAAAGGCCTGGAAGCAGGCTCAGCTTGGAGCCATTTTTCCCACTTCTAGCAAGGAGCTAGAAGTGCTGCTGTGTTTTCTGTAAATTTTGATAAGATATAATAAACATCCAGGTCTGAACACAAGAAACTGGCTCAATTGCCTTTCTAATAATCCTGGATCCTAAACAAAACAGATGAGACTGATGACAAGGCACTAATTAGTGATGCTAAATCCCAAGAAAAGCCTGAAACACTCTTACACACACCCTTGTGTTCCACACTGGGTATAACAAAGCTGGGCCATGGTTAACACACCAAGGACATAGCAAGGCTGATTTCTCCTTAAATCAGCATAAGATTGTGGATTTGTTTTGTTTTGTGCTTGCATCCTGCTCAGACTGCCAGGTTATCTGTTGTGGGGAACGTGTTTCAAGAGCTGTTGCATTGTTTTTTGGGACTGATGGAAATATCCTCAACAGGGTTGGAGCACATTGCTATATGTCTGGAGCTCAGTCTATGTCTCTACTGCTGCTTCTGCTTAGAGGAAGCAACTGGAGACAAATTACTGGCCTTAACTTCCTAATTAAGGAAGAGCTGGAGGGAATACATCATGGGCAGCAGGAAAAAAAAAAGAGAAAAAAGAAGAAAAGGAATTTTTTTTTTTTCTGGTTTATGCTTCAAATGATTTATGGCTTTCAATACATCATATGCAGTTCAACAAGAGTCTCAGGCAAGTGTATTGCTTTAACTTGTAACCTTTTCTGAAAACGAGTGGAAAATTGAGTAGAGTTTCATTTCAAAAATGAAAGACTAAGTGAGGACAGAAGTTAGACCTGAGAGGAACTATGTTTATTTTACTCTTTTAAATTCTTGCTAGGGGTACTTTTTCATATGACTCTTTTGTAGCTGATCCCCTTCAGTGGGACTAAAGATTGATGTATCTATCACTTCAGAAACATGTCTTGTTTCACTAGGACTTTAACAAGCCTGTGAGAGCTAATAAAGTTTGTAGGGATGCAGAACTCACAAATAAAACTGAAGTAACCTACGCTTAGCTTTGGTCAATTCCATGTCCACCTGAATAAATGGCATGATCTAAGGGTCTAAAATACATAAGTAACATCTATGTAACATTGTTCATAGATCACCACCCCTAAAACTGAAATAGATTCATGTTTTCCTTCTCTTCTGTTGTCATAATTCCTACAAAACTGATCCTTTCCTGAAGAAGGCTTCCATTCAGCACCACTACCATCCTACTTCTTCCCTATAAAACTATAAAGAAATATTTATGACATGCAAAAAGGCTTCCATTTCTAAGGATATGAAATGTGTTCAAGTTCTCGTAAGAAATAGAGCATTACACTTGGGTTTTCATTTAAATATGATTTCTGAAAACTAATAAAAAAATTAGAAATGTTGGTGCACAGAAAAATGACAAGTGAGAAAAAAAATGCATATAAAAATATCCACAGGATAGCATGGGGAACTAAATGGGGGAAAATTACTTTTGCTTTGGAGAGAGCATTATGTAGGCAAGGCAATTTTATTAACACGGTTGGATAAAATATAAAGGGTTTTCCTAATCTCAGAGACTTCAAAAGAGAATTTTTTTGAGACAATATTAATATCAAAGCCAGTTGTCACTATTATTAAAATGTTCTTTGCTCTTCATTAGTCACAAATGATCCCCTCGACTCACAAAAAGGTACTCGGTAAATTAAAAGCTTTTATGTAACACTCCAACAAAAGTTAAATGACTCCAGAGTTAAAAGGCAACTCTTGTGTCTGTCAATATTCAAAGTGGTGCCCGATTTTTTTTTTTTTCCTTTTTTGAAGCAGCAATTTCCTTGGGGTATTTATTCATTTATAGATCTATTAAGAGACTGATGAGGAATGGGCGATTAACGAAAAGCTTTGTCGCCCTGAGTTCTCACAAGCAATCATTAAATGCCTGGTTTTGCATCGTGGGCAGCCAGCTCGTGCCATGGACAATCCCTCTGGAGGACAGACAGGTCTGTCCATCTCCAGGGCTGGGCTCAGCCTGGATTTGTGGCTGTGTGGGGGCAGAGTGGCAATTCCTGCTGCTGGGTGCTTCTCCTGTGGCTGAGCACTTCCAAAGAGTTCGTGTGCTGGTGGTGTGTGGTGTGCTGGACAGCCAGGGAAAGGAGCAGTCCGAGTTTTCTCAGGCTGCTCAAAGGTTTTAGATAGATTTCATTGTAGGTATGGTAAGATATTTTGGTTTTATGGTAGTTTTTAATCTTGTATTAGCTACAGTAGATTTTATTATTGTATTTAAAACAGTGTTCTGCAGCCTCTTGTGAGGAAGACCAACAGGTACACAGATTTCTTGGGTGCTCAGGGTGTCCTCAGGTCTCTTGGGCTGTTTTTGTTCTCCTTTATGAGGGCCCAGCATGGGATCACAAACACTTCTCTTTTTTCTCTTCTTTCTTGTAGGTCAAGAGAGGTGACTTGTGGAAGCCCATGGGAAAGTTTTGTGTGAACACCGAGCTTTCCCAGGAGCTGGCCTGGGAGCTGAGGTTTTCCCAGGAACAAACAAAGGCACCTGCTACTGTTTACAGAGTGTGTATTTTGAGAATTTTGTTGTTTATAATGAAAACATCTGTAGGAGAGGTGCTTCCTGCTCTAACCAATGAGCTGAATTCTGTCCCTGGAGTAGAGAGTCACTGTACTTAAGCAAGGTGTGTTAGAATAAAGTTCTAGTTAGAATAAAGTTAGAATAAAGTTAGAATAAAGTTGTTTGTTTCTTATCTTGAGAGAGACCATGTTGCTGTGTGTCTTATTACCACCATCCTAAGGGTTAATCCCCTAACTACCAACGACAGTGGTGTTGGCCAGAGCCCAGCTCATCCCTCCCATGGCCTGCATTCTGTGACTCTTAATCACATTTTTAATTGCAGCCTCACACTGCTCAACTTCGTGGGAGCTCCTCACCCACTCTCATGGTGGAAGAGGAATGGATTATGGAATTTCCTTGGTTGTAGACTCAGAAATACCACACATGGTGTGGGGGAGTCACTGGAATTTGCCCACCACTGGATTTGTGTGGTTGCTCAGAGTTTTTCAGTGTATGTCTCTCTGAGGCTGAGATGTGGATTCACTGCTGACTTTCACCATTATTTCATTTCACATGGTGGTACCATTTATTTATTGTGTCTTTGCCTTGTGGGAAGGTTGGTGCTGGAATGGTGGAGGCAGCACTGAGAACCAGATTTCCAGGATTTTATGCCTGCCCTGATATTGATTTGCCCTGTGCCTTCAGTTGTATCACTTTTCCCCCTTGTGCCTCAATCTTTCTATTTATAAAATGGGAAAAGAAACGGTGGGCTAAGGCTGAATTAATACCTTTAGACTGCAAAAGAAAGGCAATATAGTAGTACAAAGTATTAATTATTATATTATCTCTCTCTTTTTAATGGATTTATATTTAATTCAGTTACAGAGAGACACTTTGTTCGCATAATAACATTTTCTACTGCCTTTGAGGCTCATAGGAGCAAGCTTGTGGGAAGGAAACTGGTAAGTGTTTGAATTTAGAAATGCTGCTGGTTTCAGTGTATTTAAAATGCTGTTGAAGTCAGGACGATTTAAATGTGTGAGATTTCAAATGTCTCATTGACACACATTGCAAATTCCTTCATTGCCTGAGGGAGCTACAGCAAAAGGGAAAGTTGGAGTCTTTTAGTTTCACAGTTAAGGCAGCTTTTTTTTTTCCCAGTGAGTTAATGATGGAGCATTTGCCTGTGCAGTTGTAACAGAGCAATCTGTCACTGTGAGGAGACTCCTGGGGTGACTACCAAGACATGTTAACTAGCAATGGTACCTCCATTGTACATGACCCGGTGTTGCAATCTATTCCAGCCAGATTCCTGAGTGAGAAATGGGAATGGATTCGTGTTTTGAGCAGAGGCACAAGCCAGCTGGTTAAAAACTGAGGGTAAGGGAGCTGTGCTGAGGGTCTGACCGATGTTCTTTGTCTGTTCTTGCCCTCAGCACTGAGAGGTGCATCTGCTGTGTTTGTCACACAAGTGGTCCCCTCCCTGCACACCCCACCATGGGACACAGTGTCAGTACAACTCATTGATCTTTACCCAGTCTGATGGCAGATACAAATCTGCTGCCACTGCACCTTATGCTAATGTTCAAATGAAAACAAATAGTATGCACTGAGGCACACCAGGTTGCACTCTACCTGCCTGTATGCATTTATTTGGGAATGGGATGCTGAAATCATCCCTGGCTCCATCTCCACATCTCAGCTCCAGCACAGCATGAAATTTTCAGGTGTGTGAATTCCCCCCACGTTAGGACTTATTTTCTTGGCAAGAGGAACTAAGATCTCTGGGCTGGAAAAAGCAACCAAGTGGTCTGACAAAATTCCTGCCCTGGGCACAGGAGAAACAGCACCACAGTTTGCCCCTGTGGTTTGTTCAAGGTCACACTTTGTGTTACATGGGACTGGAACAGTCTTTCAGTCATGCTAGATAGAACATGATGGACTTGGATTCTCCCATTCATGTCATCCATGAAGATGGAGTACCAAACTGCATGCACTGGACTTTTGTAGCAGGAAAAAAAAAAAAAAAAAAAAGTTAAAGTGAAACCAGAGAACTGGTTTCCTGGTTTTCCACCTCCATTCTGTGTGTGATGCAATTCTCAATGGAATGTGGCTGGAAGAAACTTGTCTCAAAAATATGCAATGATATTCCATGTGAAAGTTTCTGTAACAGCCAACAACCACATCCTCCCTTTCATTCTCCAAAGCCATAATTTCAGCTGATGTCTATGTCCCAATAAAAAATAAAAAATAAGGGTAAACCAAATCCAATATACCTCATATACTCCTCCAGCTTCCAGAAGATAACATATTCCATATATCTAATACATTTTTTCTGGTTTTGGAACTGAAACTCTGGAATTACAGCTGCTGATTGTGAAAAATATTTGAAATGAGAAATCCAATGCCTGGCAACTCTTTCAGTGAAGAAATTCTTCCTGATGTCCAACTGAACCTTTCCTGGCACAACCTGAGGCCATTTTTAGTCCTGTTGGAAACGTGAGGTGCAAAATGAAACTCAGTCTCAGGAGATTCTGTGTGGGATCACATCTTCTTTGTTTCTGTCAAGATCCTCTCAGGACTGGAAAGTGATTTTCTTTTCATGTCACACTGCTCTACACCCAAAGAAATTATTTGCTCCATTATTTGTACAGAAATTAACAAAATGTCATTTTATCTGGAATTTTTCCCACATTCTCTGCCAATACCAATCTCAATGAATTCTTTTTTTTTTCCAACCCACTTTTGAGAGTCTGCTCTAAACTTATTTGTCTGCGTCATCCAACGTCCCCAGTCCTTCCCCATGAAATGATGATGTTTCCCCCAGATAAGCTCTTTTTCTGGTGTTCCACCCCACCCACTCTGTGTCCCCTCCCTGAGTTTTTTGTGCCTCGACAAGGGACAGCAGGTGCCATGGCTGATCTGGCACCTGGAGCACCCTGGCTGCTTGATTTGCCAGCCAGCTGAGATGAAGGAGCAGGGATGGCTGCTGTGGCCCCTGATTTTCCCCCAAGGGAATAATTTAAAATTGTTCTCTTCTGCCACCATTTGTGGAAAATACCAACTGCCAGAAGACCTGAAGGAACTGAGACCCCTATCCAGTCTAAGATTTGACTGAAGTTGCCTCATAGGTGTGATTGACAGGCAGATCAAGCTATGTTTATTTTTACCTAGATTCCTAAGAAAAAAAAAAAATCAAGTTATATGTTTCAGTGAAAAGGACTCTTAAGAGAAGATCAGGAACCTTTACAATTTTTCCTTTTTTTTTTTTTTCCACCATCCTTAATCTGACATATCTAATTACACTCTATGTGTCCTGATACAGAGCTGGTAGAAGGAATTTCTTTTTGTAAGGCTGGGTATTAATGGGCCCTGAACACTGCTGGGACTTCCAGATGTCACAGTAGTAAAACTGAGTAAAGGTAACCTCATGAAAAGTTTCTCTGAGCTGTAGCACATTCCCACACCTGCAGGGAATAAAGATACTAAAGGTGCATTGCAGAACTACCCAGAATGTAAAGATACTAAAGGTGCATTAGAAAAGTTCCCAGAATGTAAAGATACTAAAGGTGCATTACAGAACTACCCAGAATGTAAAGATATAAAGGTGCATTACAGAACTACCCAGAATGTAAAGATACTAAAGGTGAATTCCAGAACTACCCAGAATGTAGAATAAAGATACTAAAGGTGCATTACAGAACTACCCAGAATGTAAAGATATAAAGGTGCATTACAGAACTACCCAGAATGCAGAATCATAGAATCTCCTGAGTTGGAAGGGACTCACAAAGACCATCAGAGCTCAGCTCCTGTCTTGCACAGAACACCCTGAGAATGACACCATATTCTTGGCTCCCTGGGGAGCCTGTTCCAGTGCCCAGCCACCCTCTGGGTGAAAAGCCTTTTTCTGATATCCAGCCTAAACCTGCCCTGACTCAGCTTCATGCTCAAGTCGTGTCACTGGCCACGAGTGAAGAGATCAGTGCCTGTCCCTCCTCTTCCCCTCACAAGGAAGCTGTAGACAGCAGAGGTCTGCCATCAGTCTCTTCTGCAAGGAAAGAAGAATCTGGGATGGAAAGAAAAGCAACACTGCAGGTAAACCTGTGCTGTCTCGATGGCCATTTTTCCCAGTGGGAATTCTCTCATCACTCTGGATCTGCACATTACCTGGGTGTTAGGCTTAGCTTAGCTGGCAAAATCATCCCTGCTTTTGCAAGAGCAGGGCCACTTAGTGCCTGCTCACAGCCCACTTGGTTCAGGCTATCTTGTGTTCTAATGAACATATCACAGCAATAGCTCAGAGCTCCCCACATTTCCAAAAAGCATATGTTAAACAATGTAAGCAAAGAGAAGCCATAACAGGCTTCACTTGTCCTAACAGTCCATCTGTTTCCCACTCCCCACTGAGCACATCTCTTTTCCTGGTTCCCTTTCAGGTGCACTCTTACCTTATGTAACGTGCTTTTTATTGGAGATTCATGCTGTGACCCTGTCAGAATTGCTACAGCAGGGGTGACCTCGGTAATGACTGTCCACAGCCTGCCAAGCTAAGTTGGTCAGTGTTAGCTGATTAAACTTTTAACAACATCCCCTGTGCGATAAAGGGCAAAATGACAACTTTGCCCATCGTCAAGGTGTCTGTATAATAAACTAATTAGTAAACCACACAGTCTGTGGAGCTTTTAATGAGTGCTATCGTCTGGCCTCTGTAATAAAAACCCAGCCTGCCCCCTTTTGGGATTCAATTAAGGCACAGACTGTCATATGCTTGGCCTGGCTGATCAATGAATCCATTCCGACCTTTGTCGGAGCTGTTTGCAAGGTCACTGGCAGTGGAGAGGGAAGCCAGCCTGGTGCTGGGGAGACAAACCCAACAGCACCCAACAGGCACCAGCATCAGCTGCTAATGCCCTCCTCTGACATCAGCAGAAGTTTCTCTCACACAAAGGTTAGCTGAAAGAGAATGTGGCAATATGCATGTATCTAAAATTTAAATGCCTGGATGCCAGTTCTTCTGGACAGAAAGGCTTCCCTGTTGTTTAAAAGTTTAATGATTCCTTCACATCTGCATATACCTAGACACCTTTGGGGTTTTTAAGCACCGAAATGTGCTATCAAATGTTTGCTCTCTAAGCTGTGTTTATTGCTGTGATCCAGATACACAAACAAAGCAAACACAATGCAGCCTTAGATTATACTAAGCAGCCCCCTTTTCAGGTCCTTGCATACAAATAACACTTATTGCTGTACAATTCCAGAAGGGGTTTATAGCACTGAAATAATTTTTATGGTGCTCCATCGCAATTTTACAGGCAGGAAAATTTCTTGAGGGAAAAAAAAAAATAAAAAATTGTCAGACAGGCAATGACCCAATGAGATACCCAAGGGCTGTAGTGAAGGCATCTTTAAAAGTAAAGATTTCAGGTTTCAGTCCTTTCACCTCTGACTTCCACCCTCAGGAGGATAAACAGGAATCAGGGGACTAGCAGAGTGAAGAGAAGACCTTTGGTGCCATTATCATCTGTCCTGAGCAGTGCTGAGGGTACCTGAGCTCCAAGCAAGCTCTGCCCACAGCCACACTGCCACCACATCTGAACCAACGATGGTTGGTTTTTATTGCTGGTTTTTATTACTGCTGTAGGAGCAGTCTGGAACCTCCAGACCTCACTTCCTACAGCCAACAAGTGATTAGGTGATGTGGCAGGGCCATTAGAGAAAATTTGTTTGCAATCAGAAGAGCCAAAACTGGATGGAGTTTATAGATTCATTCTGCACAAGTGAGAGCACTAACCTCCAAACACTAACCTCCAAACACTGGGCTTTCTCTTCTCTCCTCCTCTTTTTATTTCATTTGAGTTGACTAATCTCTCCTCTGCCACCTCACAGTATTTTATAGCCTGGGGGAGAAGGAGGTGTCTGAAAGGTGATTTTTAACTGCTGTGATACAAAGAAAGGGAAAAAAGAATCTGGTCACAATTGTCCTGCTGGTTCAGAAGCTGAGCAATCTCTGTAGGCAAAACTCAGTTGAATTTCTATCAAGAGATCAAGTTCTGTTGGTCTTTAAACACCAAAGAAGCAGAAACACGAGGTGATTACAGTGGTACAATAGGGATACCTAATATTTGCATTCCTGCTATTTGCTTTCCATTAGAGGTGGAAAACAATGGAAATGCAGATCTTTGCCTTTTCTAATGTAGGCAAAATATCACTTATCTGCTCACCCTTGACTATTCAGCTACAGCAATCAGACAGTTTACTTAGTTATTTAACAAAAAATCTACTAGTATTTTTAAAAATTATTATTATTCAATTTCACTACTCCAGTGACTCCTCTGCCTCTCTGAGTCTCCTCCTATTTTTCTCTGGCACTTCTGCACATCACCAGTCTTGCTTTACTTATTGTGGTTCCTGCCTGTACCTCAGCTTGCACTGTGCTCCTCTCTTGCCAGGACTGTCACAAGTCACCAAACCCTGCTGACATTTAAGGCACAATTTTGTGCACACCAACACCTTTCAGCAGGCAGCCCCTAATCCCAGCTCTCTGCTAGGGCCCCCACTTGGCCAGAACTCAGGAGTCCTGAGCATTATTCCTTCAGCTGTCACCTCAAAACCACAAAGGAAAAGATGCTCAGAGCCCAGGATGGCTCATGGAGCAGACAACAGGTGAGGCAATCACTAAAGGACCATAATTCTGCATTTCTCAGGAAAGTTCAAATAGTTATTTTCTCTGGGGCCAGCCCTGCTCATCCACAGCAGCCTACAAGGGACCAGCAGGAGGTTTTTGTGTCTGGCAGGTGTCACTCTGCTTTCCTCCTTCCAAATGCAGCTACAGCAATTAGTTTCAGATTTTTCCTGTTAAGATGATTGAGAGGTAAGGAGTTGCTTGAAGGGGGAGCTTTATAAAAGAGAAGAAGAAAAAGTGAACATCACCTTACTAAAAATAAAACTGAGAATAATTATTATTTTTTTTTTTAATTTTGGAATTCAAGTAGAAAAAATGAACACTTATTTAAATGCTGTGGGTTTTTTTACCCCTCTCTGGGTAATCCAACATTTAAACCAGGAATATTATATTAAGGGGTATTGTTTATTAAATCTATGTCAAATCTGAATTTATATTTCAATGCCTCAGACTGAAGACAGACCAACCTGCATATGTCTCTGTGAATTTTTCACAGAAAATGTGCATTTTGGTACTGTCTTCTGCCATTTCTGAGATGGCTACAGGGCAGTGGAATATATTTCTCCCTGTTGTATTGTGTTTTCAAGCAATAATCTGTGATTTAAGATAACATATTCTGGTAGTTCTGATTATGTTGCTTTGTGCTGTTGAATTAAGCCCCAGATCTTTAAGACAGGTTATAAGTTGTGCCTGCATGGTCTTACCAACCTCAAGACTCTCTAAACATACGGATAGGTGTAGCAGTAGGTCATTCATATGCATTGGAGAAAATCTTCAAAAGTTTTCAAAGAAGAAAAATGTGAAAAAAGGTATACACAGATGTAAAACAAATTTAAGGTTTAAAAAATTTTTCATTAAAGAATAGCTTAAAACATTCTGTGTGTTATTGTCTCTTCCATTCTGCACCAAGAATTTAAACCAACCTTTGAGAAAATAAACTGTATAAAATAATTGGTGCTTCACTGTAATTTTTCTGAGTTTCCCAGCTGTTGCTTTATATGAGCTGCTCATTTACAGCCCTAAACTTAGAAATAACAAACACCATACACTTAGATGCTGTCAACCTAATTCTTACCAAACGAGCAAAGGTGTTTTGGAAATTCACTGGCCCAGACCCCAAATGCAAATCTCATAGCTTTCCTAAGGAAGTTACTGGGTGCAATCTAATTAGCTCTGTTCCATGGTTAAATTTACTTTTCCTTAGGTTTGCTGATGGCTGGGGCAGTGTACTCAGATTAATATGCAAGAAGGCACCATGAAGTTCAATGACTTGTGCCTCACCTAAAAGTCACGCACAGACTTTGAGCAGTTTGACTTTTTGGCTGATGGAATTACCATGAATACTCATCTGCAGCATGGCTGCAGCCACTGCTAGAGATGGGAAGAAGGTGCTGTGAATGCAGGTTTTCAGTGTATTCAATCATTATCCACCGTGGATCTTTCCTCCCCAGCCCCATGAAAACCAGCTCTTCTTCCCAGCTGAATTAAGTGACAGATGACCGAAAAATATAAAATTTCTAGCTACCCTTTTCACTCACATTGCAGAATAATGGAAAATATTTTAGGAAAACTCTCTGAAGAGGCATACTAAAGTTCAAGACAGTAAAAATAAATATCCCATCAGCTAAATCTCTCTCTTTTTTTTTATGCTTTGCAGAGGCATTTTGCATCAGCCCTCAAGCAGCTGTGACTGTGCAAGATGTGGTTTATCCACAAGGGTCCTCTGTGCACAGAATACAGCTGGGACAGGCAGAGCAGGTCCAATTACATTTGATCACTGCCATGGGAGGTGTGATGCAGGAAGGAGCCATGGCAGAGCATCCTGACTCGAGAGAAGACAAAATATCTTAGCTAAACATAAATTAGATGAAGTCTTGAAGTTGCTCCAACTTTTTTGGGATGGAGAGGTCTGGCTGAAGCTGGGATGGCTCAGAGATGCCTGTCCCTGGTGTGCCATGGAGGTTGGGGACAATCAGCACCTGGCTGTCCCAGCAGTGACTGCAACCTCACCTGGGGGTGCACAATATCTTCATTTTTCAGTGCTCTATTCCTGGGCAGACATGCACCCTAAAGAGTTAATATTTGATAACAACCTCTTTAGGTGGAAACCGACCCAAACATTCCTGTGAATATTCATAACCATTACTAATTTCACCTGAGTTTGTTAATTTGGCACCTCAGTGGCTCTCTAGTTCAGAAGCAGCCGTGAGGATTGCCCATGAGTTTTATCTGTCAGAAGGTTGGTGAAATGATGAATGACGAGTGTGTCAACACAAAGATTTTGCTGCATTTATTTTCCTTTAAACGAATACTGGGTGGTATTTGGTATGGAAGGCTCATTGGGAAACTGCAGCTAGGTAAAAGAAAAAAAAAAGGCAGAAAAGTATAAAAGAATTATTAAAACTTTAACAAACTCTTCACTCCAGTATTTAAAAAAAAATAAAGGTCTGAAAGAAGACTGCTCACATGGATTTACTGATAAAATCAGGAGGTTGAACTTTTTCTTAAGTCAGCTACTGCTTCTTTACAAGAAAGCTTCAGATTTTGCTAGTTGGGCTTCAGTATGAAGGGAACACTTATAAGAGATTAATTTCTTAATCAAGGTTTTATATACAATTCTGATTTAGCATTCTTGAAATTTCACCAATCACAGTTAAATTATATTCATCAGCCTGCTTTATAGCTCCTACGAAATAACTCTAAGTACAAGAAGCTGTGAATTTCTAAATCTTCAAGAATAAAGGACTGCTGAAAGGAGATTTGAGCTCTGATTTTCCGTGGTTTTATCAACTGGAGTACTGGCAGTTGCCTTTCTGTTGTAAAGGGAAATGCCTTATAAAAATTGATCGTTTTAACTTCATACCACCTCAACAGATGCTATCGCTGCCATCCTTTTAAAATGGAGATGCTCAGACTAGATTTCTCACAGGTTTGACAACATTTTTTCTACTCCCGTGCTGAGGCGTTGGAGGCTTGATTTTAAAAAGTTTGCTTCAAAAGAACATCAGCCCCAGCACAAATCTGCAGTTCAAGAAGCTGCTCGGTGGCCCCAAGGAAAAATCATGACCTGCAGGTGCCCTTCAAGCACAGCCTTGGTGACTTGCCCAAAGCCAGCTAGTGAGATATAATTACTGCTGAAACAAGAGTTTGTGACATTGAGAGGGTTTTTTTAATGCTATTATGTGTTTGTATTGTGATAAAATTGAAAAACACTATAAGGAGTAGGTCACCTCCCAAAGACATTTTCTTACTGTTGTCCCAGTTTTCCCTTACATTTTCCCTCCTGCATTTAGAGCATTATGGCACTGGTGGTAGTGGGAGATGCACAGCTCACAGGAAGATGTTTCCCCAGAAATCTGGGTTTTGCAGGAGCATTTATATCCCTTTTGTCCCTTTGCAGGTTCCAAGCTGATCCAGCGGGGCACTGTGATCTAAGACAGCATTTTAGGACACAATTAACTTACAGGGAGCTTAAAATTGCATTTAAAATCAAATGCATTGCACTCAAATATGTTTTTAAGTGCTTACTCCAGAATTCAGGTCCTGGTATACAAATTTTGTTAATGCATTATCTACATCTAGAAGGGTCCACATACCTATGTACCCCTCTAGACAAGGGAGGAAGGGCACTGCAGAATATCCACACCATAGAAAGCAGGTGTGTATCTAAGACAGTCACAGACTTTTTTTTGTTGTTTTTGGATTTTTTGTTGTTGCTTTTTTTGTTGTTTTTTGTTTGTTTGTTTGTTTGTTGTTGTTGTTGTTTTGTTTTGGGTTTGTGGGTTTTTTTGTTGTTGTTGTTTGTTGTTTTTTTGGTTGGGTTTTTTCGTTGTTGTTTTTGTTTTTTGTTGTTTTGTTTTGTTTTGGGTTTTTTGGGGGGTTTTTTGTTTGTTTGTTTGGTTTTTTGTTGGTTGGTTGGGGTTTTTTTGTTTTTTTTTTTTTTTTGGTTGGGTTTTTTTGTTGTTTTTTTTTTTTTTTTTTTTTTTTTTTTTTTTTGGGTTTTTTGGGGGGTTTTTTGTTTGTTTGTTTGGTTTTTTTTTGGTTGGTTGGGGTTTTTTTGTTTTTTTTTTTTTTTTTTGGCTTTTTGTGGGTTTTTTTTGGTTTTTTTTGTTTTTTTGTTTTGTTTTGTTTGGTTTGGTTTGGTTTGGTTTGGTTTGGGTTTTTTTGCGTGAGCAGAAGGGAAAGAACATTTTCTTCAGCCACCCTTAGCAGTGCCACTTGCATGGCAGGGCAAAAGGTGCAGATCCCAGGAAAGCACACAGAGTGTGCTGCATTCCATGAAACTCATCCCTGGAGGATTTCCCAAATCAGAGCAAGTTTCCTTGTCCTGCCTCTGGAACTTCTCAGCAGACTTTTCTGGGATTCTCTCCCATCTCGTGTTTAACCACTCTCACTTTCTTCTGAGCTTGCTCACAAAGCCTTTATCTTATTTGTCAATGTTTGATATTAAAATAAAGAAAGGTATTAATCTCTGCAGTGACCTTTCTGCTTTATTTCTCCTGGAAGGGGATGCTGCATCTTTTGTAAGTAACTTCAAGGCAAGATATTATGAGGTGTTCAAACACATGGCTTTTATCCAGTTAATCATTGTGCATTACCTACTTTCATCAATGTTCAGAAACTTAATTCCAGGATTACTCATTCCCCCAAAAAACCCAAATAAGAAAATCAGAAGAATAGACCCAAACAATAGAACTTTTATACCAGGATAATTAGAAAAGGAACCTATTACCCAGGATTATAATTACTGACTAACATATTAAATGACCTTTAACATTTACCTTAAGCCCCAGATTTCTAGAAAACCAGAAAGGTTATGAATGCCATATTAGTAATCTTTAATCTTTATTACTGCTGTGGACAGAATTTTAATGATTTTTAAATAGGCAGCGGTCACTAACATATCCCTATTAAAATAAAAAAAATCTCATAAAAAATTAAATGGATTAAGACTTCAAATGTACCATCATCAAAAGTATTATCTAATTATGGAGTTCAGTGAACAGGCCAAGTGAAATGGTTGGTAATATTAGTTACTTACCACATGGGAATGCCCGGGATTTATGCACAAATAGATTCTGCTTCTGTTGCAACATAGTAATTAAGAATTTGTCAGGGAAATTTGACCCTCTAGGGTAGATATTACTTTGTAAAATAAGAATGGCAGAGCACTAGTCTCCTTGCTGCACATAATTTAACTTGATTATTTATACATCAAAGGGAGTCTGCAGTGACTGCAGTATAATATTTAAGTAGAGGGATATTAGAGAAAGAAGCATCTAGCGAAATCTTTTTCCCAAATCTCCGTGAGAAAATAGAGGAAATTTTCATAAAGCATTTCATTTTGCATATAAATTGGTGCCTAGATTGTGCCTGTGAATTTACTGCTGTCAAATTTAATTTTTCTTTAATTCTTCAGGCCCAGATGTGAAAAGCTCTGTGTGCAGGCTGCAATTTTCAATGCTTACAGGTAGCACCCGGATCGATAATGTGTCTTTATGAGAAATTACTGTTAATGTTATTGAGTATGCATTTTGCTTTATAGGATAATAAGGTAATATGAAATGCCAATTCATTCATTAGGAGCAAGCTAAGTGCTTAAATGAAATGGGTGACAGGTCTGAAAAAAGATGTAGTTGTGGGCAGGAAGTCAAGAATGGATTTTTAATGACCTAATACCAAAAGGTTTTTACCACTTATTTGCATTTGCTTCCTATAAACAATATTAACTTTAAAATAAAAGTGCTCAAATATTTAAATTGCAGTAAGTGATTCCACTTGAAGAGGCTATTTGGAAACGCTGGGTTTCTGGGAAACTCTCTGCCTGGCCTTTTTGAAGACCACAGTGTGAACTCATCTGGTATAAAAATGAAAACAAAACTCATTTAAATTGACAGGCAGAAAGTGAGCATATCGTGAGCATGGCCAAAAAGCCAGAGGTAAGTGTGTGAAAAACAAACAAACAAACAAAAAAGTTCTTTAGCTCTTTGTTCCCAGCTCAGTACAGTAAAAATAGCAGGTATTGAAATAAGGCAAAAAAGAGTTTGTCAAGAGAAAAAAATCCCGAACTAAACCCAGATCCCATTGTTATTATTCAAGACTACAGCCTCCTCAGACTACAATATTTTAAATTAAAACAACAAAAACAAACAAAAAAAGTGGTGCTGTTTGAAAGTCTGCTCATAAAGAAATTAATTGATTTCTAGATACATTCAGTGTCTGAAACCATGACCACAAGCAAGGAGTTTAATAGACTTTTTGCAAAACCACACTAGGTTATTTTTTTCCCCCAAGTCCTCTCCCTTTTTCGAGTTTTACAGTTTTCAGTGAGTTGTTTGCCCTCTTTTTCTCTGGCCTGGGTCCCCCATGGTGACCCCTGGGGCACAAGGGGATGCTGCCATCCTGATCCTGCACGGCTTGGAGCCAGGGGGAGGTTGGTCCCTCTCCAGGGGGACAGGACCAGGGATTCATGCAGGAGATGATTTTCCTGCCTGGAAGCAGAGCTGGCTTTTCCTGGAGCAGAATTCCCTGTTGGAGACACGACCCCATTCCCTGCTCCACCATGGAAAGCCTCCACCAGTCAAAAACTCCTCCAAACTTCTCAGGTAGAAATGCCAAGTCTTGCCTTACTGATATAATTTATTGGGGTGTAACACAAGGCATGACAAGGAAATAATTCACAAGCCTAGCCAGGGAAAAGAACATCCAGGTTCTCCACTTTTCCCCACTCCCACTGCAAAGTGTTATTCCAGTTACAGCTAAGGACAGGAGCAGCTTAATGCTAAAGTTTCCAAAGTTGGTCTTTTTTTCTACAGAGATACAGGGACCTGACTGCCACTCAAAATGATGGCATTCTCTTCAATTGGATCACAATTCAGAATTCCTCAATAATGATTTTCCTGAAGTTTTCATTTGGTCTTTTATGAACTTGACATTTTTGCTCTTCAGCAGTAAATAAGACACTTTATTTACTATCAACACCCTAATACAGCAGTTTGAAAGCAGGCAGCTTAATCTTTGTTTTCCTTTTGAATAGCTAACATTGTAAAAACAAAGGACAGATACCAGGAAAAGCTTTAAAGTTTTATTTTTATTTCTACTTTAACTTGGCAATGGCTGCTTCGCCTAAACTTTTTTTTTATTTTTTTAACTTTTATGTAGGTCTCTTTTTACTTTTTTTTTTTCCCTTGACCTTCAACATCTCAAACTACAAAGAGAGGACTTTCTCTAATGCTGTTTGAATATACTGTATTTTTCTTTTAAGGAGCCTTCCACTGATTTTTATCCTTCAGGGATCAATGGTTGCCTCAGTTCCATAATCTGACAAGCTCCAGTGAAAGCAAAAGGCCCCCACTTTTAGAGCCATAAGTGTTAACGTGAGATGGCAGAGGATGTATTTTCACACTGAACTCACAACAGCCTAAGGAGAGCTTTAAAGTGTCTTAGCCTAAGTCTCTCTCTTTGGGAGGACTGAGATATGGGAGGAACTTCAGTATTATTGTTAATCTGTATTACAAAAGCACCTAACAGCCTCTGCTGAGTTCAGGGCCCCATTAAAAGCAAGGATGGATAAAGCTGGTTCAGATACGTGCTCATTTCAGCATCACCTATGAATGCCTTTGCTTCCTGGGAATGGCTGACTCTTTTCCACAAAACTCCTGTTAAGTTTGCAAAAGGGGGAAAAAGGAGAATGGAAATGCTGATTCACTACTGAATTAAGCACTGCTCATTTTGCTGCAACAGTTACTTGGAAGAAACAAAATTTAATGCTGTAATGCAGCATAGTAAGGGACTTTTTGATCAAAATAATCTCCATCCCATCCCATCGTTCTCAGAATGACTCCTTCCCCAACGCCTCCCTGTGCTGTTTTTTTGCCCAGACCACCAATACCACCTTCTGCTCAGTCACATACTATGCAGAGAGTCAACATTTTAATTTTCTTCAGTACTTCAGCACTGTTTACTTTGTCTCACTGGCATCCCAGCACCTTGAGCATTGCTACAGATTGAGAAAAGAGGCAGGGGGTGAGCCTGGAGCAGCATCCCACACGTGTAGAGGGAGGATGGATGGGTGAGCTGAGATGTGGGGGAGCACAAAGCTGACCTCCAACACTGATCCTGCCCCAAAAGAGGCTCAGAGACCTTGCTGCTGAGTCTCTGGGTGCTGTTCTCTGAGGGACAGCAGCCAGCAGCTGCCACAATTCACTTTATACTGCCAAGTGTGCAAGGCAGGGAGGTGCAGATGGGCCCCTGTCACATCTTGCTCTGCCACTATTGCACTGCCTCTAGAAAGTGCTGGCTTCAAAAATCACAGTGGCATCAGAGGGTCATTGATAATTTAACAGTCCTTTGATATATGCCAGTGTTCACACCACTGGTACAGCACCACTTCTGATTTGTTAGAATTGATGCTGGACTAGAACACTACCTAGGGTTTAATGTAAAACAGTTAATGATATTCAGAGGGAAGATAATAGAATATATTCACAATGAGTCGTATATTTATGTCCATATTATGTAGAATATAACAACATATTGCAACCAAAATGTGATAGGTTTAATTTACAAATAGGTTTCTAACTCCTGTCTTCAGTACTCAAACTGCATGGGATCTCCAGGCATCACCTGTGAATTCCTCAAATGTACTCAAATCTCTACTTCTAGCATCAAATTGCATGCTAGCCCTTGGCTGGGAGTGGATATTAAGCAGGCCTGGCTAAAATGAAAATCCATATGAGCAGCAGACCCTCAGTATTTTCTTACTTTAAGAATTTCACTACCTCCCTACCTCTCTCCTGTGGACATACAGGCACTGCTCTCCATTTCTTTGACCTTGCTTGCTCTGTTGTCACTGTTCAAGAGCATCATCCTCTGCTGCAGCCAGGGTTTGACATTCCAGCTCACTCCAGGCTGCTGTGGGTTCTCCTTCCCACTGCAATTTTGAATTAAACCATTCCCAAGCTGTGATTTACACGTCACATCCAAACAGCACTGCTCTGAAAAACTCAGAGATCTTCTAACAACCAAGTAGTCCCAGTGAAATAAAGCTGAGGGAATGGATATTTACTCCAAGGAGTTTTGGATCAGGCTTTTGATATGCTTCATCTTCTATACATTGTCTATAGCTCAAACATATTTACAGCCAATTACCAAGAGCAACAACTGCAGAGGTTACTGATGATCTGTAGAGTGCAGAT
Organism: Rhabdornis inornatus; assembly: GCA_013397075.1. Lineage (NCBI taxonomy): Eukaryota > Metazoa > Chordata > Aves > Passeriformes > Rhabdornithidae > Rhabdornis > Rhabdornis inornatus. The sequence continues at coordinate 125,985 of VWZS01007730.1, read as the reverse complement.
AATCACTGAGATAAGATGTTCCTCTCATCACAGACATCTGGGTGGCATTGCTGCATTACTACTCTTAAAGTGCTTGTGTAAATGATTTCTCTTAATAACCTAGTAAATGCTTTGGGAACTTTCTGAATAAATGGATTTCTAGAGCACACCCACTCCTTTTATTGTTACTTATCTTGAGTAATGGCACACAGAAATAGAGATTCTCTGTGTTTATTTGGTTTTGAAATAATATACAATCAGTGCAGTTATGGATCTCAATCCTGTCATGGGAAGCAAAGCACTATCTGTTAAAGTATATTAGCCAAAAATATGCAGACAGATGCATCCAACAGCACCCCACCACAGACAACAAATTCCTCTAGTCCTTTAAGAATGCAGGGGTTGTGGTTTTTTGTTGTTGTTGTTGTTGTTGTTTTGTTGGTTTTTTGTTGTTGTTTTGTTTTGTTTTGTAGTTTTTGTTGTTGTTGTTTCTATAAAAAAGCACCTAATCTCATATACAAAATGTCAGGACAGTTCCTCTCTCTCTCATTTGCACAGGCCATTCCTATATTACTCAGTCTCTTCATATATTCACCTGTTTGGACACTGGATGCAGTTTCACACATTCCTTCCCTAAAATGAGGCCCACATTAAACATATTTTTCCCTAAATTGTTATTATCTCCTATGTGTAATTAACAGAAAACAGTGCAGCTATTTTAAGTATAATTTTCCATCATTTCTTGAGCACTGATGGCATCCATCATTCTTCTGGGCAGGAGCAAACTTGATTCCCACACCAAAAAGCTTATCAACAAAATCAAGAAAATTTATAGCTAATACTAAAAATATGAGCACTACACACCTCCTCAATAATATCTGTGGTGAATTTTGACTGATATTTGGCCTAATTTCCTAATTTAGGCCAAAAAAGCCTCATATGCTAGAGAAATTCAAATTTAGATCCTGACAGTAGTTTATAACAGCATTTAAAACATGTGAAGCCTGAGAGTTTCAGTGAGGGGGAAGAAGTCTGTCAGAATAATTAAATGCTCAATGAATGCTGAAAATTTTGAGATAGCAGTACTTATTTTTGTTTTTAAAACCAGAAGTAAAGATTATACAATTATGCAATCTTACTCTTTTCTGCACTTGTCTGTCTATATCTCTACAGCCACTTAACATTTTATATTCATGTTGTAAGTCACACAATGATTTTTTTTTTTGGTGGGGTATTGCATAATTCTCTGAAGAAACGTCTTCACCAATGATTTAAACTTCCAAGCACTGTCCCAATGCAAATAATACCCAGGGAGAAGAGAAGGGAAGAGAAGAAGAGAGAGAAGAGAGAAAAAAAAAAGAGAGAAGAGAGAGGAGAGAGAAGGGAAAAAAGGAGAGAAGAGAAGAGAAGAGAGCTGTGAGTGTAAAAGGCAATATGTAAAGTTCATTAAAAGAAAAAGGAACTCTTTTAGTCTAAATTTAGTCTAAATTTTGAGTAGGTGCTAAGGTTCCTATTCTCCTTTCTGATTTGGTATTTTAGTGGCTTCAGGGATCCCAAGGGGTCCAAAATGTTATTTAATGTCTGTATATAAAAAGGGATGAGATTCATTATAAAAGACCCACAGATGTGGCATTTAGGATCATGGTTTGGTGGTGGTTTTGGCAGTGCTGGGTCAGTGGTTGGACATGGTGATCTCAGAGGTCTCTTCCAATCCAGATGATTCCATGAGTCTGTGCACAGCTGTGGGTGTCTCACACCCAGTTTTTGTCTGTGCATATTTACTGGGTTAGTGCTTTTCTAATGATCCATAAATGAATCTGCATGCAGGAGATCACAAAGACAAAGATTATCAGCACCTAGCCACCACAGAAGAAAAAAAAATATGTTGAACTAAGAGTTAATCTAAAAACCCAGGAAAGTTTCCTTCATTTCGGGGACGAAATCAACAGAAAGTTCTCATCAAATTTGTACCCTCTGAAGGACATTGAAATCTCTTTCACAAAATCATAGCTCGCTTTTGATGTCTAAATAGTTTTTTCACTTTTAGTCTTGCACTTGACTTAAAAAGCTGAGATTTTGTCATTTCAAAAAAGCACCTCATTGAATGAGGCAATGGAAATTAAGACAGAGAAAAGAGGTGGAGGAAAACAAATGTTTCCACTTAGACAAAAAGTTCATGGCTCAACTTTTTTTTAAAGCAGCTTCTCATCTGCATGAAGTAATTTATTGTAATTTATTAGTGTCAGTAAGCAGGAGTCATTGCCTTAATAATTGGTGCACCAGCAAGCCTGTAAAGAATCCAAGTCCTCTCCCAGTCTCCATCTTAACAAAATCTTAGTTAGATTAATAATAATGCCTGGGGATTCTGAGCTAAGCTTCATTCAGTCTTACAAAATTCAAATTCAATATGCAATTCAGTGGGAAATAAGTTTGCAAGGTGTCACACAGTTTTCAGTTTTTGTTTCAAGAAACAAGGAGCAATAGGTAGAAGGTGAAAAATGCATAATGTAGTCTCTCTCTCTCTTTTGCACAACAAAAATGTGAGAATTTGAGACAGCTGTTAGCAGTCTCAAACAATTTTGTGAGCAGGCCTTGTGGGGCAACCAAGAAAGTACACAGATCATTTTTAGTGTCATTTTCTCAGTTACTCTGGCTAGAAGGAATGATGCTGAGAGGTTTGCTATGTATTCCTCTGGAGTATCTACTTTGGAAGCTGGACAGGGCTCAGAAACATCAACAAAATATGAAATGGAGGTTTTTTACCTACCTCCTCAATGCTACAGCCCCCAGAGCATCACTCAGGTTTTAGGTGAAGGGTTGAGTCGTGCTGCCTCCATCAGTGTTTTTGTAGATTTGCTTTCATGCCTCTGCAAACCATTTCTCTTTCCATCACACCAGAAAACAATCAGAGTTTTAAGGGAGAGTTAAAAATATGCTGCTCCTCCAAAGAACTGTGTGGCTGGAAAGTAATTATACTGAGAAAGCTGCTCTGGGTGGACAAAACCAACCAGACTGCTTAAGAGTGTGACAAAATGCTAAATGGATCTGAGCTGCCTAGAGACAGTATAAAATTTCTTCTTGGGATGTTCTGTTTCAAGACCTTGTTACTGCAACATGTCAGTGACTGTGTGTCACCATCATGAGTTACTCCACTTCAATGTGTATTTATTTTCTGTTAATGTTATAACTTAGGAAATTCAGAGGGATGGAAAGGGTACTTGGTTCTATCCCTAAATGTCAACCATGTAAGTGCTTTGACTTTTATTTTCTATTTGCTTTGGTCAGTGTAAATTTCTATGGGTTTTGCTGGTTGGGGGAAGGGGATTTGGAGATGTGCAGTTCTTGGTTATTAATATTTGACTTTGTTAGTGCTATCTGTTTACCGTATGGCTTCTGGAAGAAGATAGGAAATATTAGCTGGTGAGTCCTTAAAATGCACAATGTGTGAGCACACTCCTTGTGCCTGCCCATTCTTTGCATTGCTGCTGCATTTAGCCTGTGATTGACCATGCAGGGGGGTCGATATTGTTTTTTGATACTACTTTGCTTTTACTTCATCCTTTCACTCTTTTTGCTCTTAATACATTTGGATGGTTGAGTTTGGGTGAATTCCACATGCTTTGTACAGGCTGGTTTTTCTCCTGGTTTCTGGAACAGAAAGATGAAGGCTGTTTTTAGCCGCTGTTTACATTCACAAAGCTGGATCCTGCACATAAATGAGTTTTCATACAAATGCCTGGGATTTTATACAAATCCCATTCCTCTTTCTCTCAGAACGAGTTACAAGACAGCTGTCTCCAAAAGCAGAAAAGGCTGCTGCTAAGAAAGCAATAATAGGCCAGGCTTAAGATCCTTAGCTGGGCTCTTTTATTTTGGGACTTTTACCAAAGGCTGAGAGGGGCCCAAAGAAAATATCAAATATCCACTAATATTGAGGGCCTAGCACTCATACTTGGCAGGGTATGAAATTTGTTTCTATAGGAAATCACCTTATTTTACAGAAAATTGAAGCTGTGTGAAGGCTTTTTTTTTTTTTTTCCTTTCTTTTCTCCAAAGTGTACAGGAAAACTTTTGGGGGTTGGAGGTGATGGCATATTGTACTGTGAAAAATTGGTTTATGCTCAAATGCCTTTTGTGGTCACAACGTTGTTCCTCACCTCTTCTTGAATGAAAAGGCAGGAGTCAGAAGGCACTTTTCCTCTGGGATTTTTTTTTCCTGAGATGTTTTATGCTTTCCAAAGTCAGCTCCAGATCCCAAGTGAAGGAGCAGGACCGTCCCCGGGTGCTGTGCTTCCGAACAAGCCATTTCCCTTGTTTTCTTCATTTTTCCCTCTAAAAGGTGATTAAAAAGGACATGGATGTCAGTGAGATTGGCTGAAATTCCTGGGAATGCTGCTGACACTGATTATTCCGCGTTTGCTGGGGAGGTTGTGCAGTTGTGTGGGGAAGCCACTGGGTGTCAGCAGGAATGTGAGAGCCAGGCAGAGGATTTCCCTCTCCACGAAACACAGCACTTGGCACCACATCCCTAAGAATTCCGGCCAGGAAATGCCTGGAAGAACTTCTGCACCCTGGAACATGAGCAGCAAGTGGTCCCTGGGTCAGTCAGCTCGGCCTGAAGAGAAAAACTCTCTTCGTGCATCTCCTCCATCCTCCAGCTCCCAGAGCTGATGCTAAGAGAAAGTTTGAGAGCCAGGTTTTAAAACTCAGTGCCTCAGCCAGCGAGCAGGACTGCTCAGGATCAGAGCAAAATCGTCACTGACAAGATGCAAAATCCTTTTAGCACATCTGCTTTTCAGACATTCATACAGAGTTCGTTTATATGTATCATAAAACTAAACTTTTGCACAGCTTTCACTGATTTTTTTTTTTAATTGTGCATTTCAACAGCACCCACAGATCGTGTTCTGCTCTATGTAAAAGCTGCTCTGTTATACCACAATAGAATATAATACAGAATTTGTTTATACTTATCATAAAACTAAAGTTCTGCACAGCTTTCACTGATTTTTTAATGTGCATTTCAACAGCACCCACAGATCGTGTTCTGCTCTATGTAAAAGCTGCTCTGTTATACCACAATAGAATAATCCCCTGTTAATTTGGACCTAAATCCCCCTAAAACTCGAGGGTATTGTGATCCCAGAGAAAAGCAAAATAATTAAGGTCTAAAAGTGTTCTTGCCTCTTTGCTGTTATTGATACAATGGTCTGGCTGGTTGTGAGAGACAAAAACTGAGACAAGCAACACACTCCAAACAGTAAACTCAGAATAAACTCATCTGGTTTCGAAATGTGAGCATTAATAAATTTTGTAGACACATTGTTATGAGTCCCACTGTATGTTTTCTTTAAATCAATAATGGAAACAGTAGGATGGACCAAAGAAGCAGCCACAGACACTTTGGTTTTTTTAGAAGATGTATGCATCAGGAAAATTTTGAATATTCTTCTCTAGAGAATTCTAGACTTACTACTGCAAAGTAACAGCTGAGGATCAGAACCCTGTGAATTGCAAAGTGTCTCCAAGCTGTGCAATCTTCAGTGAGAATGGAGAGAACCTCTCTAATGCACAATTAGGTGTTTGCTCTCAGAGATGTTCTCCAGGTATTTATCTGCAAATCACACAGGGATGCTCCCAGAGTGGATGGCTGCTGAAGAAAAGGCTCTTCCCCTTCAAAAGTGGGGCTTCCAAACCAGTGGCAACAAAGTATGGGCTCATGTGATGCTCTGTGGAGTGGCCTGATTTAAATAAACATACTTTATTCAGAATGAAGGGAATGCACAGATTTACTCCCTCTTTTCCCTCTCCTCCCTTTCCATTGGCCTTTTAAGGTGCAGAAGGTCGTTTTCATTCCACTCTGAATTACTTCTCTAAAAATGTTGGTAATTCTGACAAAAGCATCACACTTTCCTCTAAAGGCACCCAGTGAGCATCACTGTGAAGGTTACAGGAGAGCAGCAGCCATAGCTCTGTTGTGTTCATTTGCATACAAATTGTCAGCCAGAAGCAAACATTTTCAAACACTGAATTATATAAAACCTGCTTTTTTGGTCTAAATTTTAATTTAATTTTTATCCACAAGAATTTCTAAAGTAAGTGTTTTGGTTTTTTTGGTTTTTTTTTGGTTTTGTTGTTGTTGTTGTTGTTTTTTGTGGGTTTTTTGTTTGTTTGTTTGTTTTTGTTTTT
>VWZS01007730.1:0-104946 GCA_013397075.1 Rhabdornis inornatus | reverse complement strand
AAAAAAAAAAAAAACAAACAAAAAACCCCAAACAAAAAAAGCAAAAAAAACCCAAAAAAACCCCAAAAACAAAAACAAAAAAAACCCCAAAAACTCAAAAAAACCCGAAAAACGAAAAAAAAACCAACCAACAGACAAACAAACAAAACCAAAATTAACAAAAAAAAGACCCCAAAAACCCAAAAAAACCCCCAAAAGTAAAAAAACAAAACAAAACAAAAAAAACAACCAAAACAAAACACCCCAAACCAGTTCCAGTTTATCATGAAGATAAAAATTAACTTTAGATACTTAAATCTCTGTAGTACTTAGGAAAATGCAAATCAATTAAAAATGATGTAAAGTTTAAAATCTCAATTAATGAAATTAAAAAGGAATAGCATCCTGCACTGGCATACAGCTGGACATTTAAGAAAGGAGTTAGAGTTGTTACTGGAGAAAATAATTTTTTTTTTTTAATGGTGATGATTCTCTGTTTGATCTGTCACATTGCATAACCATTTCCAGACTGCCAAATTATTACAACCTACCCCAGCTCAAGTTTGCTGCTGCTGTACACCCATCATGCACCCACAGACCAAACAAAAATATTAATGCAAAGCAATACAGGAATAAACCCCCTTTTATCCCATACAGCTTCATTGATTGCAAACTGAATTTCTAAAAAGCTCAAGCAAGGTGCATGGTGAGGAAAACCTGAGCTGGGCTTTCATTCTTTTCTTTAAAAAATGTTATTTTTTTCTATTTTTTAAAAAGGCTGTACACAGTTCTGTGCTTCTTGGAAGAATTTTGCCTTTTTTGATTGCGGTAAAAAAAAAAACAAAATATTATTATATATGTGGTTAAAAAAAAAACCAAGTATTTTCTAAAATTTTCCAAACCACCACCATGTTATGGAAGTGAGAAGGATGTCCCTGAGCAGGGAAATTCCCCTCCCTTCCCAGCCCCTTTCAGCACCTCCCAGCACCGTGTTCTGTGGGCTGGGGAAGGATTTCTGAATATCTTGCTCTGATGATGATCTGCAGGCAGTGGGGGCTCTCCTGGGAACATCCAAGAGTCTGAATAGTGCAGATAATTCACAAAGGGAAAATTTGGTGAGCAGGGTGGGGGGAGGGACAGGCAAGAGGTAGATGAGCCATCCCAACAGATTTACAAGGATGTAAGACCTCCCTTTACCCAAAAATGTGATTTTTGAGTTACCCTCACAAACTGAGGCCCCTGATCTGAGGAGATTTGGGCACATGTGTAGCTGGACACACGTGAGCAGTCCTCTAGGACACAAGCCTGTCAACATTCAACAAATGAAGCTCTTGCAGAGCAATTCACCCACAGTATATTCAAGCCAAATTGAGAAATCTGAAAAAGAAAACAGCTGAGATATGAATATTTAAAACTTTGCTGCAGCAGTGGACATGTGTAATAACTTTTCAAAGAGATTTTCAGACGATTTTTTTTTTTTTAATACTGTACACACAGCACTTGTCCTAAATACATATTTACATTATGGACTGGAAAAGCTCTTTTAGAAACTGTTCTGGTCTTCTGGGTAAATAATATTCCTTTTAAAAAATTATGAATACATATTTAACTGATAAACTAGAATGGCTCTATTAGGGACATCATAAACAATTTTTTTAGCTGTCTAGTGAATATGTTTAGTGCAGCACAGAAATGAAACCAGATTATTTAAAATCTGTAATTTATTTTTCAACTGCAGCTCTTTTGCAATTTTAAGCCCCCTCCCCAAACAAAAAATAAAAAAATTCTTCTCCCTCCCTTCCTCTCAGTACTGTCCAGTATGAAGCTTTGTAGAGGTAATTGTGAAGGAAAACAAGTATTTTTTTTTTCTGTGAACAGTATCATTGAAGCACTGTGTTCCAAACCATACATCAGTCACTGTTGGCCCCTAGACATATGATTTTAAAAAAACTTGTGATCCAAACTGTTCTGTCAATGATATGGGTGCTCTGAAGAGTGAGAAAAAGCAATTGGAATAATTTTCCTCTCTGCCCCCAAATAGAAAATACAAAATCCTAACTGATCCCAAAGAACCTAGTTAAGAACTGAACTCGTTTGTAGGAAGCTCTAAAACTTACTGCCAGTGTTGGTTAATCCATGAATATTCAGCAGAATAGAGACAGTTTTGCCTTTTCCTACTGAGAAAATACCTAAATACATAGATTTATAAAAATGGTGACTGTTCAAAGGAAAAACAAATCCTTGAACTGACCCTTCAACCTGATTTATTTACTCAGTTTTGTTCCGTGTCTGCACTTTTTGTGATGTGTAAAAACCCTGGCAAGTTGGTCCAGATATCCACCTTACCTGTAAGCATCTTTGGGCACCAATCTTCCACGACTATTAATTACTTTTAATGTAATTTTTAATGCTTTACAAATTGTGTAAAGGTTCATTTTAAAACTTCACTTTGCTTACTTAAAATTATATGGAGGTTTATAGCCTAACAGATACCACTGATCTTAATAATGTGAGCTAGAAATAGAAGGTGCTGAGAAGCACCAACAATTTCTCATTTATAGGACATATTTCTTAAAGGCAGATATTCATTTGTTCATTATTTTTAACAGCACCCCATTTTTAACAGAGTCCCAACTTCATTTACACACCTACAAGGGAGAAAAGGCTTCCAAATATTCCTGAAGAAGGAGTTCCCAAAATGATATTTTATAGCCATAGTTTCAAAAGCTCTCAACGTTCAAAGTGCTTTTGGAAATCCAGCCCCAGCTGTGAGCAGTGACCTCTTCTGGAAATCTGTAGGGATCTGGCATGAAGGCATATGGAACATTGCATTTAATTGTGGGAATCTTAATTACCAAAAACATGTTGACAAGTTAGAGAGAGTTCAGAGAAGAGAAAGAAAAATGTTCAGGGGGGCAGAGGAATTTACATATGAGGGAAGATAAAAAGAGCTGCCTATGTATTTATGTCTCACCTATGGTATGATCAAGGGAGGGTGTGTGCTAAAACTCCACAAGTGCTCCTCATCTTGTGTGGAGAATGGAGAGGAACAAATTAACTGGGATTTGGGGTTATAACGACAGCTGCAAGTAAAGGAGGAAACAGATCATCTTCTGGGTCCTCAGAAGAGCAGCCTGGCAGTGAGGTCAGGCTCTGAAATGTGGTCTGAAGGGACCAGGTTCCATTGCTAGGCTTGTTTGAGAGTTTACCTGTGGGATGCAGCTCTGAATGCTCCAGTGAAGCCTGCTCAGATTCCACTTTCAAACTACATGGTAGTCTGGAGTGGTTAAGCTGAGTGGAAGTCTTCTTTGGAATGGCTGAAACAAACCCATATGAGAAAAGAAGATACTGAGAATAACTTTTTTTAGAGTAAAAAAAATTGAGCTATCACATTTTTTAAGAAAACACCAAAACCTAAAGAGTTATAATGCATAGTTGTTGTGGCCCTGATATCAAAGGAAATAAACACGAGCTCTTGGCCATAAGTAGCATTTGAGAACCATGGGATTAAGAAGAACAGCAAATTGTGACCCGTGAGGTCAGGTGGGTCACAAGCAGATGAGGTGGTTACCACGAGATTTGGAAACCTGTGTGCAGACATACACTGTAGAGGCAGAAGGCAATTAGTCAATGTATCAATTAGTCAATATATCAATTAGTCAATGTATTAATTAGTCAATATATCTAGGTGTGTAACACAGATAGTCACTGCTAACCTTGACTGAGGGCTGGGGGGAGTCAAGCAGGCAGGTGAAACAAAATAATTTGTGCTGCAGAGGGACCTGTGCTAGTGCTCTTGCCCCACCCCATGTCACACCTCAGAGGATTTTGTGCTTCCTGAGCAGCCACACAGCAGGCACAGGAGGAATTGCACCTCTGGATGCACAGAGAGCCACAGCATCTTTAACCTAAAGGCCTTTAGAAAGGGCTTTTGTGAAAGGGGTGAAGGGGTTTGTACCCTTGAGCCCCCAAAGACATCCCTGAGCCACGGAAACGAGGGAACCCTTCTCTGTGTCAGTCTTGTTTCCCTGCCTGCCTCAAACCTCACTGTACAAAGAGAAGGGCAAAAACCACACATCTAGAACAGGAAAAAAAAATAATCTATTTCCTGCTTCTAATTCTTGGAACAGAAAGGATTCCAGAGGTGGTGGTGTAGTGGTTTTGGTTTGTTAATTTGAAATTTATTAGCTAATTTGTTTTGCAGTTTGGCATAGGCCAAATTGTCAGTGCATTTATTAGAATTATTTGCTTATTTTTTGTGGTGAGATAGGATTAGGAGGAAGGCAAAATAGGCTGAAAGTGTAAAGGGTATAAAGAAAAACTTTATTATTAGAAACTATAAGAAAAAAAGAAAAAAAACAGAATAAAATTTTTAGAGCACTCTTCCTTTTGTTATAACTCCTTTTTTTTTTTTACTACGTACAGAAATAATTTAGTTAGTTTGTTATTTTTTTTAAAAGAAGTCTTTTACCAATTTATTTGGGAGAGGAGACTTTAGTTTATGGAGATTTTTACACAAGAAACAGGTTTTTTGTGGTTTTGATGTTACAGTGAATTTGTTGTTTGGGAAAATGGAAACTTTTCCAAGGTGTATTCATTTTAAAATGTAAATCTCACAGAGGCACATCCATCTTTTTCAATAATTTAATCAGTTATCAATTCTCAAAACCAGTCACTGATTTATTTTTTTTTTTTTAAGACATAAAGGAAGTCTGCATTATTTCTGCTCCATGTGGGATCTAATCCAAATTCAGGGTAATTTTAAATGTTTTTTAAAAGTGGCTTTGGGCTGAAGGATTCCAAGTTCAGCCTTTCTGAAAGGCTGACACACTTCTACCTTGTCTGCACCTAGCTCCAAGAAGGGATGTGTTGGGCAGAGCTATGGCAAAAGAAACCAGAGATGTCAGACAAAACAGACTGATCAGAAAAATCTGAGGCAATTTTGACAGTGAGTTTTTATTCAGCTCTTCCTCTCCTACCTTGCCAAATTTTATAATCAATATAAATTAATTTTCTTCACCAAAGTGTGGCCCAAACCCACGGAACCAACTGCTGCAGGAGGTCATTGAGTCAGACACTGCAGTTAGATTTAAAAAAGGACTGAATACATTTTATGGCCAAACAACATCTGTACAGTCATCCAAGCTGGGTAATGGTGATGAAATTTCATGCTTGAGTGTGTAAAATGATTGCTACATCACTCAGAAAGGATTTGGTTTTTTTTTTCTTCCCAGGTAGAGGATTACACAATTGAGAAGATGCATTGTAAAGAGCTTTCTGAGCTTGGATTTTTTTAACCTTTCTCCAAAGAGTGAAAGATCAGCTCATGGACCTCACTGAGGAATAACTTAGCCTTCTACTTCTTTTCTTCTTAAACATAATGAGGCTCTTCAATGAGATGTTCCATTTCAGGACCTCCAAATTTCTTTCATTTTTTGCCCACTAATGGATCTCATGTGCAGGTAAAAGAACTGAAGCAAATCCTAGAGGCTGTGAAGGATTTTAATTCACCCTCCTGACCTCAACAGGTGAGAGATGTGAGCTTGCACACGAGCACAGAGAGGCCTGAGCCTGATGTTCCATGCAACAGCTGGATGCATTTCTCATGCAGCTTGCACTTACTGTACATCTGGCTTCGTTTGATTATAAAGGAAAACAAACCAAAAAATTGATCTTCCTTCAGTAGTCAGCAACTTAACGATAATTTTGACCATTTTTTCTTCTTTTCATCAGCCCACTTCTGTTTCCAGGACTTAATCATGGAATGAATTAAGCAGGGACAGAATATATATCTAGCTGAAGATTTTTTGTGATAACTTGAAGCAAATTTAATTCACTGGGAGCACATAGGGGAGGAAACTGTGGGGTGGAACGACTGCTGAAGCACTTAAAGCCTCATTACCACCTATCCCCACTTCACCCTGAGAACTCCCAGCCTGTCCATTTTTGTCCTGGCTCTACTTTCCGTGGGACTTTGAAAAGAAAAGGTTCAAAGAGCAAGACTTTCATGCTCCCCTTTCCCTGTCAAACACTTTCAACTCCTGATTTCAAAGTGCCACTAGCTTGCTGTTCAAAGGCCTGTGGACACACAGGGGGTGAGACAGGAGGGAAAGGTTGCACTACAAAGCCTGCTGCATTCTGAGCAATACCCAGCTTGGAGATAGAAATGATAATATAAACCAAGTACCTACCAATAAAACTGCCAGTCTGTGGAGGGAGGGCTGGGAAAATTCGGAATGGCCTCTCTCTGCCCCCTCTCCCACACTGCCATTGTGTCATTTCTGGTTTGGATAAAAGCCTAATTTATATTTTGAAGTGCAGCTTTTCCCCCTGTTGCAGCAATGACCAGGGGACTGCAGAATCAGGAGAGAAGCCCAAACCCCAAATAAGTTAGCTAAGAATACCTAAAGAAGTTGCTACCAACATCTGAAAACCCTGCCTTGCTGTCTTTGAGTATTCATCTACCTCCCCTCCTCTATCTGTATCCTTTTCATCTGCCTGCCCACAAGATTTGGAACACCATTAATTGGTCCTCAGGGAGGCTGACAGGCCTGTGCTTTTATGACTTGATTCTTTGTATTGTACACATGTGGGCATCTCTCAGGAGATACACAAAAGGAAAACGTGCTGGAAAGGGGGGCAGAATTTGTATAAGACTAAATGCAGAACAAACTGCCTTCCCAATTTGCTGCTAATATCCTAAATTGCATGAATAAATCCACCCCCCACCTCATCCTCCCTCTTCCCCACACCTGCTTCTCTTAATCTGCTTTTCCTGATCACTACAGGCTCATCTTCTGAGGAATTTCACCTCCCATTTGAAATCAAACAGCCTAACTCTTATTTTCCACCACCCCCCTGCCCCATTCTCCCTCCCCTTGCCAACAAAAGAGTGAGGTGGTCTTATGGGAAGATAAAAAGAATAGCTGATCATAAGAACTAACCTGGAGCCAACACCTTGGTCTTTGGTCCCTTCAGCAGTTTCTAAACCCTCAGCACCTGCAGATAATTCTCATGGCTTGCAGCCTTGGTCTTGGATTTGCTGAGACTTTCTGGAATTGCTCTCACTTCTCAGGAAAAATAAACTTAAAAACTCAGACAGTCACCAACATACAAGCACAAATTTTAGAGCTCATGTGTGCTTGTGTATGTACACGCCTGGGGAGAAAGCAGCCTGTGTCACAAAAAGGCACCAATAATTTTTAAATAATTTTTAAAAGTGGGCACTAGCAACCTTGGCTGCTGACCAATAACATGCCAGAATTCCTGCAGAGATTTGGTATTTACCAACACTGCAGGCAGGTGATATGTTTTTTCCCTCAGCTGGACACTAGAAAAGGAGTTCTGGATCAAGTCCTCCTGGTCTCACTTACAGAAGTTTTGATAGAAAGATGAGGATTTATCCTGCTTTCAGACCTGAAAACTGCTGTGCATTTGTGAACCAGATTCACAGCTTCGAGGCAGGTGTGTGAGTGCTTTTATATCCACCCCAGCACATCCTAAAAATCTGGTCATTAGTGTCTGTGCCTAGAAGCCAAAACAACACAGGCAGAGCACAGGACTTGGGAATCAAAATCCAACATTTTCATTCCATCTCCTTCCTCCCCTTTCCCCCTTAGCCTGACTGTGTTCCAGTGGTTAAGTAAGTCCCCCAGATACAGATATTTGAAATATCTATATGACTATATTTGAAATCCTCAGCAGAGGAGGAATCATAGACCTACATATTCCATGGCTGGAATGGATGCTGTGACTCCTAAAAATCTGTGTAAAATGTGGCTCCTTCTTATCCAGCATATTCTGCAAAGACAGAAGTGGTTGGTCTGGAGGAAAAGGCTGAGCTAACCAGAGTACTGGGTACTGCCAAGGAAGGCACCTGCAAGAAAAGTGGAATTTATCACAATCTTGTCCTGAACTTTTTAATTTGTTACAATAAGGAGCTTCAAGCTCAACATGTCAAATTTTTGTGAATTCAAGGCAACTAACTTTTCCTTTCATGTATATGGTGAATGTATTTTGGAGGTTAGACCCTTAATTTGAAGTTGATGGAGGCAGAATCTGTTGTAATGATATAAGTCAGTTTTCTGATGTTCAGACCTCAGAGCCTTTAGGACTATCTGAAGATTTTAGCTACATGAGGAGCTTAGCTACACCTCTGACTCAGTTACACATCTGAAGAAAAATCCCATTTGCAGCTTGATTTCTTTTTTTAGTCCACAAGGAATGTTTTCATTCTTAACCTTTGATTATATACTCAACATTGGTGTATTGTTTACATTTTTTCAAGGAGAACCATATATACATGACTAAAGCTAATTTTAAACAATTTTTTTTTTTTTTCCCCAGAGGCTAGCCTGTGAAGGCAAATTCCTTCAGGGAATGCCACAATGAACACTTTACATATGTCAGTTCTTGTTTTTCCAAACTTTTACTGAGGCATGGCAACTTCTACCTGGTTTTCATACCATACTCAACAGCAGGAATTTCAGTGTGGGTTGTAAAACCTGCCTAAGAGCCTGTGTAATTTACCTCACGTTGATTACTCTGTGTGGAACAGCTAATGGTACATGAGCTAATTAATCTATAGCTGTCTCTCCTGTCTGTGCTAAATAGTTGCAATGGCTATATCTTTGAAAATCTTGAGATACCATTTTTTTAATTGTCACCAGTGGCTTTGTGCACCTGGCAGAAATAGGCATTTAAATTAGACCAGGTCTGATTTGAGCCCAGGGTCTAAAGACATCTATAATGGGAAAATGTCCCCAGAAGGAAATACATTCCTACAAGACAAACACTGCTCTCAGCTTGGGAAGAGACAGCAGCCAGGCAGGGCAGATTTTGGTAAAGGTGAAGGGGAACTAAAAAAAGCATCAAGCTGTAAGCTTTTGGTCTTGTGTTGTTCTCACTATGCTGGCCTGAAAATTAAAGTGCAAAAGGCCCCATGTGTTAATACAGTCATACAAAACATTATTAATTCCCTCTAGCTCCCCTGAAAATGAGCTAAGCCACCACTACCAAGCCAGCTTTCTATAAAACAGAAGACAAAATTTAAATCTGCAGTTTGAAGACTGCAGTTCAAGGCAGAGCAAAAGTGGCAACCTTCAGGTTTGTACACTCATGTGTGTCTGTGGGCACCAGAGATCCACAGCAATGCACCTTTAAATATGACAGAGAAATCATTTAAATACAGTCCTTTGTCACTGGCTTATAGCCTATCTGGCTTCCAGTCCTAAAATCAGTGTCTGGAGCCTGACTTTCAGAGATTTTATACCACTTTACATGAATAAAGGACTTTTCCTTTTAATGCTTAGGAATACATCGTTGCACTAAAATAGTCACTTTTCAACCCCAGCTGAAAATGCCCCTTTGGGGATTCTCAGCATATGGATAGTTACATTGAAAATCAATTCTTCTGACATTCAGAGCTTTCTTTTGGAGAGGTTTATTTGCTCTACTAACCATTTTAAGCCTCTGTGGCACCTTCTTACTCACCGTAACTGCTGTGCTTAGTACCTGGCTCATAAGCATTATTTGATTTCAGCAGCCTGTGCACTGTATCACTTTTTAAATGGATATAAAAACTGCTTCAGCAGTCTCCTTGTTTGTGTTGGTGTTAAACCTCTCTTGTAGAAATGTGGGTGGTGATGGGAAGTGTGGGGCATTAGGGATTTGGGGTCCACAATCCTCATCTCTGGAGTTCTCCCCAGGCACAAACCAAAGGCATTTTCTTCAGCTGGTGATGGGAGAGGTCCATGGCTCAGCTCACGGCTCCAATTTTGCTCCAGTGTGCAGGAAAACCTACCTGAGGAGAAAATAGAGAAGCTGAGTGATAATATGCAGAAAGTTGAATAAGAGCAGTTGTGGAGTGTCACACACAAGACAAATTGCAGGCCATGAGTTTGCTTGAAACATGCAATTTCATACTAATAAGCCATAGAAAATATAATTAATTACTTCCATTGTATCTCTTATAGCAATGACACCTTATGGCTGCAAATTTCTGCATTGCTCCAATTCTGTTAGGGGCCAAAGAAATCTGTTCTTTCAGTTTCCAGTTAAATATTTTCTACAAAACTTATTTTTCTATTGACTTTTTTTTTTATTGGTGGTGGTTTTCTTTTAAGGAGAACCTCATTTGAAAAACAAAGGTGGTTGTTTGGGGGCTTTTTAATATATGCTTGTCTTGAAAATTCTCTCAGAATAAAGGATATTTCAATTTATTTCTCTGCAGAAAGGACTGTTATTCCATGGAACTACACCTCCATTTCAAAGTCTAAAGTTCACTTCAGTAGATTTTCAAGCCATCTTGCATGTTATAGTAAAAATATGGTTGATTTTTCTGAACTTACTGCTAAATTGCTATAATGCCCTGAAATTGGTCAGTCTTAGATGCTAAGAAATAATGCCCCATACAGCAGCTAGCTTGAGACATGCTGGACAGAGTGTTTTGGTTTGGTTTTTTGTTTTTTTTTTTCATTCAGATAGAGAATCACCAACAAGAGAAAAATTCAAGCACCTGTTTTGGAACATATGTTTTTTATGGCAACAGTTAAAACTTTTTTTTTCTTGCCAAGCTACTCTAATAATTACAAATAACAGTATCCATAGAACAACAAATTGTTTTTCTAGTTCATTTTTAAATGTCTTACTGTGACCTTTTTCCCTATTGCCATCACTACCCTACTTGTTTGGCTGGAGTCTCTTTAAGATGGGGAAGTTCCATCAGCAATTTCACCTACTCTGAAATCACCTCATTCTGCCCTGATTTATACCCCATGAAATCCTACTGCCCTCAGGGGGGTTCTGCAGAGTGTGAGGCTGGGCAGAATTTGATCCAGAATGTTAAATACTGGAGCATCAAAGTTATAGGTTTATTGCAATTATTATTGGTCCCTATTGGTTATTTACTTATGCTTTATCTCAGCTCCAGTTAAAATCCTATGCTGCAAGGTATGTGGGGAGAAATAAAATCACAAATAGCAAGTGAGTGCATTGATTTGGAATGGGCTTGAACCTGTTTTTATGCCCCAGGACACTGCAGAAAGGGAGGGATTTTCAAGGCTCCCCACAAAGTGACCTGAGAGCTGGAATTCTGAGTTGTCTGAAAAAACTCTGCTGCAAAGTGAGGCAGCTCTGACACACCAGAAGCTCGACTTTCTCAATCCCAGGGGCAGGATGGGTTTTGGGACCCCCAGGTCCCTCCCTGCCATGCCTCTGTCCCTGATGAGCCTCTTCAGAGACCTCTGAGCATCTTCACCAAAGCACCACCAACACATCTGAGCCCTTCTGCAATTCCTCTTCCCTGGCAATGTTTTCCTGAGGATTAAGGGGCAAACCTTGGTCAATTCTCGGTTAATTGTGTCTGGAGAAAGGCTCCATGCTAAATTACCAGACTTTTCACTCAAGAGTTTCCACACTTAATCACAAATTTAATAATTGGTATCTATATCTATCTATACCATCTATATCATCTGTATCTATCTACCTATCTATATCTATATCTATATCTATATCTATATCTATATCTAATCTATCTATATTTATCTAATCTATCTATATCTAATCTATCTATATCTAATCTATCTATATCTAGTCTATATATCATCTATATCTCAATCTCATCTCAATCTCAATCTCTATCTCTATCTCTATCTCTATCTATATCATATATATATATGTATCATCTATTTCTATATCTCAATCCATATCATCTAAATCTCAATCTATATCTCAATCTATATCTATCTATATTGATGTAATCTATATCTATATGATCTATATCTATATATCTATATCATCTGTATCTATAGCTATATAATCTATATCATCTATATCTATATCAGGCCTTTTACTACAGATTCCCTCAGTCATGCTCAGGAAGTGAAGGCAGAATTGAGAAACTAAAATCATACCTAATTATGTACCACTTCCACCCTCAGAAATTGTTGTTCTAGTTTATGTGCCCAATTTCAAAATATTACAATTAGTACAGGAATTCTCCCTTAAATGGCTCAAAGATGTTAATGGGCACGTGCATAACTTCTGAAGTCATGTGCCTGGGTGAACATTTAAAATCAAATATTTACATGTCACAGGGAGATTTTGTAAAGATGGGCTAAAATCAGGCCCTAGAGGCAGCAGTATGAATATCACTGTTCCTGAAATTCAGAGGATTTTACATTTCAGGCTTCACAGAGCTTTTCCTCAGCAGTGTTTGGGCTGACTGAGATGGTTTTACCACGGTGAGAACACCACAGACACAGAGTGCACTTGAGAGAGACCAAAACAGCAGGATAACACAGTTATCCTTACCCACTTCCCACTGAATTTCCTTAGAAGTAATCACAATTATAGCAAATCTATCAACACCCAACGAAATTTAAAATTTAAACCATACTGATAGAGGTGCCAGAACAACAGACAGCAAAATGAATGACTGTTTTAAATTTACATTTTTTTTCCTTCCTCATGCTATGTATGAAAAAACAGTGTGGAGTCCTCTATAGGTAACCATAGATCTTACATCAAGTGACCACCCAATTTTTCCCCTTCTAGAATTTCTGGTCTGACATCTAGGCCTTCAACACAATGAAAAATGTGTATCCCATGCATTTGCTTTCATATAAAGTCTTCATTTTTTTAATCAAATAGATGGAGCTAAGAAATACTCCAAATTAAGGCTCATTTTTCTTTTGCTATGGAAAGTCCTAAGAAGTCATACTTTTTTTCAGTAGCTGGGAAAATAAATGCATTTTACAATCAGTTCTACAGCAGTGAACTTTTGGTGAAAAATTTCTAATTGAGTGTGAGAAGTTTCCTGTTACATTATTTCATGCATGTCTTCTCCGTTTGGCCCATGCATTCTTGAATTTGTGCTTACCAAAAAAAAAATGGACTTTCAAATTTAGCAGTCACATTTGCTTGTCATAATAAATAGGAAACAGAATGACATGGAAAATGTTTTACATTTACAGCTATTACCAACCAGCTTCTCAAGACTTTTACTGGTCAACAAAACATTTTTCCTTTTTTTTTTTTTTTTTTTGCACTCACTAATCAGGATCTAGTCTGCCTCACAACAGTCAGCTGCCATTGTAACAAGTTACAGGAAAATTATAATGCTTCCTAAGCATTTCCACAGAAACAAATTTCATGTGTGTGTGGGTGGGCAGTAGGAGGAGAATAACCTTGGGAAAAACACAATTATAAACAGCTGCAGCATGCATTAAATGTAATTATGATTGATTCCTATAAATAATTCTTTGTGTAAATTTCCACTTAAGCTGGATTTGCTGTTCGGGTGCAGTGGACATTTCTGCATTAAGTGATTATGTCTTTTTATTATTATTGAAAATACTGATTTTTTTTATTTTTTTTTTTCACTTGAGAGAGAAGATGGGGAAAGATGCCTTACTGTACCAGCATGAAATGCTGAAAACCTAGACTATCACAATTAATAGTTTAACAGACTGGACATGATGAAATTGTTTGTGCCTGAACAACAAAGAAGGATTAAAATGAAAAAGAGTGCATCATGCAAAGTTATTGTCAGCAAAACCTCATAACAATATTTCAACAAGATAATAGGTGTATAATGATAGATAGCACCTGATCAACCACCATGGAACAGCTGACCAGATTAATAGGACTTGACATTTGTTCTGTTTAATGGAGAAGGTGCTGAGCAGCCAGGTTTCTGCTATGCTAATTGCTTGGTCATTTGAAAAAGAAATCAATACAATACAGCCCTCACAGGAGAAAATCTTGACTGATTCTTTACAGTTCCTACAGCAAAAATACACTAAATCATGGTCATTAATTCATTTGACTAACTCAACACTTAAAATTTCATTCATTCTCATATAAGATTTTACAGCTGTCTATTACATGAACATTCAGCAGTGGTAATGGCAGGAAAGTTCACATAAAATGACTGGAGAAGGAAGGATGGCTCCTCTGGCAGGGTTGTGCAGCACAGTGCTGATCCCATTGCTATTAATTACAGCTGCCCATGTAGTCCATGAGAGAGGACAGGGTTTGGGCATGGGCACAGCTGTGTGCTCAGCTCTCCTGGCACATGTGGGAGCTACCAGGAGCTGCTCAGGGCTTTGGAAGAAAAACCCAAAAATCATCTTACGACAGCTGCAACACTGATGTTCAACACTGCTGACCCCCCTCAGGAGGCTGCAGCCCCATATTCAGTGGTATTTTCACAGAACAGGGTGGGAAGGGATCTCTGGAGAGGTCACCAGTCCTGGCCCAGTCACCCAGCCCAGCTCCCCATGACACAGGAATGCCTCCAGGTGGGTTTGGGATGCCTCCAGAGTGGCCCCACACACTCCCTGGGCAGCTGCTCCAGGGCTCTGCCACCCTCAGTGCAAAAAAAAAGAACTTCCACATCTTGAGGTGGAAGTTCTGTCTTCTAGCTCACGGCCATTGCTCCTTGTCCTGTCACTTCAAGGAGTCTGGCACCACCTTCTGGGCACCAGCTTTGAGATATTATATTCATTAATGACACCCCATCTCCACCTTCTGTTCTCAGCTCTTTGAGATATTATATCCATTAATGAGATCCCCTCTCCACCTTCTGTTCTCAGGCCAGCTCCTGGGGTCTCAGCTCACAGAGAGATGCTCCACACACCTCAGCATCTTTGTGGCCCCTTCTGCACCCTCTCCAGTAGCTCCTAGTTATTTTTACACTGTGGAGACCAGAACAGAACCCAGCACTTCACGTGTGGCCTAAACAGAGCTGAGTGGAGAGGTGAGCATCACTTTCCTGACCTGCTGTTTATCCTTCCTGATGTACCCCAGGATAAACAAGCTCCTCATCACATTTCTGACCACTTCTCTTCCACAGGAGCCAATGACACGTGCTCAGAGTTCAGCTACTTAACCATCTGATGACCCAAGGCTATCTTTATACTCTGTGTAACTCCTCAACAACTTAGCTTTTAATTTAGACTTTCTTTCCAGCTGAGATATACCCTTAATTTTTATAGAGAACGTATGGACATTGCAAAGTATATCAACATTTGTAAGACAAAATCAGAAATACAGGGACCTGCTTTTCTCATTGTGATCTCTAAAGGTTTTCATGTTTTAATCTTTCACACCCTTGACACTTTTTGTCATGCCTTTTTTTGTGTTTCTGCTCATGTCCAGAGAACTTTATTAGCTAACCAAGCCCTCTGTGTGCAGCAAGGATGGGGTAACCATGCTAGAGGTTGATATCTTCCAGCTTAAAAACATCACTTGGAGGGGTTTGTCCAAATTAACACAGTCAAAGGCAAAAAGTCAAAGGCAAAACTGGATTCAAAGCTGAGCTCTGCCTGTGCCCCAGCATGGAGGAAGGTTTCCTTAAAAAATGGCTGCTGGAGAGCTTTCAAAACAGAGCTAAAATACTGCACTTTACTGCACTCTTTACTATTAGATCCATGGATTTCTATTTTTTTTTTCACCATTTCTACCTCCTCTGCATGGCTGTGTGATTAGCTTGATTTGAAATACAACCTTGCTTTCTCTATAATAATATGATTTGGTGGTGCTACAAATGAGACAGGTTTCACCTGACATGAATTATGTTATTTTCACAGACTTTTTGTTGGAATTGCTGGTGGTTCAGGAGCTTGAAGCTCTGCAAGGAAGAAAAAAAAAACATTATTTGCTCCAAAGTTAGAGTAAATTAATATGAACAACCCTGCTGATGTTCAGGTTTCATTTTGTACATAACATACAGAAATGCTGTTAAGACACCACAAAATACTGAAGATTTGTCTGCATGCTTTTCAAACAACAACAACAAAAAATAGATGGTACATGCTTAACCCCCTTGGGCTAATTTTTTAAGGCATGTCTCTAAAACTGCATCAAAATATTTTGTGAATACAGTTCTTCACACTTGACCTCTATTTAGGTATAGAAATCAGATGCAGTACAACAGATACAGACTCTGAAGCTATATTTATCATTTTGACCATAAAGACACTCCTTTATTTTTATTTTTCCTTATGAGTGGATTTCAAGAGCTTTTTTAAAGACTCCATTACCCTTTTTAAAATAAGATAGGAAAAAAAAACCCGAACAAAAAAAGCAACTAAAACCCCCAACCAACAAGGGCTGTACATATTTTGTAAAAAACATTCTTACATCAATCAAGCAAATATACATTAGCAAGAAGGAAACACATTAAGACTCATTTTCCTTTTTTCCTGTGCCAGGTTGTTTCTTTTGTACTATATATCAGAATGAAAATAATTCACCTCTCAAAACAAAATATTAAAGAACAAAATATGACTGTGATGCACTTCTGCAGAATACAGTGAAATTTCCATAAAATGTCTGCAGGGTTTTGCACATTAAAATTTCTCTTACTAAAAATGTTTATGGAAATAGGTCATTATGCACATTACTAATAGAGAGCAATTTGTTGCTTTTAAAGGAGCTTTTATACTAATAGTTGTGAATAAACACATTTATCAGACACCCTAAACATAAACAATGTGTACACTGGCAAGCACAGTGCTCCTCACACATGGATTACAGGAGTTGCTCATTTGGGGCCTTGGAGCTCGGGGGGATTTTTGGCAGTTTTTGTTGGGTTGATATAAGGGATGAATGGTGTCTCAGCTAATGGAAGGTACCACAGGATCCAATAATTCCAGTCCTACCTGGATTTCCACACAGCTTGGCCAGGCTCTTGTTGAGTTTAGTGAAAGGGAGACCAAGGACAGGGATGTCCCAGCAAAATCCATCCTTTCCAGGGACAGGGATGTCCCAGCTAAACCCATCCTTTGTAAGGACAGGGATGTCCCAGCAAAATCCATCCTTTCCAAGGACAGGGATGTCCAAACAAAACCCATCCTTTGCCAGGACAGGGATGTCCAAACAAAACCCATCCTTTGCAGGGACAGGGATGTCCCAGCTAAACCCATCCTTTGCAGGGACAGGGATGTCCAAATAAAACCCATCCTTTGCAGGGACAGGGATGTCCCAGCTAAACCCATCCTTTGCAGGGACAGGGATGTCCCAGCTAAACCCATCCTTTGCCAGGACAGGGATGTCCAAATAAAACCCATCCTTTGCAGGGACAGGGATGTCCAAATAAAACCCATCCTTTGCAGGGACAGGGATGTCCCAGCTAAACCCATCCTTTGCAGCAAGGGCTGCAGAGTCCAGACCAACACACCCAGCCCACAAAAGCATCATCAGTCCCTGGAGAACAAAGCAGATCTTCACATCACAGTAGCAACTGTGCTCATGTGACACCAGAATTCTGTTTGAAATGATACATATCCCATTACCAACACTTGGAAAAAATAAAAGAATGATAACAGCTATTGTAATTTCACTTGAGTTCTGAGGAACAAAGAAGATAGAGCCAGGCAATTACACTGTGTAGGTTTTCATAGCACAGGAAGCAACAGGATACCAGTTTAAAACTGCAGGGCTCACTGAGGAACATCTTACAATATATTTACACAGTAGCCAGCATCCATTCTCTTAAAAATCCCACTTAAACCACAGATTAGATCACGTAGGAAGTGCAAATGAAATGAGCTGGTTTAGGAAGATATGTTGATTCCTGTGGTCCCTTGCTTGGTTGTCAGTAAAAGTGAAGAAAATGTAAAACATCTATCCAATTATTTCAGTTAATATACAAGCATTAGGCATTCAAATTCCTAATTAAGAGACAACATGCCCTGTCAGGCATCTGCATGGACTATTGAACATTGCCTAGATTGTTCCATAATTATCCTGGCTTAATAGCTCTAAAAATGTAAGCAATGTGCATCCATTGAGGAAATGTAGTGCTTATCACACTGGAGGAACAGCACACAGAACATGCTCTGCACGGTGTATTTGTGCTGCAGGTTTTTAGTGGAACATGCTTTAATTAACAGCAGGCAGCCTCAGCTCAGGAGCTGGCTGCTCTTGGCAAGAAAGGAAATGCAACTCACACATCAAAATATATTTCCATGACCAGATTTAAGCACGAAAAACTCAACTGTTGGAAGTTCTCCACTTCAGATTCCCGTGTCAGGCACCAAAAAGAAGAGATGCCATGTGCAAAAATATGTATTTTTTGTAATGATTTCAGCGTGATGCTTTTCAAGGCTCATTTGTTAAAATCTTCCATCTCCCAGCCCCATTTGCCAAAAAAAAAAAAAAAAAAAAAAAAAAAAAGAATAAAAAATCAGCATCTTCATGTTGTCAAGGAAACAGTTTTGCCATTTCTATGATTTGCATTGTCAGTAAATTTCCTACAATTTCCTTCTTTTTAAGCCTGATGACTCTGTTCAAGATTTGGCCAAAGTTGCTTTAAATGGTGCAGCCACAGCATCAAGATGTCTGTTCTTTCATATTCCCTGGCAAAACTGGGCAAATCATGGATATATTCTGCCATGTAAAGTCTGTAAGGAACACAAAAATGAAATATTTCAGCTCTTTGAAATGGAATTTTTCTGCCCTTTAACCAATAGACCTTGTTTTGGGGAAAAAAAAAATGTTTTAAGGAAAAAAAAATGTTTTAAGGACTCCGTGTAACTTTTTCTTTTCGATTTGAATAAGGTAGAAAGCAAGAAAGGAAAAACAAGGCTGCCATCCCATAAATAAATAGCATGAATAAATAGATTTTCTTACCTGGGACAGATCCAGCAGGCTTGAGTTGAGTCAGCAAGGTGGATTTTCATTTTCTTTTTTTATATCATAATAGGCATTATTTAATCTACTCTACTACATTTCACCATAGCATCTAATGGTTAATTTCCATCTCTTTAAAATAAAGATTTCTGCTGGAGCATCTCACACCTATTTTACCAGCTCTGGTGTGAGATAACTTTTCTTCTCTGTTCTTCCAAACATTTTTTGAAAAAAATTGTGTATTTACCTGTTCTTTCCTGTCCCTGCCCCAAAATAACTGGAATTCTCCAGGCAATATCAGAAGATAGAAGGCCTCAGCTGTGAATTTTCTAGCCTGGAATCTGACACCATAATGGGTATTAAATATAATGTTTTTTTCTTCACTAGATATGTAAACTTTTTTATTAATTAGATAGGAAAGTAGTCATCCATCTGCAGGTATTAAAGGAATATCAATCCAAATGGCAGAACTGATAACATATATTTTGGCTGAACTGTTCTTGTCAAAAGATAGATGATTGCAATTTTTAAAAATATCTATATATAATGATATTTAATGTTCTAATGAAATTCAACAATGAACTTTAGACAAATTGAAATTCTATATTTAAAGACTATTTTTAGGTCTCAAATAATTATTATTTTTTCCTTTCCCCTTCTGGTATAAAATTATAAGCTATACGTTTTTTTTGGTCTCAAATTGAAAAAAAAAAACGAAAAAAAACCCCCAAAAACCAGGTCACTTAACACTATAGATCACTTACCAATATTAGATTATTTCTTCTCTGGATAGAGGTAACTTTACAGTCTAAGCTCCATGATTGGAAATGTATGTTTTGTATTTAATATATACATTAATGTATACAATGTATGCAATGTATACATTTATGGTTGAGGGAGCTTTTTGTTTGGGTGGGTTTTTTTGGTTTGGTTGGATTTTGGTTTGGTTTGGGTTTGTTTGTTGGGGTTTTTTTGTTTGTTTGTTTTGGGGTTTTTTTCTTGTTTTTTTTTCTTGGTTTTGTTTTGTTTTGGTTTTTTGTTTGTTTGTTTGTGGGTTTTGGTTTTTTTTTGGGGGGTTGGGTTTTTTTGTTTTTTTTTTTTTGTTTGTTTGTTTTGTTTGTTTGTTTGTTTTGGTTTTTGTTGTTGTTGTTGTTGTTGTTTGGTTTTGGGGATTTTTTTTGTTTGTTTTTTTGGGGTTTTTTTGGGTTTTTTGTTTTGTTTTGGTTTGGTTTTGGGGTTTTTTTTTTGTTTTTTTGGGTTTTTTTGTTTGGTTTTTTTAAATTATTATTATTTTTCTACTCTGCAAGGTAGTGACAATGTGAACACTTCACTTTGGATCCCTGTAACTCCTGGGCCATGAGGACAGAGGAGTTTTTCTGAGGAGGGATGAGACATTCCCCCTGACCCAGCATTCCTGGGACACAGAGCTGCTCTGCCTCAGGGGTGTCCCAGCACCTTTGCCTTTTCATCTCAGGACAGGTGGACTGCACTCTAATTGCTCATTAATATTGAGGACAGTGCTAAGTAGTCCCATGCTAACAATTTTTGAAGCTTTCTTTTCACCATTTTTTTTTCTTTTCACATCTGAGAACCCATGGAACCTGTAGAGCAAGCCAGGCATACCTGGCTGGAAGCTTTGCAGAATTTTTCTCCACAGGCTTATTTGAGGGAGGAAGAGAGGTAAGACTCAATATTTTGGCTGCAGAAATGAATAAATCTAAACTCAAAGGCAGCCAAGATGCCCTGTGTTGTTGTGGGGGAGAGTTCTGCACACTTATTCCCTTCTCTAAGCACAGCACCTTGGGTTGGTTTTTACAAGCCCATACACCATTTGCCTTCTCTCCAGGCCCCAAAATCTGAAAAACCTGTTTCATCTGGATTGCTAAAGCAAAGATTCTCATCATCACTCCGAGGAGCCAGCTCCCAGGAGACAGCTGCCAACAGCT
Organism: Rhabdornis inornatus; assembly: GCA_013397075.1. Lineage (NCBI taxonomy): Eukaryota > Metazoa > Chordata > Aves > Passeriformes > Rhabdornithidae > Rhabdornis > Rhabdornis inornatus. The sequence goes on along the minus strand of VWZS01007730.1, from coordinate 84,382 downwards.
GCTTCCTGCAGCTGGAAAGGTTTTCAGTGCCATCCAGACCCTCACGTAGCAAAGCTCTGATGTTCATGAATAGCCAGCTGATTTCCAGTTTGGGTGCCTCACTGCATGCCTTCCTACAGTAAATATTGCAATTACAGCTTCTTTTTGTAGGTAGGAAGGTGTTACAGGCTGGTATGAGAAATACAGTGTATATTCATGTGGGAATACTAATGTGGGGTTCATTAGGGTCAGGGCTCTTGGCTGTCCCCTGTAATATGAAATACATCAAATTTGGGTAAGCAGTTTGGGGTGTGTTTGCTTTTGTTGTTTTTTTTTTTTCTCTAATGCAGACAATTTACAAATAAATAGGCAAAAATCCATATATGGTATATGGGTAACTTTGAAATGACAGTGAAGAACATGATTTAAAATGAGGGTCCACTCAGAGCAGATAAATTTATCTTTAAAATGAAGAATTATGGGGACTGTGGTAAGGACTAGGTTTCACCCCATTTTTTTCCTTCAGACAAAATACATACTGCCAAGCACAAACAGAGAAAGTTGTTGGGGTTCTGGTTGTTTGCTTGTTTTGGTTTGTTTTTTAAATTCATTTTTCTTTGTTTTGATTAGGTCATTCAAAGTCTTATTTGCTCTGGGAACTGCAGCTACAGAAAGATCCCATTGGAAGCTCTAAACTTTTCCAAAATCAAGAAAAGGGGAACAGCAAAATAGTTATTAATAGGCAAGAAAACTCATTATATTTTTAATTAAAGAAATTTGTTAATAGGTGCCTTTAAAAGAGAGTTTATCACGACTGCTCCTTGGAAGTGCAGAGTCTGCCTTGTTAAGTATTCACATTTACTGATTCACTGTTTATAAAATCAGGTGTTCCAAAGACAAGAGGTATTTTTTACAATAAGCAATTCTGTAATGAAACAGAGAAATATAAATCAATTTATTAGATATCATCTGCATATAGAGCCATGAAAAAGACCTCAGGAAATAAAGCTCAAGACTGCTGTAATTTGTAGTTTGGGGAAGCATATATAAATATCTTCAGGCACCATAAATTTAGATGGTTTACCAGAAAACATTAATAACTTTCTAGTACACAGGGTGAAATGCTCCACCCACAGTTTCCATACTGCATTCTTCCTCTACTTCCTGTAAGCATAAATTCTATGTTTATATTTGCTAAAAATAATGAAAAAGAGTAGGAAGGAGTCTACTTTTCTAAGCTATGCAAGTGGGAGCCAGTAAAATAGGATTGCAGGGGCATCTTCATATCTTCTTCATATCTTCATACTTCCACCTTTCCCTCCACTAAAAAAACAACAANCCCAAAAAAAAAAAAAAAAAAAAAAAAAAAAAAAAAAAAAAAAAAAAAAAAAAAAACCCCCCCCCCCCAAAAAAAAAAAAAACAAACAAAACAAACAAACAAAAAAAAAACAAACGGGCAAATTGCTGAAATGTTTTGCTGAGCCTTCCTCACCTCTCGGGTGTTTCAATGAATTTAGCTGATCTGGCTCCTTCACAATCAGATGTATTTTGACACACCTACAGCTTGTTGATTACAGCCCATTTCTCACACTCAACTACCCTGAAAAAGAGTTCTGTGTCAGTGTGCCTCTCACAAATCAGGCAGCAGCACAACTGAGCAGCTTTCCTGATGAGCCCTATCAAGCCCATTTTTGGAAATGACCTAAAATAATACATTTCTCCTTTTTCCAGGCTGAGGTATTTTATGTCCTGCCTTTTGTTATGTTGCATACAGTCTTGTCAGAGTGTACCATTCTCTGTGGTGCTGTGAACACAGAAAGAGAGAACAGTCACACACCTGACCCCAGGTTAAATGAACAGAAAAAGAGCCTTTTATTTACATAATATGTCTATTTATAGACATCTAACAATGATTGTGGATTGGACAGTAATGCAAAAACCCCTCTAACTCCATTGGCTCCGCACAATATCCATCCATCCTCTCTTCCTCCAGAGAGGAATGCAAACAATCCACTGTTCATCAGAAAGAAAGTGTGAAAAAGTATAAAAGAATGTCTCAACAGCAGAAGACAAATACTCAGGGGCAACAATTCTCCTTTTCCAAAGCGTGCTGTAGTAGATGAGTACATTCAGTCTCTGGATCTAATTGGGGGAAGAATGAGCAGTTTAATATTTTATACCCATGAGGGTAGCATAGGAGTGCTGCACCAAAACTGGGCTGTTGTGTTGTTGTTGTCCTGGCAATGGTGTTTCTGGCTCATTTGAAACAACCCAGTGTTTCTGGAGCAAGGGAAGCCTTTTGGATGAAGCAGGCACATCGGCTGCGGGTGGAACTTTTCAGCAGAGGAGAAACTGGTACAGTTCTTCCCTTCTCTGATGTTCCTCATCTCTGATGTTCCCCACAGAGTTCTCCCTCACTGATGACAACAAAGTCACATTGCCCAGGCATGTCCTGCCCCCAGCTGTAAAATGTCATGACTGAAAGAAGAGATGGGGACCTGTGAGTAAAACCTGATGGTTTTTCTCTGCCCTTCGGCTCTGGCCTCTAACAGTGACAATGACACCTCAGAGTAACTCATCCCTCCTGTAGTGTTGTGCTGGTTTTGCTTCCCAGATCAGATCATAAATCGCTGTGTTTCCACTGTGCTCTCCTTCATTTGTGTCATCACACACTGGTGAGAAGTGCTGGAGAACTTCTCAGGTTCTCCTTTCATCATACCTCGGTGTGTTTATTCCTAGTGACACAAGCCAACTTCACTGTCGCTCTGAAGCTTGTTAGCAATTTTTCTCTGTTGAATTACCAAATTCAACAAACTCTGAATTAGGCAGTTTCTGTATTTAAAAAAAAAAAGTGACTACAAAATTTTGATCAACCCTTTCACTCAGTTCTGTCTGGTATTTGATGATTTTGTTCATTGCACACAACTGAAAGCCAGCACATCATACTTATGATAAATGTAAATGTTTAAAGTGCATTGCTACTCTGCCCTGGGTGTGAAGAAGGGTGACAGAAAGCTGTGTGAAAATGAGAAAAAGAGTTTTAATTCCCTATACACTGAAATACTTCCTTGTACAAGCATTTCTTCCTTTGTACCTTATCTGAAAAATATGGTTGACATTACTTGCTCCCTTCTGCATTCAGTCAATCTGATATAAATACTAAATTCTGCTGTCAGGACTATTAATTCTTACACATTAGAATGAGGGGTCTGGGCCAAAGCCAGTGTTTCTGTGCCACAGAAAGAAAAAATGAAATGAAATGAAATGAAATGAAATGAAATAAAATAAAATAAAATAAAATAAAATAATTAAAATTAGTGGATAGTTATTTCAATACAGTCGGCCTCATGCTAATCTCCTCAGGTGCAGGATAAATGTAACTCAGCTGGATATTTTTGCTCTATTTAAGACACAAGCTGCCTTCCCCAAGCAGACAGTTTGGTGTCTTCCTCGGCTTCTCACTGTCCCTTCTTTAGATCACCTGTTGCCTCAGCAAAGCTGCTCGTACCCATGCAGAGTTCAGTGCCAGCCTCCTGCTCTGGCCACGAGGTGCACATCTGGATCTCCCCTGCCAGCTGTGCACAGCCGCCCTCAGCTCAGCCCCTGTCTGAATGCACAAGCAGCAACTCCCCACTCTTCATTTTCAACCAGCAGCTTTTACTAAAGATCCTCTGGCTTTCCTCTCCTAGCTGCTTCCTGTCCTCAGGACAAGTAACCTGAAAACATTTGCGGTTACCTCAGTGCCTTTTTTCCAGATATCTCAACAAAACTCTGAATTGCCAGAATCCTTGTGAAAGACTCCCTAAAACACTGCTGACATCCTGAGGGTGACACCCAGTCAGCCAGCAGAGTGGCCTGTTGTCATCCAATTTTTCTCATTAAGCAGCTCACTTCTATGATTTCCCATATTGTAAAAATTTAAAGACATTTTTGTATTTAATGTAACAGTGGGCTGGTCATGATTACAGTGCATAATGCTGTTATAGGAGTAATAATAGTAACTGAAAGAAGTCCCCAAACCTCTCATTTAAAATGAATCTGTAGCTATACATAACAATAAAATAATGCATTTTTATAAAACATCATGTATTTATGTGTTAATTTAAATATAGATGTTTTCTACTAAAATATACATAAATTCAATAATTATAAACATTGCAATGATTCAAAAATTGCCCAAATCACCAGTTCCTATCAAACTCATCTCAAATCTAATAAACTTAAAAACAAGGGCATGCCATTAATAGACCTCTGACTATGCAAATACCGTGTCAGATCCTGGACATGAAACAAAGAGATTTTATCTCTATAATTTTTTTTTTTTTTCTGTACTACCATCTCATGTAGCTTATTTTACTGAAAAATAGAGTGAGTAGATCAGTGATTATTTTCTGTAATTACTTGAAGAAGTGGATGTCATACTTGTATCTTAAGTACGCATATATCTTTTCACTTAATTTTTGTTATGTTGTTGAAATATTTTTAGCTGAACAAGGTGTAGATGTAGAATTTTTTCCTCTGTCTAAAAAAGAACAGTGTCAGTAATTTGAAAACAGCAGAAAAAATAGTGTATGGGAAGCACCTGTGTTGATGTAAGTGACTTTAGTGACAAAGAAACTTCTGTGAAAGTTTTTTGATTTGAGATCATGCACAGAGACAGGTGGACCAGAGTGCCAGTGTCTGCCCAATAAAGCTGCTCTTCATGTCTGATTGAAACTTTTCTGGTAGCAGAACATAACTGTTTAGAAAATTTTCCTTCTTTGCCAAATGAGACATCTCAAAGCACCTTGATAAACTTAAAAAAAACCAAACAAACAAAAAAAACAAAAACAAAAAAACAAACAAACCAACCAAACAAAAAATAACACACACACACAATAAAATAAATAAAAAAATAATTAAAAAAAAACAGCAGAAGACTTTGGGCTTTTCAAGTTCCCTCTGAAACCCTGGATGCAACTAGACCTCATCCTCCTCCAGGATCATAATCCCCTTTACACCTTGGGCAAAGACTGGTCTGGTAGAAGTTCACATTGCAGTATGGAAAATCCTCTAAGAAACCTGGCCTTTGGAAAAAAGTGGAAGGCCAGCTGAACCCTCATTCCCATGAGTACTCACAGAAAAAATGCTGTGTAATCATTAATTGAACAACTTCAAAATAAAACCATTTCTCTTCTTTCAGCAAAAGGGAAGCACTCTTGCCCTTGTTATGCCAGATCCACATAGTCCAGCAGGTTTTTCCTGGGTGGAGGTATTGGGGGATTGAGGTTTAACCCCACACAAGTAAGATTGATGGATTTAGGACTTTCTGGTCTTCTGAATCAGCCTCCACACTCTGCATTTAGCCATGGTCTGGACCTGTCCTGCATTACAGCACATGAATGAGGCAGAGGAAAGATGAGCTTGTCTCAATCCCTGAGGATGAAAAGCACCTGAAGATAATACTGAGAGATACAGTAAAGGAGCAGAGTGGGGCCAGGATGGTGGTTTTCCTTCCAGAATAGCAAAAAATGCAGTGCAACTATAAGCCAGAGAAGGTTCTTCTGACTTTGTAATAGAATCAGTTGAACTTTCATCAGTTTCCCAGAATTTATTTTGAAGCCATTTATATTTTTGAATACTACAATGTCATGGAGCAAAAAATAATCACAGTATAGCTATAATTTGCATGGAAAATTACTTCCTTCAGTGTTATATCTCTTGTTGTTGACATAAAGGTCCAGTGGAAACAAAGATCTTTTATTCCACGTAGGTGTGATTAACTTCTTTTGCAAAGCATGAATAGAGGAGGGGAAAATGCTTGCTGGATTGCTAATGGAAAAGGGAGATCCGTGGGATCCCCATAACACCTTTGCCTAATAGTTATTTTCTGTTCTTAAAGGCTGTAGATGGAGCTTTATGCTTGCACAAGCAAACAGAGGCATTCAAAGAAGTCAGAGAATGACACTTCCCAGCACTCCGATGGAGGAAGGTGCCACCATGCAGCCTAGGAGGCAAGTTTGGAAAAAAAGAAAAAAAAATGCTACGGCTCTCAACCTTTAAAACATTTCTATCGTGTCTGCAGAAATGTCAGTAGCCGAAATGGCAAGCATTCTGACAAAGAACAGAATATTCTTGTTTCCAAAGCCTGCGATTTTTGAAGGGAACATCCCTTAAATGGTGTCTCTTTTGCAGTTGGCTGTTTGCTTGTGTGGAACAGGTGGGGGACAGAGAACACAATGGAGACAACCTGTGGAAGGTGTGTGGGGTAAGTCCAGGATGCCTGTGGCTTTTAGGAAAGAAACACCTGTGGCTTTTAGGAAAGTATCACCTGTGTCTTGGTGAGCATCCTGGTCTAGTGCACGGTGTCCCTGCCTGTGGCTGTTTGGAGCTAGATGATCCTTGGATTTCCCTTCCAACCCAAACCATTCTGTGATTCTGTGATTTGTGGGACATCTAAAACCACAATATTGATGTGCAGCCTGCAAGTTGCCCCGGATCTGGCAAATCCATAATAACCCAGAGGTTGCCCGCTGCCTTTCCCCCACCGTGCTGCTGACCAGAGCATTCCTGCAGGGATCTGCCAGCCCAGCCAGGCTGGAGGCAGGCTCCCTGCCAGCCCTGCATGGCTGCTGTGCCCTGGCACTGCCCAGCACTGGCACTGGGCCAGCCCCAAATAAAACATCAGCCTCGGGTGGGTGAGAAGCGCTCTTAATTCCAGATCTGAGATGCTCCGGGGGAGTTTGAAATTAAGCAAAACACATCTGCCCATCGCTCATTATTGTTGTTGTTATTGTTGTTATAACCTTTGCTTACACCAATCCACATTTCTGCTCCACACAGCGAGCATGCGAGAGGCTGGAAATAGTCATTAAAACGCGATAATGCTTAAAATTCTAGCACATTAACACTGACATTTTGCCTTCTAAACAATCTCAGGTAATGAAGGTCAATCCAAGCAAACAGTCTGTCCATGGCCCTTCGTTAGAGGCTCTCTGTGCTTGGACTTCACAGCAGGGGACTGCCAGGCAGCGTTTTCCTCTGTGCAGCTCCCCTCCAAGTGCTTGCTGCAGCTGGCTTCAGCATATGGTAGAATATGAAGATATTTTCTGGGGTCCGCTGCCTCAATCACTGTTTAATGATTAATTACTGCAGGCTGGTGTCAGGGTGAGACATTCAAGGCTTCAGGCGAAAGTCTTAACTACAGAAAATGACAGCAGGCGGGATTTTGCCAAAACGAGCAACTTTGCGCCTCTAGTTCTAATGCTTTGCACTGCCTTTTGATCCGTTTGTAAACAGCAAGATGGTAAAAGGCTGGGACTATCAGGCAGCAAATGCCAAAAATAACAAGAAGTTGTTCCCAGAGAGAGTCTTAGGATGTTTGTCTCATTGAGAAAATGTTATAACTAGATCTCTTGAAACAAAGTGGGGACTTGTGTGCTACCTTTCCTCAGACCATTTCCAGGACGGGAGGACCCCAGCCTCCAACCAGCAGCACAAAGAAGATGAGCCAGAGGCAGAGGGCTGAAGCCCACAGTAGCTGTGAGGGTGAGGAAGTGAGCTCGGAAGTCCCAGGTCCACCACAGCTGATGGTATGGAAGTGATGGCGCTTTCTGCACCTGATCTGGAGCCAGGACCAGCCCTGGGGAGCTCCTGGCCAGCCAGAGCCCGTCCCCAGGCGGCAGAGAGCAGCATCCCCAGCAGCACTGCCTCCCAGGACATTGCTGGGGGAGCTGGCGTGTGTCCCCCGGGGATCCTGGGGGAGATGGAAAGCTCATTCACCTCACCCTCTGGTTCCACACTGAAGGACAGACCCCTTGAGCCTCAACCTCGTGATCAGCAACCCTCCCCTCCAGTTACATCAGCCCCAAATTGAGGTAATGAGGACATGAGGGATCAAAGCTGTTTAAAGGCTTTTGTTCACTTCATTTAGAAATGCATCTTAAACCCCATTAATTTGCTTTGCATGGCTCTGTGTGCATATCAAAACTATCCATAAAGATACAATTATCTCCCACCTACAAAGATAAGAATTGTATGTGTGCTTTAATAAAGCCCAGGTTAATTTTCTTCAGATTGCCCTTCATCAGAAATGCAAAATGAGTGCAAATTATACAATTCACATTTAGTGTCATGTTGCAACTGCTTTGTGCTTGTGCCAATGAGTCTATGGAGCAAGAGAGAATAAGATCTTTCATCTCAAGTGCCTTTGTCTTTGATAAAAATATGAAAAACTCTTACTTTGAAGAAGGAGTGTTTCACAGTGGATAGCTTGTGTTTCAATCTTCCTTGTGTGGTGCCATTACAGGAGCCAAAATCTCACCATCTTCTTCCTGGTGAAGACAAAACTGATTAGCACTGGAGATGCTTTTGGTACTTCAATAAAAATACTTTTCATTTCCAGGGAAAAACTGTCATGGTCTGGCTCGCTGTGACGCCGAGGTCGGTGCAGCCGGGGAGGTGCGTGGCAAAAATAGAGACATGGGAAGAACAAAAATAATCTGAGAAACAAAGGAACTGAATAAAGGGTAAAATAAAAACAAAAAAAAAACGTGTGCAGTACAAGGGATGGTTTCTGAAGGATGCCAGAACCAGGAAGTCACAACAATGTGCAGGGTGGGGTGGAGGGTGCAGGGTCCAGCCAATAACTGGGATAAGAAACAGAACCAAATATGAAAAGGGCACTCAGCCAACCATGTATCAAACCAAGAACATCACCTTATTTGTAACTGATTAACATATTAGCTCCCATGAGGCAACTCTTCTTTCTATTCTCTCACCCTAACATCAACATGTTCTCTCTCCTAGCCAGGTGCTTCCCAGGGTCAGAGGTTGAACATTTCTGCATTTGCAGGTGAAGGCACTCCCCTGTCCATCCCAACCAGACCCACTTCCACAAAAAAATCCAACTTTTTTTTGGCTGTTGAAAGCCAAAAGACCTTATGCTTTTGGAAAAGAGAGGCAAAAGAAATCACTTTACTTTCTTCTTTTATATCAAATAATTTCCACTGAAGTGAAAAAGAAAATCCTGTAGAGTGTATTTGTTGCAGGGAAGGGTATTTTTAAGGAAACAAAATTGACTCACTCTAGATGAATTTACTGCTTTACAAGGGTATTTTATTTTCATGAATTAAATAAATTTTTCATAGTGCATAATCAAAATGCTTTTCTATTCCTCCAGGTTACAGAGTATGAAGAAGACTCAGTTATCTACTAACAAAAAACTAGATTTTGCTGCATTCAATCTTTAGTCCTTTTGTGATTATGGGAAGAGAATGATGCTAAGTGAGAAGCAGCAGATAATTAATGGGCAGCTTACCTAGCTTGTACAAGTCACAATCAAATGCAGCATTATTTGTCAGTTTTTAATGTGATATTAACTGGTGATGGGAGAAGCACTAAAGGTTGAGAGACTGTTTGAATGATCACCAGAAGTGCAGATGCTTATTTAAAATTTGTCTGAATGTCTAAGTACTGTAGAGTTGGGAGTTACTCAGTGCAGGTCTCTTGGTGAATAAAGGTGATGACATAAAAGGCCACACTTTGGAAATGAGACTTTTGGTACCCCCATAAGGACTGGGAATACTGTGAAAACAGCACTTCTTTCCTGTTCCTTCTAATAGAAAGCACTAGAGAAGGCACATGAACAAAGTTACTCAGCCTCTTAAAATCTCCAGAAAAGCCATGAACTTTTAGCTGATATTAAAATGTTAATCTGAATTAATCTGCATATGTCTAATTTTAAAAGTAATATGAATTCTTGATAAATTAATGAAGTTTATTGAAACCACATGCTTTTTTTTTCCTAAGCAGCACCAAAAGAAAACTTGCTACGCAGACTAAAAATTTTAATCCAAAATATTTTTTGTGATCTTAAAAACAATTTTAGGGAGCACAACCCAGATGGCATTTCAAGGCCCACTAGACACAAAGGCACAACCTTTATAAATGTAGATAACTTTCAAGATGATTCTCTCATTGTTATGCAGACAGTTCCAAAGGCAAAAGCAAACAGTATTTGGCAGCAGGAACTTTTAATGAGAATGTCATTAAGGAATTCAGTCTACAGACCACAAAGTGATGCATAGCAGACCCACCTGACTCCCCTGCAGCTCATGCCTTCATCTCCCATTAAACATAAAGAAGATATTTTGGGTGAGCTAAGTGTGTGTCCCCAGGTGAGGAGCCCTCCTTGTATAAAATCCCAGATTTGCCAGAAGGTTGCTATCAGCTTCTGGCAAATTGTCACCATGGGCGAATGATTTCTTGGATGCCATCTCTACTCATCCTCTGTGAAACTGCAGAAAAATACAGAGAAGACCCATATGGAGTGAACATCCACCATAAAGGGGATGGGAGGAGTTTGACTGGAAAGCACAGCCCAGATGGAGTTTTGGCACTCAGGCTTAGACAGGCTGTTTCACATTGCGCATATAGGTTATGAGCCCAGCCAGGAGCAAAATCTGTGTCCTTGCTATGGAACATTCATAACTGCTCCTGCTGCCACCTGGAAGATCCTAATGTATCAGGAGAAGGACACAAATCAAAACAGAGATGAACAATGAGCATGCAAAAGGATCCTAAACTCGAGTTGCTGTTATTTTGGGTTGGCAGAGCTCGTGATTAGCATCATCAGACACTATTCAGGTTTGTGTCAGGTCAGCCTTAAATCTTCAAGTAAAAATTAAAGGGAATCTCAAACATTAATCATCTTCCTTTTAGAAGAGAAGAAAAGTGATTAATGTGCTGTTGCAGTTGTATTATTGTCATTACCTTGTGCTTTAGCTCCTCCACTCCAGAAATCATCTAATATCATTTTAGATTACCTAGGAATGCTTCCTATTACTTATCTGCCATTTCAAGAGCACAGGACTCTCAGAGGTCATGTCACATCTACCACCACTGAGGTGATGTCCAAAACCTGCTACACTGTCTGCTAAGTGACTGGATATGTTCAGAAACAAAAGGGCAAGAGTGAGATTTTTCTGGGATTAAGACTCCCTGAAAATGGTAGAAATCCTTAAAAGATTTAGGTGAACAGTAGATTTTTGGATGCCACCCTATGAAAAAGAATATATGCAAGATCTCTGATCTCGTTTAGTTGAGCTGGCATATTTATATCCCAAATTTTATGAGGCTTGAGCTTTCAGAGTAAGGGTGTTATGATGAGTTAACACCACTGCTTAGATTGTTCACCAGCCAAATAGCAAAATTTCTTAATGTCATTTTATGGGACTTATAAGACATTAAACTAAATATGATTGCTGCTCCATAAAACAGAGCAGTTCTCCATATACTGTATGTATGCAAATACAACATCCTATCTCAGCCTCCAGTGCCCATAGTAAGTTATCCTTAGAGTTTAGACTGAATAGCTATTATTGGTTTACATGCTCCTATATCTTTGCATTTCATATAGCTAATAAAGGGAGAAGCTTTTCAAAAAAATAGGAGTGATGTCTTATGTGCCTCACCAAGCAGCTGAGAAGCTTTTCTCTTCCAGCAGAAGAGCTACATTTGTCCAATTGAAACACATTTTCAAAAGGCAGAAGCGGTGAATTTTCAAACCCAGGCAGGTTTAATGAATGGCAAAAGTTTCTTTTAAAATCCATTTTCATATGAGGCCAAATATTCACAGGGATCCGTGGGCAAGGTGAGCAAGGTATACAGAATTTATAGATCATACTAATAAATAGAATACCAGGTGAAAGTTTAAACATGGTCTGAAAACATCCTTTATCAAGAATGACAAAAATGGCTTTTATCATAATTAAAATCTACCCTATCAATTTAACTTCAAAGCATATTGTCCACTCTTGAAAAGATTCTTTTTTTTACCTTTGTGGACCTCAGTTCTGTTTCTGAAAATAATTTCATCCTGTTTGCTACAATGGGAAGAGCAACCTTAACAGAGGGCCATTACTATAGTCCTATATTTGATTGTAGACATTGAATATAAAATAATCGCTTATTGTTTTCCAATAAATTCTGATTTGGGATGCACTGAATCTGGAATATTCACCAAATAATGCCTGAGCTATGAATGTTATGATTCTGGGGGCACGAAAATGCATGGGGTTTTTAAAAGCTGGGATTTTGAATTAAAGAGGAAATGAATCATCAATTTATAAAATTACCAGCATATGAAAATCACCAATTAATGAATGCATAAGTTGGATAAAATCTGAAAGAAATCATGTGTGCTAGTCAAAGTAAGAATTCATACAGCTACTGATCTTGGCAGCATTACAGAGGTAACATTTTTACAAGGTTAAGCTGTCTTTGAACTTTTATATAATTTATTAGATGCAAACAGACATATTTTTTCTGTATCAAGCATATGTGTCTTTTTGTTCCTTTACTTAAAAATTATCTATAATTTTGTGTAAGAGAAAAAAAGTCCTCTTCATTGCATTTTACAACTCCACATCACATTAAAAAAAATATTTAAGATATGAAACCACTAAGTATTGTTCCATATTCCCAGCCTTTGAAATGATTGGCAAGGCAACTTTGTGGATAGCCCCTTAAGAAAGAAGGCAATTTGATATATATTTGTCATCTCTTTTATACTCCTTTACTGCAAATATTTTGCTGTTCTTTCAGGGAGACTCTAATTTTGGGGCTTTTTTTCCTTAGCTTGAGAGAAGAATCAAAGATGCTGGAGAAGTGTGCATGGAAAACTGTAGAGATGAATAAGTAAAACTGCCATTAAATTTAGAGAAAGACTGTCCCTATATATAAAATTTAGGCAAATCTGAGCATAGGGGTGATAAAATTCATTCCATATCTTCTTTATGCATTAGTATAAAAGTTCAAGTCTTTGATTCAGTTCTTCTCAGCATTAGTGGCAGCTATGGCTGCAAGGAAATGAATAGGGCTATCTCTCCAACTTCAGTAGGAATATGCTCAGTCCCTAAACTCAGTCCCTAAAGCTCTGATAAAACATAAATGTCACTGTTTTGAGGGAATACTCAATATGTTTTGTTCTCTGAGGTACAGCAGTCTCTGAAGCTGCTTCAATGAAAGTTGATGGAAACTCAGGAAAAGTTAGTTGATACTTCCACCACATGCTCAATGAATTAAAAAAAAAAAAAAAAAACAAAAAAAAAACAAAAAACTACAACAAAACAAGAAAAAAATTAAAATCAACCCCAAAAAACAAAACAAAAAACCATCAAACAAAACAAAACAAAACAAGGCAATTTACCTTCCCCCACTTTTGTCACGTTTCTATGAAATAATCTGTCTGAAATCAATCTGAGTGTTAGAGATCTGGATCAGGAACTTCTCAAACAGCTGTCCCTGGATGGGAAGTTTCAGTGTGCAGGGTTACACTAATTTGGGGTCCATGGAGTTCAATTCAGCGAGATTCCCAAAGGACTGCAGCATCACAGCTCAAAGTTCAGCAGATTTCAGGAGCCAGATTTTCACTATTTCTTAATCTCACCAGAAATAATTAAGATCACTTCAGAAGTCCTAAAAGACAGGTAAAACTAAGGATTTTTCAGTGCTAATCACAAAAGAGATGCTGAGCCCTCAAAGTAGTGTTCTACTACATCTTTTCTCTACATTTGATACATGACCAAATGATAAGCAGTCTATGTTAAGGACAATATACGTGAATATTATTTTCTGCTTCAATTACATGGTTTCAGATAAACAGGATTCAATAGTCTTGTGTTTTGAGAGTCTGACTGATCTGCTTTGCAAAACCTTTTCATTTTTCTCCCTTTTTAATAAACTATTTGTCACGCCTCTTTGTTCTAAAATGAGAGTAAATGTTTTGCTTTATAATCTCACTTTTTTAACTAAATAAAAGTTGCTGCATAAAGTTTTAATATAATTCTAAAATATGCCCTTGTAGAAGTTGCCATAAATGTCGACATTTTCAGCAGCATGAATTTATGATGACACTGAATTTTTACAGCACTATAAAAGTCCATAGTCATGATGACATCTACAGCTGCCTTTTCACTAAAATATAAGAAACTATATTAAGACACATAGTTCAACATTTCCACAGACTTTAAGGAAGAAATTGTATACACCAGTGAGTGCTCACAGCAGTCTCAAGATGGAATAGATGTAACACCCTATGATTATTTAGCTGCTAAATGTTTTTATATTGAAATGGAAATCAGCAGAGAGTTCTTTTGTTCCTCTTCAGTTTTTATTTTCTTCTATCGATCAGGGCAAAAATTGTACTTGAAGAGCTCAGAATGAGCTTGAATTGAAGTGGTGTTCTGGCAGGTGAAGGTAACCTGATCAGCCAAAATGCCTCAATGCAAACACAGCCAGGATGGGGAATAAGAGGACTTGTGGCCTAATGGCACAAAAGGAAAGACACTCACACTCCGAGGAATCATGCAGGGAAAGAGCCACTTTATTTACATTTCATGTCTATTTATAGAATTCCAGCAATGAGCATGGATTGGACAGTGAGGATAATTCCTCCTGACCCCATAGGTCCCATCACCAGTCCATCAATCCTCTCTTCCTCCAAAGAGGAATGCAAAACATTCATTGTTTACAAGAAAGAGTGTGAGAAAGTGTAAAAAGAATCTGTCAACAATCAGAAGGCAACAAGGACTGAGACAGGAGTGCCCAGGGAGTGAGATCCTGCAGGGCTGGGATCCAGAGATGTGCTGGGATGGCTCCTGTGGCTGCAGTGTTGGAATAGAAAGATACAGGGCCCTCTGGAAAGAAAAGATGAGGAGAGGTTGTCACCCTCTGACCCTCTGGAGAGCTGGGTATTCCACCTGGAGATGGATTTGGGGCCAGCTGAGAGCTGCTGGGTCAGGACTGAAAGGAGAACCTGCTCTCATGAGACCCCATCCAGAGTGCTGCCTTGGAGCTCCCAACACAAGGACACAGACCTGTTGGAATGAGCCCCGGGGGTGATCAGAGGGCAGGAGCAGCTCTCCTATGGAGACAGGCTTCTGTGAAAGTGTTGAGGTTCCAACTGGAGAGGAAAAGGCTCTGAGGACACCTTAAAGCCCTTTCCAGTACCTAAAGGGGGCTGACAACAGAGCTGGAGAGGCACTTTTTACAGGGGAAAGGGTTTGAAACTGAAAGAGGGTGGATTTAGATACTAACTAAAACCCTTTACTGTGAGGATGGTGAGGAGCTGGAAAAGGTTGGCCAGAGAATTTGTGGATGGCCCATCCCTGGATGTGTTCAAGGCCAGGTTGGATGGAGTTTTGAATGACCTGGTCTAGTGGAAGGTGTCCCTGTCCATGACAGTGGAGCTGGAACAAGGTGATCTTTAAAATCCCTTCCAAAACAAACCATTCCATGAATCTCTAATTACTATGTTGTGAGTCTGACCTTAAGTCTACAGGTAGCCAGAGCACCTGTTTTTTTTTGTGGTTTTTTTTTTGTTGTTGTTGTTGTGTTTTTGTTTTGTTTGTTTTTTGTTTTGTTTGTTTTTTGTTTTGTTTGTTTTTTGTTTTGTTTTGTTTGTTTTTTTTTGTTTTGTGTTGTGTTGTTTTGTTTTGTTTTTTGCAAACCAATAAAAAGTACCTTAAAGACACCAGAAATCTTCATACTTTCTGTAACTAACAGGAAAAGGATGCACTTCTACATGGGATTCCAGTAAATATGCACTTGAGTAGGAAATTAAACCCATGAAATATTATGAACCATAAAGCCCTATACCTTGGGCAGATGAGTATAATTCATATTGCATGCCAACAGCAAAAATTGCAACAAAAGCATTACTGTACTGTTGGTGGTGCTCTTAAATATGTTCAAGTCACAAACTATGGAAAGCTTGGGTTAAGGTAAGTCTTGAAGACTTCTCTTTTTGATGCAAATATTTAATTTAAATGAAATATTTCAAAGACTTGAATATTTCCATATTCAGGCTATGGGTAAATTAAATATACCATTGGATAAGACATTTCCTGATTGTCACAATAAGACAAACATGGACCCAACTCTTCCACCAATGCACACTCAACGATTCCATTGAATTAAATATGAGTTACATGTACAGAGGGACTGAGGCAGCCTGGTTTAATTAGTGTGAAAATGTCAAGTCCCTGTGTACAGTGCAAACCTAAAAACACCATGGACAGTTAACCCTTTCACTGCTGCTGAACAATGTATACAATTCAAGTTAGAAAACCTCAGAGAAATGAAATGAGGGTAAAATGGTCCAGCATTTCTACAGGAAAATTAATAGGAAAATAGGTGTCCAAAAAATCACACTGAATGCTCAAGCAAACAAAGCAATGCCTTTTAAAACTGCTCTGAATTTACCCCATCAAGTCCATTGTTAAGCAAGTGGTCAGACACAATATCAGTGAGAACTTGTTAGTTTTCATTGATCTGGAAAAATCAAACCACTTAGGGCTGTCCATTTCTATGGGAATTACAAAAATACACAGTAAAAAAAAAAAAAAACATAAAACCTCTTCCATTTGTCCAAGAGTCCCATTGGCTTCGATGTCTAAACCTTAGATTGAAAACTAAAGTTTTGTACCATAAAAAAATATACTGTTAAATCTAAGAGTGGGGTTTTCTAATCAGATACTTAAAAAACAAAATTTAAGGTTTCAATTTTCAAAAAATGAGGCAGTATAGAGAATTGTGTCCATTTTATAGTGCAACTACTCTACAGTATTGTTAGATGCCTAGTCTAGAAACAATTATCATATTTTTTTTCTTAGAGGAATAAACTCATATTTTGCCAGCACTGTGGCTACAGCAATAGGAACCCCTATGGAAGTTTCCTTCTGGGTGGGTCTCTTTTTTCTGGAGACACTCACTCTCCTAAAGCTGCACCTTTCCACAGCTGTCAGTGTTCTTAACACAAGTTCCTTTTGGCAGAAACTTCTCAGCTTAAACCACATCTGAGAGTGTCAAGGAAAACTCAGAGTGCAGCTCCAGACCAGCTACAAAAGGAGCCTGTCCTCAATTTTGATTTAATTTTTCAGCATCAGGAGTTTTTGGGCAGAGTTCCATCCTACTAATGCCAACATGCAACCAGATATAGTGCAGAAGGAAAATTATTTAATATCCCACGTCTTAATTTGTGCTTTTCAGAATTAGTTCCAAAGTGTGTTAACACAGACAGGTATTTTCAGAAAGCTTCTCTAAGATGCAGGAACACTCTCCCTTGGTGATTAAAGCCTAGCACATCACCTGGGCCAGACAATGACAGCACATGAGCTGCAAGAATGGAAAATAAAATAGACAGGATACAGCAAATCTGGAACACAATCACTGCACCAATATCCAGCCTTTCCCCTTGCATCTTAACCCTCATCTGAACCCCCTGCCTGCATGCACAGAAATTCTCCAAGAGCAGCTCCAATGTGCCACTCAGCAACCAGAAGAGAGGATCATTAGTAAAAGAATAATTGGGGCACTGCATGATCTCTGAGGAATTATGTATTTTACATAACACTAGGGGTAAATGTATACATCTGTAGCTAGCATTTATATACAAAGAATTTTAACTTAAAACACCCCATTGGCAAAAATAGAGAAAATCAGAGTGCATCATGCAGGGCTCCTCCATACTGTTGCTTTTGGCTTGAATCAAACAATTGGAGTCTGATAGAATAATTAATATTACAAACCTTTTAATCACAGCCCAAGTAAGTAAGATATGGACAGACATAATTACATAGCAAAAATTGTCTAGGCTCTGCTAACTCCAATATTAAGATATTTCCTTGGAAATGGCAAAAAACAATGTCACATTATTTCTCCAGTTCATTAATAAGCATGTTTTTTGCACACTGTTCTTCATGGTGTATTAACTTATGACAGGGGTCAGGGCTACATTAAATTATAGGATAAATTATTATAATTAACAGTGCTATTTGACAGTTTCTTAGGTATCTGCTGCTCTTAAGCTTGTTCTGCATAGAATTATTTTTAACAGCACAATAAGGAAAAGCCTTAAATAATAACACATTTTACCTTGATTCCCAACTTTTTGTTACCCTTTGCCACACAGAGCAGGTGGTGACTTTAAGAAAAGAAGTGATAATAGATTAGATCAAGTTTAACAAACCCCAGTGTTATTGTAGCCATTATGGCTGTATTAAGGACCCATCTATGATTTTTTTTTTTTTTTACATTGTGTTTTATTTATTGGTAATTATCACAACTCATGGTTTTCTTTTTTTAATTTTGTTTTTCTTGATGATAGCTAAATTTTTATGTCTTCAATGGGCACAGCTAACCATCAGTCTCAAAAGTGGTGCCTTTGGTTGCTACTGCAGTCCAAAACTTAAGAATTATTATGAATCCTAACAAAGAAAAGTCTAACTATGGAATCTATGAGTGCCTATAAAAAGCAAAATGTGACAGTTAGGGAAGAATCACATCACAACATTCCAGGTGAAAATGAACCATGGAAAAATGGCTTTAAAAAAAAAAAAAAAGAGATGAACCTATTCCAAAAGACCCTGAAGTCCAGTACAGGAAAATCAAAATCCTCAGACTTACCATGAGACTTAGGTGCAATATAGCAGCCCCAGAAGACACCAATGCCTGTAGATGACAACAAAAAATAAACTAAAGTGTGAACAAGACAGTACAGTTCACTAATGAAGCTCAAGAGGTCACTGGAGCCAGGCAGGCACTCTTGAGGCAGTGGAAACTGAGCCAATGCCTCCTCCAATATGTGAACCTTTCTTTCTTAAGTCATTTTCTTACACTTCAGTAGGCTTAAGACTTCAGCAGAGTTGGTTTTTTTTTTCATTGCTAAAATACAGTGCAGTGGTAGAAATACAATGCTAGAAAAATTACAGGTGTGACAGGAATAAATATTTGGCAAATATTCTAGTCCATTGCACAAATGTGCCTCAAACTAAATTTGACAATGAAGCAGTTTAACCTCAGTCACCCATCCCACTTGACCTTTCTATGGATCTCTCTAAAATTCACATGACCAAGATGAAATTAAATATAGAGGAGTACAAACTTTAGCTCTTGGGAAAGAGAAAGCAAATACACAGCCAAAAAATGAGGGGCAGCTCCTTAAGCATTGATATAGAAATTCATTACAAATAGAACCTGTCGACCACCTGCAGCAACAGAAGGGTAAATCTCATTCCAAAAGGTGTTAGTAGGAATCCTTTACCTGAAAGACAGGAATCCACTGGCCCACTCTTTCCAAAGTGCAGTTGCCAGCTGGCTTCCAGGCTTTAGCAAAGATGTAGGTTAGTCAGTGCCAAGTGGAATAACACAAACAATAAACAGTGCAGAGGTTTAAGAAACTGCTTTGTGTGTGTGTGTGTGTGTGTGTAGAAAAGCAAAGGTTAAGACAGGACATTACAGTGACTGTGCAGATGAAGATTTTCCTGTTTTCTGGCTGTTTTCCCTACCTGTGGGAGACACAGAAAGAAACTGGTGCAGGCCAAGCTCAGCTCCTTATTCAAATGACAGCAGATAGATGACAACTCTTCCATGGAAAATACAGCTGGCTGGTTCAGCAATGCCAAAGCCACTTTGCTAGATCTACAATTAACATATTAGCAAATATCCTGGTTTATGAGTGAACTGAATTTCAGGAATCCAGGGCACCATAGGGCATCAGGGCAGTCAAAGGGAAGAAGTGGGAATTCCACAGAAACAAGGCAACTGCAAAGGGCAATGTCTGAATGTGAAGTAGAACAGCCCTCCAACATCCAACACCAGCTGTGACTCCTGTCCCATGAATAGCATTGTCTCTAAACACATTTAATTTTGTTATTTTCTGTTCCTGGGAGATCAGGGAGTTGGTATGGGTGTGATTTCTGCATGCCAGTGTGTAATGCAGATTCCCTCAAACAGAACTTTGCATCGAGCAAGAGTTCAGCAAACAAGGCACATTCTGAGATAGAAGGTTCTGCATAATCTTGGATTTTGGTTGCCAATTCCAGACAGCATCAGGAAGGTTACAGCCTTTCATCCAAATCATTATTCAGGGTGGCTTTGCAAGGCCACCAGTGTCTAGACCCTCTTTGCTGGACAAATAGATTTGAGGAAAAATTGGTAATTGTGTATTGAAATGCACGCTGAAAATCAACAATTAGCTGTACAATGAAAACTGATTGCTTTACATTAGCAAGACAGTGTTGGTTATGAAGCCAGCAAATGTCCCATTGTGCCTGAACATGAAATTAGTCCCCAGTGTGCAAGAGGCACTTGCCTATTTCAGAATCAATGGCTGTGTGATGTGAAGGAAGTTGTCCTGGAGATGGTTTTGCTTAAAGGCAGCAGAGAGCTGAAAAGTTAAAATATGCGTGCAGATTTAGAAAAGTAAGTTCAGAAATCAGATTTTGTTTCACACTAATCTTTCGTCTTAATGGAAACAATACTGATGATTGCAAAAACCAGAAAATTGTCAGAGTGGGAAGAGGTGAATTTTATCTGAGTGGGGAGATCTATACACTTGCAAAGTTACTCTAAACTATTTCAAGTATCAATGCAGAAACCTTGTAATACCTTGAACTAGACCTAAAGCCCTTTCAGGACATGACAGAGCTCATCATTTCTGCAAGACAAAGATTTCCCTCTGTGGTGTTAGGCCTGGCCTACACAAAGTTGCATCACTTTAATTAAAAGTGCATTTTTAAATCAATTTAACAAGCCCATGCAAACCCTATGTGGGCACTTTTTATTTTAGGCTTGCATTAATTTATCTTAAGTGAATTCCTTCCTGACTTAAGCTAAATCAATATAAGCCAGGACAAAATCAATTTAGGAGTGTCCAAACAAGTGTTCACATCGGTTTAACAAAATCGATTTATAAAACGATTCAAATTACTTTGGTGTGACTTTTGTGGGAAGACAAGCTTGGCTTAGCTAATTTTCTCAAACGAGACATTTTTAAAAACCAACCAAAATGAAAAAAACATGGAATTTCTTTTTGGATCCAAGGTTATGTTCATTGATAAATTCATCATCATGAAAAAGTTTATTTGAGAAAAAATTCTGAAATGAGTTAGAAGCACTAGTACCAGCTCGGTTAGCAGAAATTTGTCTTCATCATTTATTCATGCACATATGAGCTTGGTGAAAGGCAAACAGAACTAGGAAAATACCCAGGAAATAAAGATGTGATGAAGACCCCAGGGAAGAGAAGAAGAGAACCTCTATTCCCAGAGCTGAAGATGATCTCAGAGTTAGATGAAGAGAATCTCTGCTTCTGAACAGCTCAAATCTTTAAAATAGTGTCCCATAAGTTGACATAGGCATAAAAACAGCTGTGAGAAGACTGGAAAGGATGGGGAGGATTTCACAATTGCAGAATTCCAGGTGGCTGCTATTTGTGGGAACTAAAAGCCATGAGAGAACTGTTTTATTGCAGAGAAGTCTCTATAGATTGAAGTCTCCTCTCCCTAAGTAAATCGGAGAAAGACTCTTTTAGAGATGCTGAACTGGCTGAATTGTTCTTGTACATTATTAGTGTGAAAGAAAAGAGGGTGTGGGGGAAGGAGAAGTGCTCTGAAGGTTTTATTCTGATTCTTTTTTTTTTTTCTTTTTTTTTTTCTTTTAGTTTCTGTTAACAAAGTTTTTCTTAATACTCTTCAAAATTTGAGCCTGCTTTGCCTTCCTCCTAACCCTATCTCACAGCAGGAAATGGGTAAATAATTCTAGTGGGTGCACTGGTGATTTGGCCAGCACTAAACCCACCACAGGAAGGAATTCTCAAAGTGCTAGAGGAGTGCAACCAGATCTGTATTTGAAACATTTCCAGAGAATGAAAACCTTTCTCTCCTTATTCAAAATAGTTGATCAACTAATATGAAACTGTCAGTTGTGTTCAGATGCATATTAAATACTTGCTAATGACAAGATTTTACATGGATCAGGGAGATATAAATTTTTAAAATGTAGTTTAGGAAGAATTCACCATCTCATTTCACTTCCTGAAAACTGCACATTTCTCTGTGTTAGTAGTGAATTCTACTTGCTACCTCCTAAAGTTTTTAATGTTCACAGACCTACAATCAACTCCTGAAAATTGAGTTCCTATCTAACATTCAAAAATTTGCAACCAACCTTGCAGTATTTCTTTTGGAAAAGTTGAGTCTGATTTGAAGCTTTTACAAGAGAAAATGGAAGGCTATGAGGAAATGGAAACAGTCTTTTGAGATCCCAGTACTCCAAAGAGTGGTACAAATGAGCTGTCCTCACAATGCTCTTATTTGAATTAAGAACAAGCAGGAATGTTTTCAGATGGGCAAAAGAGAAGATCGGTAATAAAATCAGTGGCAGAAGGGTCGAGTTGTAGCACCTAATTGTAAGTGTAAGAAATGTTAATTGTGGGCTCAGCGTTACAGTTCTACACAGAACCATCAGAGTTCTTGTTCAGTGTCAGGGAAACACAGATGAGAGACATTTCTGATGCATACTATTGTCATCCTTGCAAAAGCTCAAGACAATCTCACCCAAAAATCCATTTTAAAAAAATCCATAATATTAGGAATAATTTTAGTAGGATGAGTTTTATATTCACAATGCTACTTTATTTCAAAGTGGGGTCAGTAAAATAAATTTGAACGTAGGGTATTGTTTGTGCAGATCCATAAATCTCCTCTGGGATGGATGTGCTATGAATTATCATCACACATAGCCCACAGCCATATTTCCACTCATTCACACACTAATCCCATGGCCTATGGGAAATGGTCTTGTCTAAGATACAAACTCTTCCCTGAAGTTTTGGGCTGTGCTTTTCTCTCTGCTGAAGTAATTGCAGGTTGTCAGTGGAAATCCAGTTGGTGCTGTTACTTCAAGTACAGAGGAAACACAGGGAAATACATTAATCCATTGCTCTGGTGTTTTTAACCAGCTCTATAAATGGAAGGGAGGGAGAGAGAACTGCTGCTATTTCACAATTCAAAGTTGCTCAGGCCAGGCACCATTTTAGATCAAGGCTGTGCTCTGGCTGGGTCTTCTTCCCCCTCTCCTCAGGTTTCCTAAGGTCCCTCTGTCTCCACTGATGATGCCAGAGGGCAGCAAGGGCCTCAGGACTACTGAGGAATATTAAAAATGCCATCAGAACTTATATTTCTACCTGGCACATGTCAAAGATGAGCCTGCCCCGCTGCTTTGCAGAAGGGACGTGACAATGCCCTGGTACCCTGTCGTGCCTCAGGGTGCCAAGGCTCTGTGGAGATCAGGCAGCACCTGAATTTGTGCCTTAAATGGCAGCCAAGAACCATGAATTTGTGCCTTAAATGACAATCAAGAACCAGGAATTTGTGCCTTAAATGGCAGCCAAGAACCATGAATTTGTGCCTTAAATGGCAGCCAAGAACCGGGAATTTGTGCCTTAAATGACAATCAAGAACCGGGAATTTGTGCCTTAAATGGCAGCCAAGAACCATGAATTTGTGCCTTAAATGACAGCCAAGAACCATGAATTTGTGCCTTAAATGGCAGCCAAGAACCAGGAATTTGTGCCTTAAATGGCAGCCAAGAACCATGAATTTGTGCCTTAAATGACAATCAAGAACCATGAATTTGTGCCTTAAATGACAGCCAAGAACCAGGAATTTGTGCCTTAAATGACAATCAAGAACCATGAATTTGTGCCTTAAATGACAGCCAAGAACCATGGGCTCTTGAGAATGGACACACCAGCTCACCTGGTCTCCCCAGACAAAAATTAGGTCAAGCTTAACTGACCCAGGGAGAGATGGTGTCCTTATATTCCTTTCCCAAGGGAAAGGGATATAACCTACAAAGACATGAGACTAGGGAAGTAGGGAAAAAAAAAGAAAAAAAGAGAGAGAAAGAAAAGCATGGCACTCTAAAACCAGGCTGTTTGCATTTATGTATTGTATGAGAAACAGCTCATCAGGAGGGGTTAAGGAATTCTGGCTGGGCCCACCTGGAAATATTTCTGTAGAATATAAATATTTTTAAGTCTCATGGTGAAAATAAATGATAACTTTGAAGGAAGTTGTTTTGTGAAATCTGTGTTATTTTAGCCTGGAAGTAGGTTTTCTGAATGAAGTTAACACCTTTCTCCTGGCTTCAGGTTTCTAAATATCCCTGCAGGAACTGGAGCAACACTGAAATTCCACTTCCATACTTCCATGAGATCTACTCCTTTATTTATAGGAGAAAAAAAAAAATATATATATATATTTTTTACTGCAAAGTGTGTGATCTCTGACTGCTGTTAGAGTGAGATATTGATATCCTGTGTGCTGGATGTAGCACTGCATTTGTTTTTGTACTGTTACCTTTTCCACATTGCTGAGCACCTTTTCTGATTTCAAAGGTAGCAGTAATTTTGTCTTCAGTGTTGTCTGCTTGCTACCAGAGGATACAGGCAAACTGCTTTTTTGAAGAAGCTATCCTTTGTTCACTCTGCTTTTATGTAAATTAAGTCAATTTGAGTAAAGATGCACAAGTGGCAAACTGCTTTTTGTTTTTCTACTTCTTCACTGAGTTTCTTTCTTGCTATTTTATTAATATTATTTCCCTACTATTCTTAGACTCTACTTTTGTCTCATTAATATTGCTCAGTTTTACCAGTGATATTTCTTGAACCTTGCTTGTTAATCAGGTCTATAAAGCTAGTAGATAAATCAGGTATATAAAACTAGTATAATGTCCATTCATGGCATCTGCCAAGATGGTACAGAGAAAAATATTTTTCAGCCCCAAAAGATTTTCAGACATTATAATCCTGGAAAAAATATGAAAATAACAACAACAAAAACCACTGAAAGACAAAAATCCAGGTGAGTAACCAGCACAGCAGAGGTGGTAGGTCGTCAAAAATGAGAGTACCCTTTTTTCCAAGTTTTGCAGTTTACATAGATCAAAAATTTGTAACAAGACCCAAGTTGTAACAGGGCCCTGTGACTCACCTGTGTCAATGCAGTCGTTGGGATCATTATTTACATTTTCCTTTCTCTCTGTGAAAGCACTGTTCTGGCACACAGGAATCAACAATAATCTTCCTTCCATAATTCTGTAAGCTATTTTGCTCAGTCTGCTTGCCAAAATACTCACTCATGAATATGCAATGAGGTGGAAGAAATATTTCTTTAAGTTTTAAGCCCCTTGGGCCTTTAATCTTGAAGCCTTTTAAATCCAGGATATGATTTTTTGTGCGTGTGCATGTATATGTGCTGAAGTGTGTGTACTGGTGTCACTTCTCTTAACTTGTGTGCATACTTGATTGCTGCAGGGCTTTCATTCTCATTTAGATATATCATGTACTCGTGCACACATAATGCAAGGACAGGTTTTGCCTATTTTTGATAGCATGGAAGAGATTGATTATCCGAAGTGTTTCGTACTGAAGATGTGGAAAATAAATATTGATGCATTTTGTGTAGGGAAAAAAAAAAATAAATGAAACTTTTCAAGGGCTCTTGCCATGTGATGACCACAACATTATCTGGAATTGTCCAGCCTGAAAACAAGTTTTGGTGTAGGAACACGTGACAACTTAGGCAGTGATCAACTGGAAAGCACACATCAGCAAAAACATTTTCAGGACAAGCAGGACACACCTTTAATTGTTTTTTTCTATCCATCCTTTGAATGCTGCTTGGCTTGTTGGGCTCAGGGCTGATGAAGGGAAGGAAGATTCTGCAAGCTGAAATATTAACCCTCCACTGAGCCATTCTTTGTTGAGTCTGCCCGGGGGAATTTCCTGCCTAGGAGCTCATCCAAGGGTTGGGATATCAATGACCAAGAGCTTTATCCAAAGCTGGCCAGAGTGAGTCCCTCAATCCACGTGGATCTCCTCTATCAAGCTAGATTATTCATTGAACCAAGGTTTCAGGTACATCTGTATCTTCCAGTAGCATTAAAAAGGTAAACTCAAAGCAGTTTGGGAATGTCAGAATTCCCAGTTTTGTGCTTACTGAAAATAGACATGGAAACATTGAAGGAGAAAGGGAACCAGTGGTGGAGCTCTTTGGCTCAGACTTCCAAGTAAGCTATGGTGCTACAAAATCACAGTTTTTTGAGCTAATAAACAACCCTACAAAACTAAGTTATTACTTCTTACCAAGAATTACTCACCAGTCATACAAACACTTTGCCAAGAGACAGTTCTTGCCCAAAAGACTTAACAACCTAATGCCCTACAGAGTTCTGCTCTGTCTGGAGAATACACCATAAAAAATAATTATGAACTGGTAGCATAAGTTCTGTACCCTGAAAGTGGTCCACATATTTATTGCAGCAATTAAAACTTCAGCTTTTGTGCTGCTTTCTTCCACTTCCTTCCTTAAATTTCTGTCTCTCCAGATTCTGCTCACTGACTTGCATTAAAAGGAAGGCATGCACTAAAGCTCTATGAATTCCTCACAAAAAGGAATTTCAGAGATGTGCAATCAAGCATACACTGGTTTTGGGGGAGCATGGAGATGAGAGACAGACAGGTGGATGGTTAATTCAAAAAAGGACATGACATCTATCTACATTTGGGGAAAAATGCAATTTTTTCACCAGAGGTAGGGCTGATGAGGTAGAATATGTCCAGTATGCCTCATAGGAATCTGAACTGGGAAAAGAAGAAAACAGATTATCCCTAACCATGAATTAACTCCGTGGGTTCTTGCTCAAAATCATACATTTTACAAATTGGGTAGAGCAAGGAAGATTCTTTCTCCCATTTGTTTTTTTTTCATACATGGGTGTATGAGTGCTCCTAAGAACTGGAAAAAAAAATGGGTAGGGAAGAAAAATCTAGAAACAAAGAAAGGCAAAGAAAGAGATGTATCTGTCTGATGCTGTTAGATTAAATTAGACTATAATGATTACTGTGTGCCTTCACAAAAGACATTTTGTAACATTTAAGATTTCTGCTAATTGAACGAGGTACATTACCATGCAAAAGAATGTTAGTGAAGGTTGAAAAGGACAAACCAACTATTCTCGTACATCACCATAATTATGCAGCCCCATGTTCGAACAATTACATTTATGTAGACCCACTGTTAAAATCAATGTTACTTGTACAGCTAGTCCTTAATCAATGGAATCAGTCAATTTACCATGGTCACATCCTTCTTCTTAATTAAGACAGTGATATCTCTGGAGCGCAGGGTCTCAAAGAGATAAATAAGTACAGAGGTTGGGAAATGTCAAAGAGGTGACTCCCCGATTTTACTCTCAACGAACTTGGGAGAAAATAAGACAGTTCCCTCAGTTCAGGGAAGCAGCACAATCTTCTAAAGAGATGGCTTAGCATTCATTAAGAAAAGAGCAGGTAGCAGTGTCTGACAGAAATAGCACTAATGAGCAAAGAGCGCTTTCAACATGCATATCCTTCATAGCCATAGTCTGAATTATGAAGGTTGTGCCACCTAAGCCAGTTTTAATTAGAGTGAGCATGGACCTCTTTGGACAGTTAGCCTTTCTTTCCAAAATCCATTTCAATATGGTGTCATTTTGTTGTCATAATCAAAATGGCAAAGTGATGGAATAACCTACTTAAAATGTCTGCGGTGTTAAAGCAGATATGGCAAACATCCTCTAATGACACATGTAATAAGGGTATTACCTGAGGACTTTGACAGTGTGTTCCGTGTTGTCAGCCCAGCTGGAATAATGATAGAGGTCTCCTCTGGAATAAGGCACAGGTCTTTAAAGACCAGGTCTAAACTTCCTGTTCTACAGGTAAGCCATTAAACTCCCATGTGCTGAAAGGAAATAGGAAAATACACATCTACTGAGCTGCCAAGTGCTGACGTGGTCATAACTCTGGAGAATTTTTTCCCCCTCTGCAAAATATACTTGTACTGTCAAACTAAGACTGTTCAGTCCTGCTATAGAAAAACACACATAAAAGACTACTACATAAAAGGAAACAAAGCTTGAAGTAATTTGCACTTCTCTGTTTATAAAAGAATGACCTTTACAATCATTTCTGATAGCACATTAATATGATATTTACTGTATAGTAATAACAACAATAATAAAATAATATAATTGTGTTCACAGGGACCTGCAATGATCATCTAATCCAACTGCCTGATCACTTCAGGGCTGACCAAAAGCCAAGGCATGCTGATAAAGGCATGGTCCAAATTCCCCTTAAACACTGAGAAGCATTAAACATTGAAAGGACCTTTCATCCTGAAGTACTTGAGGTGTTCTAAATCAAAAAGTGAAGGTATTAAAGGTATTTAGGGGCAAAAAAAGCTATTTAACTGGAGCTTTTTCTCTTTAATATCTGTTACAATCCATGGCAGATTTCTTTAAAGATACACAAAGTCAGTCAGAGTCTTTGTGGGTCCCTAGCTGTTTTACCAGGTATTTTTGGGAAAGTTGAAAAAAAAAAGTCTGGCCACAGACATTTAAACAATTAAAAAAAAAAAAAAAAGAGATCCAGGAGTGTATATCCACATCCAAGTGGCATAGGGCTGGACAAAGCTCATGTAGTGAGCTCAAATCAATGACTCCATAAAAAAGCAGCAGAAGGCCAAGAGAAATGTCATCATGATGCAAATGTACTGCTTCCCATTCCCAAATTAGCACCCATGGCTGGACTCCAGAGCACTTCTGGCACTGAAAAGTTGAGTTTGGGGCAACATTTTTAGTTTTGCTTCTTTTCAAAAGGCAGCAGAACAAAAATAATATTAAAACCCAACTCAGTCAAGAGCATCCCCATCTAAATTTGAAAATAAAAGCAGAAATTTGGCATTTTTCTCAACAATTTGGTTGAAGGACTCAAAAACTGAATGTCCAGCTGCAGAGAAAAATCCTGAAAAACCTATTGGTCTTTAAAATGTCATCTGAAAGAAATTCATTTATTGAAAACCTGAAAAGAAAATAAATTTCTGAAACATGACCTTTTTCTCAGAAAAAAAATTAGAATTTTTGTTTGACTTACGCTTCCCACAACTAACAAGAATCAAAATAAAATTGAATATATCAGAAGAAAAATAGGGCTCTTTTGTAGAGATAGACAATTTAGTTGTAAATATTTCCTACAAAACTGAACTATATTAAAGTTTTAATGGATTAAGACTGTCATGGACAGGAGCCACTCCCCTATATTCAATCTCCATTCTGTCCTACACTGCCTGTGTTCTGTTGTATGAACACTGTAGCAATCACTGTATTTCACGGCTGAAAAGTGGAATATTTTCTCTCCCTTTAGGTATACTGTTAAATATAACAACTTAATGTCTTAAATTTGCTTTGAGAATCTCAAGGCAAAGTACAGAAAGTTAGTGTTGTTAAAAACTATTATCCTAAGACCGAGGCAAGAAAAATTCCCTTATTTGGACTCTGTATAAAATCATGCATATTTTTGAAGTTTGCTGCAGCAAAAGCAGTAAGGTAAAAAAAAAAAAATAAAAATACCACCACTACAAGAATAAATAATTTGACTTACTATAGAATATTTTTTCTTCTCCTTCACTCTCTCTCCATTTTATGGCTTGAAACTCTGCTTAGCTCCTCTAGAATTATTTGCTTCTGCATTTGGGGTATTCTAGGTGAAAGCCAAAACTATAAACTTGAAATGGAAGTGATTTAATATTTGGGGAAAATTGCAATAAAAAACCCAGAATGATTTCCACCGTGTTTGCTGTAAAGGAACAGCATTAAGAGGAAAAAGCCAAGAAAGCTGCAGGGATTAAAGAAGATATTTTATAAATTTGAAAGCAGCTGTTCAGCCATATGTGCTTACCTTTTCATTTTTTCTCAGCTAGGACTCTTTACCCTGGATCTCTACCAGCCTGGCTTGTTTTTAATCCAGCACTATCATTGCCTGAGTAACCAACACCCTCCCAATCTTCACAGCAGAATCAGCAGCAAGGAGGCTTTGCTCTGCTAGGATAAAACACACAAATTCTCCTCTTCCTTTAATTTATTTTAAATCCTGCAGATCCCAGTGTGTTTCAGTATTGGAAGATCATGAATTCCTTGAGCAACTTGGCCATGAACCTCACAGCCTAGGGCCATGAAACAGTGCAGCCACACATCTGTTTGAGACCCCAGATTTCCATGCCCCCCACCCAGTGAAGAATATAAACATGTGATTAACTTCTATCACATGTTTATAACTTTGCTGAAGAGAGGCAATATAAAGTAAATGTTTGCCTACTTTTTTTCATCTGAGACTGGCAACAGTTCCTGTTCAGGTTTAAATATGATGTCCCTATAAATATAGGCACATGCCTCATCACAGACAGAACTATGAATAAAATAACCTGAAATGAGAGCCAAACATTCCCAAATGCCCATGAAATTCCCATTCAGCTCTCAATATCACCTTTTGGAAAAGCTTTCCACGTGCTATCATTTTGCAGCTACCATCTCAAGCTGCTAATTTACGTGGTGTGCTGTCAGGTGTGTGTGCTGCTATGTCAAGAAGATATTTCTTACATATTAATTTATTTTATACTGAACTTTGGGAAGCCTGCTCATGCCTTTGTCCTTCTGGGTACTTATTAATAGAAAAATGTGACAAATGGTGGAACTACAGCCAAGATAGCATATTTAGAAAAGGAAAATGAATCACTGCACATTCCACAATGGATCATATCAAAACTGTTCTTAGCCTTGCATACTTTACATTCAATGGTCAATCTTTGAACAAACTACTGCCTGAGCTATGGGCTCCCCAACCCATTCATCACAGCATAACTCTACCTTCTGCTTTTCAAGAAAATTACAGAAAATAGAAGTGCAATAAACCCAAAAAGCTGGAAACAGAGATGACACCCATGACAACATTAAAAACAGAATACTGAAGGTGTGCAGCCATCCATTCCACTTACAATTAATGCACCTCAAGATAGATGTCTGCTTTTCTCTAATGCTAAATCCATCAGATAATCCATAAGAAGAGCATAACGCCTGTAGGAGTCACAGGGCACAAAAAATAGAGACCAGGGATGGAAGAACTAGACAGAGAAAAATCAGAAATATATTAAATATTTTTATGTGAAGCCTAATGTGGAGCAACATTATAGTGCAACTCTCGATACAAATACAGTCACAGCACATAACACAAAGTCCAAAATCAGGTGCATGGCTCTTCTCCCCACAATGAAGAAACAAAAACCTGAGATTCAGACACTGAAGTGACTGGAACCAGATAATCTTCTGACTTTGAAACTTAATATCACCTGCAATCAACTCCACACAAATGATCTTACTTGAAAAAGTTACTTTTCTTCTATTTTTTTTTTTTTTTTTAAATTTTACTGCATTCTGCACATCCTGATTCTGCCCTTGCCAGAAACACAACAGCCAAAATCTTATGCCAGGTCTTGAGAGTTTCCCAGCCAAGCTGCATCCTCAGGATGATTATGTTATTTACTGAAGTTCACTTAATTATCCATATTTTAAAATGCTGAACCAGCCCTATAGTTGACTTTAGTTCCTCTTAATTTCATTTTATCAAAGTATTAAAAAAACTGCTCAGAAATCAAATTACACGCAAAAAAAAATTATCTCCTTTGTGGTCATATATTCTTTTATGGAATAGGAGACATCTCTTGTTCTTCTGGTCTTGTATGCAACAGAGGGATGTTAATCAGAAAGGCTTGTAGAACATCTCTCCCATGTCTACAATCCAACACCCACAAAAAAAGAGCCTGTAACACGCTTAAGACTCATAGAAAATGAACATAATTACAGTTTAATATGCCCCAAAAAGGTGATTGGAGAAATCAAGAGTACTGAGAGAATAGTGTGACTGCTTCCAGACCTTAGCAGTGTTCTGGAAGAGCAAAAGGAGCTGCTCAGTATCACCTTTGAAAAGTTCTGGTAGCACAGTAAATGTGACATGCAGGAAACCAAAATTTAAAATATGGCTTTTAGCTTTAGCTGTAGAAGGGAGAAACTGCTGTTTTGATAGCAGTCCTTTAAGACTTGTTACTCACAAGGAGTTCTTTGCCATGTTTCATTACAGAGTTATAACTCTACTGAAACAATTTCAAGAGTGAATGTCAAACATTCAAAAACAGTTTTGTGAAGAAGGAAAGGCCAGTTCCTTATACAGTTAAGAATGGTCTTTTTCCTCTTCCCCCTCCCATTCTCTTCCCATTGCCCAGAACACTGAATATATATTGGCACAGCTTGGGCCTCCTACAGAACAGAATAGAATTTATGGAGATGTATGGTCTTTCATATCCAAGGTACCTCAAAGCACTTTATGGAGCAGTGACTTAGATAATGGAGTGACTGTGTTGGCAAACCTGACTCTCATTATCCCCTCAGCAATAGATCATGCACAGTCGAGATATCACAACAGTGAGAACTGGTAGAAATGTTGGCCAAAACATGGGGCACTACCTAAAAATAAAAAAATAAAAACCAGAACCACAAAGGGGTCAAAAAAGATACCTACCTCTTACCCAAAGGAGGGCAATGTACAGCCTCATTTGATTGCTCAAAATGATCTAATTGCTTCTATAATGGAGCCTTCCTGTGCTGTGTAATGCCATATAACATTCTTTTTCGAAAAAGATTCATGTCTTAGAAATCTGTTTGCATGATCACAACTAATCAGATGAAGCAACTGTTTTTCAAACTTCATGCAAAATGCAACTGCACCATTGGAGACCTTTTAAGCAGCTCTGGAAGGGGTGCATAAAGCAGAGCTGGTGGGGCAGCACGATGGGAACTTTTCTGTGAAGCCAGCAGGACGGACAGCATCTCCAAGGTAACTAAAGAACACGTGAGTCACAGGATGCAAACAAGCAGGAATTCGAGATCTGCATGCACAGGCAGAGCCCTGATCCCATTGGGAGCATGGGAATGTCTGGGATGATGATGATGACGATGATGATGAGGATGATGATGATGATGATGATGATAATGATGATGAGCCATCTGGGGCTGTGAGATGGAGTTCAGGCTCCTGAGAGGAGAGGGACAAGGCCAAACAGGAACATAACCCTGCAATTCAGGAGGACAAATTGCTCTGTTCAGGGACCCAGTTGGAAGAATCCCTCGTGATATGGTCATGGAGCAAGCAGAGTTCCAGGAGAACTGGTTAATTATGGGGGGTCAACTACTGCAAGTTCAGGAGCAGTGCATCCTAGTGCACAGGAAAACAAGCAGATAAATACTGCATGCAGACAAAATCCTTCTTGTAGTACTTAGTGACTGGCAAAGAGTCAATGGGCACAAGCTGAATTACAGTAAATTCGTATCAAACATCAGGAAAAATAATGGGGGTGATTGGGAAGAGGTTGTGAAGAGAGGCTGGAGATCCTTCAGCCCTGGAGGTGTTCAAAACTCAAATGAACACAGCCCAGAGCAAACCACTCCAGCTGATTCTGCTTTGATCAGGGGAGTTGAACGAGGTCTCCAGAATTGCCTTCCAAGCTCTGCCACTCTGTGAAATTGTAGCTCATTGAAAGCTGAAAGGGATCACATCCTTGAGATGAGACCTATAAACACTTCAGTGAGACACACAGAGTGCTTTAACAGGTATGTCTGCACAGGTATTATGTCCAGAATAAAAATAAAGCCCAAAGAGAAACATTAACTTCCTCCAGCACAAAATATTGGCTAAGGGCTGGGTTGGTCTGTTACTCTTTAACTCATGGAAGGTTACTAAGAAAATGTCTTGGTTCCTCTCTCAGTCATGAGCGGATAATTGTTTCGTTTCTTCCTGAAGATGTAGGATCTACATGACAATTCCACAAATTTCATCAGTTCTACAGCTCTGTTTACCTGCTGTCTGATCCTGCATACCTGGGGAGTGACAGTGCAATGATGATTCACAGAAGAGGACCCCAGCTCAAGTCACAGATCTACCTCTAAACATTTTCCCTGGGGTCTGTGATGAATTCCTGCAGGATGAGAAGGAGCTTAGTCTATCTGACATATTCCTCCCTTTGCTGCCCTAAGCTTTTAAGTCCCCATTCCAATAAGGTTATGTCAAACAAAGTGCACCTTCCAAAGTCTCATGTAGAGAAGCACCCAATCCCTATTTCTTGCTTTTCACAGAGAAAACACTGAAAACCTGTGTGGACCCTCCACACACAGATCTGTGGGGCACTGCTGCCCTGCCCACAAATGAGAAGAGATCAAATGAAGAGTAATTCATATTTATAAGGAATCAATTCTAGCAAGAAATTGAACCAAGAAGCTTTGGGCTCAAAGTAGTGTGGCTTCCTGCTGAGATAAGAAGAAATGACTTTGTCTCTAACCAACTAACTAGGTGTCACGGGTGATGTTCTTGCTTTAATGCCTGCCTTGCACATGGTGCCTGATAACTTCGGGGATAAGGGGATAGAAATGCATGTCACAAAACACTGCCAGCGTGTGAGTGGGATATGCATAAATGAATGGATGTGAATGGCTCTTTTCTAGGCCAACAGGCTTTCTGATGTTTCTTCATTATGTCTGAGAGTAATCTTCAAACATGCAAGTCTTCCCTTGAAGAATACATTAGCCAAAGAAGGGTGTGAAAGGTTCTGTGTCATTAAGAGGACTTGGCTTTAAGAGCAGCTTGTGCTGATTGCGAGAGAGTAAATAAATAAAAGTGCTGATTTTAAATTTAGTGTTCTGCTATGCAGATCAGAGCTGGATAGTGCAAAACGTGAGGATTTGTGGGTGGGTAAAAATATCTCCTCATCAGTTTGTCTGTGGGTAATAGGATGGAAAAACATTACTAACCTAGTGTCCATTTTGTATGTAACTCCCTCAGTAGAAGTGTAAACTGCAGAGAAGGCTCGTTTTTGGAAGAGCTGGGACATCTTTGATCACAGAGCATCAGGTTGGATCTGGTTTGATCTGTTTTGAATTGCTTGGATCCATTCTGACATCTAAAACAAGCAGTCTGAAAATCTTTTGGGCTTCCCTCAGTCACTACTAGGGACAAATGACCCAAGCTGAAATGTGCTGAGCATCTGCTGAATTCATGATAACTGAGACAACTGAGACAACTGAGACTCAAAGGAGACAATTTCAGGTTCCTCACCCTGATTATTTCTTTTTCCTCTTAAGAATTTCCCTATGTTTTCAGTAGGAAATTCAATATTTGGTGTCCAAATAATTTGGACTGTTCTTTTCTCTCTGTAATTCTGTATGTTCCATATATTTGTAGATAATTGTGGATTGCTAAAGCCATCATATTCAGGATGAGAGGAAAAGCCCCACCTCTCCTCTCAGAATATTTATAGCTGCCATATTATTTATGGTTATGACTGCCAGTTATTACAATATTAACATATTTATATGCCATTTACTACTCAGATGCTAATAAAACAAAAATGGAAAATTAAAGAATGGTAAAATGTCTCGTTTTAATTTTTTTAATCATTAATATAGATTTTTTTTTTTTTTTTTTGTAAATACAGCAAATGCTTCTAATTATATTTTAACAAGCAGTTAGGAAGAGGTATGCCTCCTATTGGATCCTAAGTGACTAAAAATGACCTACTTTAATTTTATTCATTATCTCTAACTGTTATTAGAACCTGTATTTGACATATGTGAATATTATTTGATCTTTTCAAACCACATTCATTCTCATTAAGAAAGCCCCAAGACATTTTCTTTCAGAATATTTTTCAAATATTCTGAGATTTTGCTTGTTATGTGAAATGTGACAGCACTTTCAAGTTCTTTATTATAGTTTTTTTCTTTGGCAAGAACCAATTATCCCTTCCCAGTACTAGTGTCTAGTTTTGAACTCAATATTTAAGCAATTAGTATCTGTATCTGTAAATTAATACATCTATATTGCTAATGTAGTTTTAATCATACAAAATGAGTAAGAACAGCCTTTTCCAATGTTGCTAAATGTAAAGAAATGTTTATTTAAGTTAAAATGAAATTAAACTAGGAGAGGACAAGCAATAGATGTAATTTTTTATGGCACTTCAGCTTTTCTTTCTCTGAAGAAGACTCCTTAAAGGAACACTACCTTTTTTCCAAGAGAGTTGCTTGTTTTGCAAAAATTGAACTTATTTTCATACTTTTACATACAGTAAATGCTGACTATATAGACAACTTCATGGCAGACTCAAATCCATTAAAGTATTTGAACTTTTAATACAAAAAACCTGCATTTTAAGTTAGGAATATGCTGAGTGCTATGCTGAAAATGTTTCAAGTCAGAAATTATATTTAGCTGTAATTAAGTATCAGGGCTATGAGTTATTATGAATACACAGTGATTGATAGAGATTTTACTGTTTGTTATAAAGCTCCCTTTTTGGGAAGTATCTGTGATATTTCACTAGATCAGGGAAATGAATCTTGATATGTACAGATGCATCAGATTTCAAAATACATTTCATCAGTAATCTACACAAAATAGCTCTTCTGGCAAATGAAAACTAATTTCTTCATTTTGTTTTCTTATCTTGCCTGCAGAAAATGAGTAATAACAAAACTGCACTACACAGATTTGAGTTCATTATTACCTTCTTATGTTAATCACCAATTAACGTTTTCTTTCTCTCATGAATAAAAATTCTATAAATATTTTAGGTCCACTTGCTGATGTGCTGATGGATGGGTTTATCTGACCTGCAGATGGCTGTTGTTACATCCTATTCATATTGATAGTCTTGGAATGCCTACCCAGAAATGCTGGAGAGGAAAATAGAAAAGTTGAGAATGAAGAGAAAAACTACTAAAATTGCACTGAGTCTGCTATTCAGTTCAAATTTTGTGTAATACTCACGTCATTATATTTCTTTTCCTGATGTGGAGAGATTATTCTAATGCTACACTTGCAGCCAAGTGAACAAGCTGATGAGAAAAAAAATCAAGAGTTGATTTTTGAGAGTTAATATTTGACTATTGCAGCTGGAATTGCCTTAACTCATCTTTGCCAGATTGGTGGGAAAAGATAAATGCAAAAATTAGTTCAGGTAAAGCTTTCCCTAGGAGTTTGAAATACCTAAATATGGGAACATTGAGAAAGGACAGGAGGTCTGAATGCTTGACAGACTGAATTCAGACTGAAAGGAGCAAGGCATGGAGAGAATGGAGCAACATCTGTGCTTTGAATTTCTAAATTTCCTTGTTGCCTCAGAGATCTCACTGCCCAGCTCCTGCTGTCACTAAAACACAGCCATTAGCAAGGTTTTATCTTAAACCCATTCAAACAATGGTTTTTAACCTGAGAAAACAAGGCTTATTTTCTTAATCTCGTTCTTAGAGACAGTTGAACACTTTTATCCTGTTTAGCCTGAGGCAGATATTCGACCCAGAAAATTTCAGCCAAACATTTCTGGAGCCTGAAAAAGTTGCAAACAGCAGAACAGGTGTCCTAAAGTACAGAGCAATTGTTCAGCAATTAGAGGGATAGATGTTCCATCTAAGATGTTCCACTTAGGTCATTCATGCATGGACAAAAATATAAATATTTTGTAGCCTTCATTGCAAGGGGAGCTGCATAAAACTGAACCAATGAGGTCAAGCCAAAATTAGTCTTGGATACCGGCACTTCACACAATGAAGAAACAGAGAAAATATGCTTTGATTAAAGTTATCCTACAGCTTTTAGGTGTGCATGAACCAAGGCATGTAAAGATAAACTTCTAGTTTAAATTATCCCCAGTGACAATTTAGAACTCAGTGCAGGCCACAGAGAAATGGGATAAATCTTTTGGTCAGTCTGTAACAAACTATTCTATGATGAATTTCATATCAGCTATAACTGATACAAAATGTGAAAATACTGCAGCATCTTCACCTCCTGAACTCATTCTAATGCTACTCTTATTTCCTCTTATTTTTTTTCCACTCAAGGGATATTTTCACAATCCTTGTTGATGATGAAGTCTGCTTGCACTGGTAAAATTCTGGATTGCTGTAAGAATTTTAATATTTCTATATTCTGTTACTTACCCCATCTCAGAGAGTATAAAGTTGTTTTCCAGGGTTCAGTGTGAAATCTATTATTTCTACTTATAGGATTAAAATGCAAAACTGTGTTGGGAACAGATCCAAAAGTGAAAAAAGAAAAAGAACATCTTAAACTTCTTGTATACAAATGTTACTATAATTAAAAAAAAAAAAAAAGTATTACATGCAGAAGTTTTACAAAAATTCCAGTAGACTGGATTTTTTTTTTCCCCCCCCAAATTGGAAGCATTTCACCCTTCCTTTAAATGTAGATTTTGGCTATGGGAATTCTGATTTTTTTCATCACTTATGTACAAGGTTAGTAACTTTAGCTACACTAAGGAAACCTTCAAAGGCAGAAAGCCTACGGGTTTTTGGAGGAGCTTAATCTTCACTGAAAATTCTTTTCTCAGCCTGATGCTCTGCACCCAGTTCATATTTGTTTCACATGGGCTTTCTAACCTTTACTGCTCTTTCAGAAAATGCATCTATGAAAATAGAAATGTGATTATTCGAGTAGTTCTGGATTTGCTCCACAGAGAAGTGATGCCACTGGGGAGATGAGCTGATGTATTTCCCACAGAATCAGTGGGGCTGGAAAAGACCCCTGGGATCACCCCTGGGATCACCTCTGGGATCTACCGTGGGATCAACCCTGGGATCTACCTGGGGATCAACCCTGGGATCACCCCTGGGATCACCCCTAGGATCTACCTGGGGATCAACCCTGGGATCACCCCTGGGATCTACCTGGGGATCACCCCTGGGATCACCTCTGGGATCACCCCTGGGATCTACCTGGGGATCAACCCTGGGATCACCCCTGGGATCACCCCTGGGATCTACCTGGGGATCAACCCTGGGATCACCCCTGGGATCACCTCTGGGATCTACCCTGGGATCACCCCTGGGATCTACCTGGGGATCAACCCTGGGATCACCCCTGGGATCTACCTGGGGATCAACCCTGGGATCACCCCTGGGATCACCCCTGGGATCACCCCTGGGACCAAGCTATGACCCAGTAGCACCATGTCAGCCACACCATGTTCTGGAGCCTTAATGTGGCTTCTGGTTTAAATCCTGTGTGTAGTTACCACAGTGCAATTCAGCAGTGAGGAAGACATCCATCACTCTGACAAACCCTGGAAGAGGGAAAGCTTGCTTATTTTTTTTATTGCTACCACTACTGCCAGGATATGATTCTATGACATAGGTACAAATTAACTAAATGGGGTTAGGAGGCTGCTTGGGTTTTTAACATCTCAGGTACCTGCTCATCCTTTATCCATTTTCTTCAGATCAGAACGTGAACTCTTCAGCCAGAACTTCCCTCCTTGTTGGTTACCCTTCCAGAAGATAAGCTCTGTTTCTATAAATTGCTAAGAAATAGCTCACTGTCCTCTGAGACTCAAGAGATTATTCAGCAGCTTGAGAAAAGCATGACCTACCCTCGCAGAGCTGCACAGAAGTGGGAGCAGAGGAGACAGAGGGGCAAAGAGGATGCTCTGGTTGAGACTGTGACTGATGCTCCAGGGAGGCTGAGCTGGGTGGCCACTGCAGCCATCTCTTGGTGCATCTCTTCATTTCTTGCTCTCTGCGCTGAAGTTGACAACAAAAGTTCCAGAGTGTCCTTTAGCAGGCGTCCTTCCATCAGAAAGGTGAGGTGCCATTCTCTCAAGGGCTCTCTCCAGCTCCTGATGAAGAACTGCCTGCCTCCACAGGCATGTGTGCAGGAGAGCCTGGAGAGCTGATCCGTGCTGAGAGCTTTGGGGCTGATATGAGTGAGTTTGAAAGCAGAAGATGTGTTTCTTAAGGAATGCAGCCACTCTGAATAACACCGAGAGTTCTTTATCTCCTATTCAATTCATGATTATCATATTTTTTTTTTAAATTACACCAGTTTTTAAGCATCATTCATCTCTACCTTCTGTTAATTAAAATGTTCTCTGCCTAGTCCATATACATGCAAAACTGCAGTTTGCAGTTTGACAGAATATTATTGAACAGTGTGTGAATTGGTTTAAAAGTAACCAGATTTGAAGCATCCATCAGTCAGTAACAGTGCACTCATAGGTCACTGAAGCTGTCAATTTCAATCAACTCTGTAATTAAATACATCACCAATATAGATTTTGTGTAAGAATGTCACTTGTTCTTCAGATGTCTGCTACTAGGACAAATCACACTTCAGTGTCTTTGGATGTGCCTTCTAAATACAGTTTTTTAAAACAGCACAACATATCCATCCATCTCAATCCAATTTGCTGAATAGAAATTTGTTTAACTAATACATAGTCTAAGCACTGAATTAAAAAACAATATGTGTGTTTCCTTTTCTACTTAAATGAATGCTGTAATGCTACAGTAGATGTTTTTTGCTTCTCTTAAAACTCTTCTGCTGGTATTTGTTACGTGGCATTAGAAGAAAGAGTAGTATGTCAGAAAAAGAGAAAAAATATTCACATCATCTGTAATTAAAATTGCTTTTCTTCATGTTCAAAAACAAAGGAGCAGAATCTTCAGACATGAGGAAATAAATCATTAATTCTAATTTTTCTAGGGATAAAAATACCTGGCATTTTCAAATTAAAAAAAAAAAAAAAAAAGGAAAAAAGAAAAACCCATTTAGTGCTTTTGAGTGTCAGATTCTTCTATTATACTTGCCAGCAGATTGGAAAAGTCTGAAACAAAGCTGAATTACCAAATATATATTGCCTGCCATTTGATTTAATCTTCAAATAAGCCCCAGGAAGCAGGTCCCTGGACAGTTAATCTTTA
This sequence comes from Rhabdornis inornatus, assembly GCA_013397075.1. Taxonomy (NCBI): domain Eukaryota; kingdom Metazoa; phylum Chordata; class Aves; order Passeriformes; family Rhabdornithidae; genus Rhabdornis; species Rhabdornis inornatus. The sequence continues at coordinate 43,876 of VWZS01007730.1, read as the reverse complement.
GTTTTGTAGCCCATGCACATTTTCAATAAGGTTACCAGGGAATTAGGCCCGGTAGGGAGGGGAAAGGCAGATTGTCTTATTCTAAAGACAACTGTTGAGATCCTGCTAGCAAATTATAACTCCCTTAATATAAAAAACTTTATTAGCCAGGTGCCTGCTGCAGTGAAACAGTGGGCACTCAGGAGGGGAATGTTCTTCATGTTTCCTCCCTGGAATCAGATACTTGTCCAGTTTAAATACAGAAACTCTAAATATTTGAGGCATAACACACTTTAAGGTGAATCCTGCAGCCTAGACATGTGATCCTAAGGGGAATCTGATGGATTGGGTGGTCAGAGATTTACCACATGCCACAGTGAGGTTATGGAGGGCTGGCTTGTTTCCCTCTTTAAGGAGCAGTGCACAGATTTGGGGGAAACTGGATCCCTTAACAGCTGCACCTTCAGCCAAGAGGAAGCTCTAGAAAAAGTAAAATACATGAATAAACGCATAATAAATTTCCTGTGCTGTGCAGTCCCCGAGGTATGAATGAAAACCTGCAGAAATGAAAACACTTTAGAACTCTTTAGAATATTTAGGTCTGCGTTTCCAACTCAAAAGCATATGACACAGGCACATTTTAAAACAAAGGCATTTTAAAAAGTCATGCAGCACAAGACATCACAGTAAAAATCCAGTTAAAATATCCCAATGCACATGTCCTGTGAGGGAAATGCATATGTCTAGCAGAACAGTGGAAAAATAATAATAAACAAAGAAAGAGGAAATGGAATTGGATGTACTTTGAACAATGGTAGTTTCAGGAAAATCTAGAGAAAGGCTGATAAGACAATTTTTTAATAAGACTTGGAGGAGTATAGAAGATGCTAGACAGAATTGCATCAGAGTAGAAGTTCAACAGCTAATTTGCAAGAGTAATTTGGGCATTGGTTCTTCAAACAACTGAAAAAACCTTTCTATCAAATTAAGACTCAAGTAAACGTGTCTCATTTAAATGCTGCAGTTGCTTATAGTTTATTTGCATTTCCTAAATTGTCAAGGTAAAGAAGCAAGCAAACAAACAAACAAACAAACAAGAAGCAAACCCACATTAAGAAATATAAAGAAAATGTACTTTGAACTCAGGGGAAATTCAGGGAAATGCAATAAATAGAACTTAATGGGTGAAAGAGAAATCCATCTAACTCATAAATCAGCATAAACCATGTTGTTTCACTGAATATTCTCACTGTTGCACCATTGGCAGTGTTAAGGCTGTGGATTCTGCCTGCAGCCTCCTTTTATCTGTGAACTAACTTGATGATTATACTTTTTTACAATCCCATCAAAAATACCGTTGTGCTTTTCCCAGAGCAATGAAATTATTCATCATATTTTGAAATTACTTCCCTCTTACATAGGGACAGCTAGGACAATGTCTCCTTTTATCCCCACTGCCCCCTTACCTGCCTTTGAAGCAGTGTACCACACTGCTTTTGAAACTATTCTCTTTTGGCCCCAGTGACCCTCTTCTTTTGCACTTTTTTCCCAAGTTTTCTAATCATTCCTACAGTGTACTCCTTGGTAAACCCTCCCAGCGTCCTACTGGGTGGCCTTTTTCTTCTGTCCACTTTTCATCTCTGGGTAATCTCATATGCAAACAAAAGCTCAGTGAAATGTAGCACCGACCTCTAATCAATACCTGAGACAAGTCCCCATCTTCCCATGGACTGCAAACTGCAGCTCTCCCTCTTTCTTCTCTGCTCAGGCTGTCCAGGGTACACAAGAAAGGGGAAGATGTGCATTTCAAAACGTGCAAAGGATGGAGATGGGCCTCAGAGGAGCACCTTATTAGCATCTGTAAAGCCACCTCCTCCTTCATCTTCCTGGTCTTAAAATTCACTTGTGTGATGCCCACAGAACCTGGTAAGTGCTGGGTCCCAGCTGTCCTGAAGCTGCTGGTATCTTTTTTTGTCTCCTATTCCTGAATTCAACCATTAGATATATACAAACTTTTTTACCTTTTTTTTTTTTTAAACTGTAAAATCCCTAGGCCAGGAACTACTTTCTTTGTAGAGAAATAAGCAAAGTGAAACACCAAATTCTGACTCCATCATACAGGGAACTGTGGTGCCAGAAAATGTTGATAACACGACTCAAGCACCTCTACCACAAAGAATTTGTGCTTCCTGTGAAAAGATGTATTGGAAATGGAAGAACAAACAGCTTTGACTTTGGGAATGTGCCAGCACCTCTGAAATGCACTTTTCCTTAAAAGAGACACGTGTGCCTTCAAGATTTGACACTTGGTACAAAGGGCCACTGCAAGAATAGAAGCAATATTAAAATGTTGAGAACTGAGTTCCTCCTCCAAGGAGTAGATTATCATGGTCCATGTGGACACATTACCCAAGCCCACCTTCATATGGCCCCAAAGACTTAATTTCCTTCTATCCTCAGACATGTTAAAGTGTATTATTCTGCCTCAGTGCCCTGGAGCAAAATGTGCAGGATTCAGACCATGGTAAATAGATTACTGGGGAGAGGAATTTAAAAATCCGTGTGACCAAATCACGAGAACCTAATCACTCTACAACCCAACCAGAGAAATTTGAATAGTGTTTCAGGCACATTAACCTCAAATAGCTGATCTGAGCATTTTTTTTTTTTTTTTTGGTCATCAGTAACAGGTGATAACTCAATTGCAATTTTTCGTGAATTACATTACACAGTTCAACATATTTGAAGGAATCCTTCCATCAAAATTATAACTCAACATCTAAATATGGGGTAAGAAAACGTAGCAGAGGACAAGACAAAATCAAAATTTTTCCTGGTACTTTTGTTTATTTTTAGGAACTAGATAAATTTTACAGGGATTGATTAAGGGTCACTGGTAGATAAGGCACATTTACAGCACATTACAGGCCTGTAACGTGTGAGGCTGTGTTTAACAACCACAATAGGATCTATATGGGAAAAGATGGGAATAATGCAAGAAACCCTGCTATTATATAAGCACTCCACAGAAAACCTGCCACTGCTGTCAGTGAAAGATGCCCTGCTGCCCTTTTAATTTTAATTCTACACATAATTCTTATTTCTATGATGACATACAACAACATAACAATGGTGCCATGGCAGCACCTCCATGGACACTGGCAATTCCTAACGGTGGTAAAGACACAGAAACAAATTTTACCTTGATACTTACCAAAGAGTGGGATATTCCTTGGATGGGTGGCTGAATACAGGAAAGGAAATCTGGACAAAAGCAGAATCGGGAGATTCTTTAAAGTTTGGTTTGAAGCTTGGAATTTCCATTTTGGAGCATATATCACAGGTTTTTAGCTCTGATTCTGAATCAATAACAACATACTGGTGAGCCAGATACTGATGATTCTCATGTAGTCACTAACTTTTTGTAAGGGTGTCAAGTGACTTTTGTTTCAGGAAGCACCAAAAATGACAGATTTCTGAAGGCAACGTTTCAACATCTTCTGCATGAGAGACACCCTGTATGTTCCAACTCCGGGTCACATTCCTCTTCATATGAGGTCTTCCATGCAGTCAGAACAAGAGGAATCATTTATTTCATTCCACTTAAAGCAAAAACTTATGAGGGAAATTAATTTTGTGTTAGGGTTATGCTCTGTTTCTATAAAACTAAAATCCTTTAGTCTAATCTTGACTTTTTAAGTCATAGATGATGGTTAACAATCCAAAGTCTAATACATCTTGACATAAGACATTGCTTGAAATCCAGAAGTTTCAACGGTCCATCCTGAAACTGAAATGTTTTTTTTCCCCACAATAACTCTACGAATTTTCTATATTCCCACAGAACATTTCAATGTTTACAACATAAAATTTTTGATCAAACCTGCTCTGTGGTAAAGGATTATTTTATATTCCCACAGGAAGAGAGTGGGAATTTACACCTTGGAGAGGCCATGACTTGCCCTGGACATGTACAACTTCTCAGTATTGCAAAAATCCTTCTTAATGAAATGTTCTAGATAATTTATCCCTACTAAGGTAGCAAATTTTCCTTGAGAATGTCATCTTGGGCATTACAGTGCTTAGTCATTCTCTTCCAACATCACACTGTGATAAATAAAACGGGCAATGAAACTTCCTATGACTCTCAAAGGTGAAATTCAGCCTTAGATTGGCAACCATAATAAATATCCATGATTCTTGGATCTGCTTAACTGACCAGCCAAACAAGAAAGGGCAGGAGTGTCAAACCTCCCCAGTAAGGATGGCTTGAGCAGAGGAAGTGCAGGCAGATCATACACTACAAATATTTAATGCATGCTTCCAGCACAGTAAGCAATATTCACTTTTCACTAAGATGGACATGGCTTTAAAGAACATCTTCAGGGTAAAAAAAAAAGAAAAAAAAAGAAAAAAGGTAGATCAGGGATTCCACCTGAAAAAAATTCTGACCTGAGAGTGACGGCAAATGGCTTATGATATGTACCATAGAAACAGTATTTATATATTTATATCTCTCTCTCCATATATATATTAATATATATTTTTATATATATATCTCCCTATCAGACATTTAAAGAGTCAAGGATGCTAAAGGATACAAAAGGTACTTTGTGTTCTTGATCACAGTGGTGAGCATTTCCTTTCAGGAAAGTTTGACTTCCCTGACACATTCTGTGAGTCTGAAAGGGAAATATTTTATTTTAGTAATGTAAAATGTAAATTACTCAGGACAAATTTGAACTTTGTGGAAAGGAAAAAAAAATTAAATTGTCTTGCAAATTGCCTTGCCTCCAAGAAAGAAGGAGAGAGATTATTTACAAGGGCATGAAGTAATGGACTGGGGGAATGGTTTCAAAATGAAAGAGGGCAGGTTTAGATCAGATATTGGAAAATAATTCTTTACTGTGAGGGTGGTGAGGCTGGAAAAAGCTGCCTGGAGAAGCTGTGGATGCCCCATTCCTGGAAGTGTTCAAGGCCAGGTTGGATGGGAACTCTGAGCAACCCAAACTGGTGGAGGGGGGTTGGAACTGGGTGATCTTTAAGGTCTCTTCCAACCCAACCATTCTGTAATTCTATGATTCTATGAANTGACTCTCAAAGGTGAAATTCAGCCTTAGATTGGCAACCATAATAAATATCCATGATTCTTGGATCTGCTTAACTGACCAGCCAAACAAGAAAGGGCAGGAGTGTCAAACCTCCCCAGTAAGGATGGCTTGAGCAGAGGAAGTGCAGGCAGATCATACACTACAAATATTTAATGCATGCTTCCAGCACAGTAAGCAATATTCACTTTTCACTAAGATGGACATGGCTTTAAAGAACATCTTCAGGGTAAAAAAAAAAGAAAAAAAAAGAAAAAAGGTAGATCAGGGATTCCACCTGAAAAAAATTCTGACCTGAGAGTGACGGCAAATGGCTTATGATATGTACCATAGAAACAGTATTTATATATTTATATCTCTCTCTCCATATATATATTAATATAATTCTATGATTCTATGAAATGCACTTGGAAGCAGCTTAACAAATCAGAGCTAATCTGCTGAAGTGCTGCCACCCTTCTGCCCATCCCTCCACAGTGGCCACAAAAGGAAGCCACGAGCTGGCTGTGTTTCACCAAAACACAGAGAGACAAAGGGGAGCAGAAAAAAAAATGTGGTAAAAAGGGAAGGTTTAGAAAAAAAACAAACCAGTGAACAGTTCCTCCTACCTCAGGTGTTCCTCACAAAGTCGTGCCTGGGATGTGCTCATCTTCCTGGAGATCCTCTGCCAAAAACACAGCGGATGCTGATGGACAGGGCTGGCATGGATCTGGTTCCTAGCAGGTCTCCTGAGGGCTTGCAGTCCTTCTGGTATTTGACTTTCCCAACCTGCCTCCCTTAAATAATAGGACAGAAGGAAAATGAGGTAAAGCCCAAAATCTTCTTAAAGAAAGAGTTTGACCCCAAAATCTTCTACGGAAAGATAAAATTAAAAAAAAAACAATGCAGAAGAAAGATTTAGCAAGGAATGTGTTGCAAAGTTCCATTTTTTAATATTTATTGGCCGTATTAAGAAAAAAAATTAAGAATTTAAAAAAAAAGTCAAAGTATGACATATTATGACATTGTCAAAAGACCCAATTTGATTTAGGCATTAAAATCCCATTTTTTAATAGAAACTCAGAAATGGACTCGGCTAGACCCTTTCAAAGAAATCTTTGCTTCATTTTTTAACAGCATGAGGATAAATGAGAGGCTTATGAGAAGCAAGACTAATGTGAAATAAACAGATTTTTTTAGTCATGGCAGGAATCAGAGGACTGAAAAATTCAAATAAAGGATTTATTTGCTCAAAATAGGTATATTCCTTGTTCCATGGGGGTCTCACTTTAACTTCTCAACCAAGGCTGCTTGTAAAAATGCTGAAGGTTTCATTAATAAAACTAAAAAAAAAAAAAAAAAAAAAAAAAAAAAAAAAGAAAAAGGTTTTTTCTTTTTTTCAAACTNAAAAAAAAGAAAAAAAAGTGAAAGGTTTCTTCAAGCATTCAGGACTTGCTATGGAGGCAGGTAGTGTCATGCTCAAGTGGTCAAGTACCGAATGGAAAGATAAAATTAGGACTTTTATGGTTCTGTTCTGGACCAGAAGCCTTTATTTACATCCTGAACACAGTGGTGCTACCAGAATCCAAAAGTAGGAATTTCACCCATGAATGGGACTTAAACCAGGAAGCAGTTGAGCTAAGAGATGGTTTTCATTTGCTGCAGAACCATAATAGGCAGAGAGAATTTACACAAAATCTGATTCATGATATCAGCACACACTCACCTCTTCTCTGAGCAGGAACGAGCTCGTTTTGTGCATGGCTCAAGCTGACTCAAAGCCATGTACTGAGTGGATTCCATGTCCCAGCAAAGCTGATTAATTTGGCTCCATGCTGTTCTCATGTGTCTGCACACCTCTTGGCTTGTGTGCAGCTTCCTCAGAGCACAGGGATCTAACAAAAATGTTAGGTGCACTTATATTGTATTAGCTACAACAGAAATATAATAACAGAGGGATAAACAAAATTACACCGAGAGCAGCATCTTCTGGTTTTGTCACCCCTTTGGTACAGGACAAGAAATGCACCAAAAACCCATTAAAGATGATTTTGCTTATAATTTGAGGCATATACAGTTTACAGATTATTAGATTAATGACAATTTGACCTTGAAAACACCTCTATCTGCTGAAAGAGCAACACTCCATCACCTGTTTTGATTCATTAATGTATCATTTAACTTGGTATGACACATGTTCAGCAGTTATAATTACATTATGGCCTCCCTATTACATCAGCTCCGCTCCAAGTTTCTGTCACCACAAGTCCAATTTTCAACACAGAGCAATCCAGTGCACTCTTTCCCTATTAGTGTCATCTTTAATGTAGCACAGAGTCTGAACCATTACTTGGCACTGAGAGTTTAACAGCAATTAACCCCTGCTCTATCCCCAGGGAGAAGTACATCAGCAACTTGCCAAAACACTGTAAACAAGCTGGCCAAGATCAATGCAAAACCATGCTGGCTGCAGAGCACCTACTGTATTAATTTAGGATTGATATAGAAAAAGAGAAAATAGTCTGCATGAGATTGACCTAAAAGGATGGCCCACACAGGTTACACTGAGCTGAAAAGGGAAAATTCCAATTCCCTAGTCAGCCACCTCATAAACACGCATTCTATTCTATATTGGATTTTAGACTAAGCTGGTCACCACAGGACTGGCAATGATTGCAGAGAATAAATATTTTATTACCACATAATATGTTAAAAAAGAGAAAACATTTTTTTTTTCTTTAGGTGTTGAATTAAATACATTTCACAGTTTATCTGTAAAGAAAGCAAAAAGGGTGAAAATGCCAAAATGCCAGTATCTCCCTGTTTGTGGTTATTGAACAGGACAATACACACCAAACCTAAACCAAAGCTGAAGGTTCTTCCCCCACAGCATCAAAACAGAGCAAACCAAGGACTGAAGAACTCCCTGGAGCTCCCTCACATCAGCAAAACACTTGTCTAGTGTTTTGGAATAGAAATTATTTGAAGAAAGAGTGAAAGAAGTCTTACCTCTGAAATCTCCCAAACACTGGCTATTTGTCCATTTCCATAAACTCATAAGTGGGAAGTTTTAAAATGGGTACTGTTGACCTAATTATAGAGACAGATGTAGAGGATTTACATGTAAAATACATAATATTGATCTCTTAAATCTTAGAAAAACCAAAGTGTGCCAGTTTAATACTGCTTTGGCATTGAACTGTTATATTCTTATCAATGGCATAGGATCTTTCTTTGTAGACTTTGCAGATTTGGACTGAAAATTTGAAATACATAAATCTAAAATATGTTCTTACATTTACTACAATATTTACTTAAATCTGTGATTGAAAAATCAGGCTGCAATTCAACCCTTCAGTTCTGAACTTCCTGGACAGTCACTGTTAATAGAGCTGCTTAACAATTTTAGTACATGGTCATTTTAATACTCATATACATTATTACCCCCCAAATATCCATTTTGGTTTGTTTTCTGCTACATTAATATTCTAAGTAGAAGTGTAGCTACCACTTTTACTATGATCCAAAAAAAATTTAAAAAGGGGAAGAAAATATGGTACTACTAGGTAAGAAGTGGGAATTTGAGTGGAAAAGCTGGAATAAACTTGATCTTCCACATGCTGATCCAGATATAAAATTTCAAAATTTTCAGGTCTAAAGGGTGGGGTTTTTTTCAGTTAATTTGCAAAAAGGAGAACATCTGAAATTTAGAATCCAGAACCAAATTCAGTTTGTGTCTGAGTGTGACTGCTAGCCAAGGTAGATGCAGCTCAGTGCAACAAATTCTCAACTGTTATAAAGTAATTGTAGTATTTGCTTTTCGAGTTGAGTGGGAAAATTGTGATAAGAGGAGAAAGATTTAATAGAAAAGAGTGAGTGGAAATGAAATTAAAATTATGAAAAACAAACAAACAAAAACCAGAGGCAGTTTATAATTCAGAAGGCTTCTTCCATGTTAAAAGGCTTTGACATAGTTTCTTGTCTTAATTATTGCAAATAAAATCAAGAAAGACCTGGAAGACCATGAAGAAGAAAAGATGACTAGGAATAATACGCAGAAAGTAAATTAAATACCAACACAAAATTACAATAGGAATGGAAAATTAGGTGCAGCTCCAGAAGAATACAGTGATTCAGTGTGCCTGCCATTTTTCACCCGTAGACCAGAGGGTTACATTATTCTCTTTATTGTTTTCCTTACCTCTTCCTTGGCAACAGAAGTGTTTTCATCCCAGTATCACTATTCTGTAAAAACATGCTTGGTTGGTAGCTTTTCTCCCAGGGGTGCTTTGTTTGACTCTGATGTAAACACAGGTGAATTTCGTGCTGAACTGGCACTAGGAGGGTAAAGAAGAGCACAGCTGTTCTGCAGCAAATGTTCCTGGAACCTTACATCCACTTCAAATTTCACAGCAAGAGCTCTACCAGCATCAGCCTAAAAAGGAAACAAAATATCTTTATGCCAGCAGAGACTTTTTTTTTTTTTTCCTAGAAATATGAAGATATTCTGCTTTAGCCTCTTTGAAAGATGTTGTAGCACAAAACACATTATATCCTTCATGTTATTGTCATACCCCAAATAGGTTTAATATAATGAAGGTAAAAATCTGTTAAGTCCTAGTTTAAAAAAAAAAAAATCAGAAATTTATTGGCAATAAATTAAAGCTCTGCCTAGCTCCTTTATTCAACTATCTCCAAGTCAAGAGTCACAGATGTTAAGAGCTGTTACAACGCCAAGTTAATTTCCTGAAAATGAGTGCCTGAGGTTGGATGAGGAAGAATCTTACCAGTGTTCAACATGACTGATAAAAAATTAAAACAGAGCTTAGAGCAGATAAAGGTAAAGGTGATAAAAGTGGAAAGAGGGAAAATTGCTTTGCTTTTTTTCTCCCTCAATAATATCTCAGCTGATCATAAACATCACAACACAGATACTCCTGAGAAATTATTCCTTGGCGTGCTTGTCCTTTTTCCCTGTGCCCTCTGCAGGGATGACACTTCCATAAGACATCACAGAACTCTCACACTGCACCACAGTTCTTGCTTCCAGGAGAAGTCTGGCTGTTTTATATACAAACAATCCATCAGCCCCACAAGTTGGGATGGGAATGAATTAGGACAACAGAGAATCCCTAAGGATACCACCACAACAAACCAAACAATAAAATTGAACTGGCTCATTACTGTTTCTGGCCAGTTGAACAAACTCAGATTTCTTCTCTGATCCAACAAGCCCCAAAATGGATAATTTGGGCTTGCATTTCCTGATGTAAACTCAAAAAACTATCTGCAGAAGAAAACACTTTTCTTTGAAGAGAGACCTTTTTATGAAAGAAAGTTTCCAACCACTTCTATCACTGGTCTTCAAATTTCCTCCAGGTGTTTCCAGATGTAGGCAGCACTCCAGAACCTCACATCAAGGCTGGAGGCAGGACAAAGCCAGGATTGCCAAGCAGCCAATGCCAAGACCCAAAACCAACAGAGAACCAACGGTGACCTCTTGTACTAATTGACCCAAATAACACCCCTAAAATGGGACTAATTTCTGCTTGGCTGAAGGCTACAACCACATGCAGGCTTGACTCTAACACTCTGGTCCCTCTTTTTATATTCTATTTTTTTTTTTTCTATTCAAATTCCCAAGATGAAGGGATTGTTTATATATCTAATATGAATATGTGAGGATTTATCTCCCTGGCCCTGGTGTTGTACAGCTTGTTTCTCTTATTTCAGGTATCACTTATATCTGTATCTCTTCAAGAAGGAGCTTACACAGTGCAATCAAATCATCTTTAATCTGTTTAAAGTGCTAGTATTTCATTTTTACCATGCTGCTGCAAGGCAGTGTTTCCAGCCCTTGCATAGTTACAGCAGCTTTCTCCACGCTCTTTCCAGCTGTTTAATATCCAAGTAAGACATAGGACCTGATTCTCTGGGACTTGTTTAGTCATTCACACCTCTGAAAAAGGACTATAAAAGAGAATCACTAATGTGTTAAGCCAGCCAGACAGCAGTGTAAGTGCCAAGAGCTGAAGAGCTGGGGCAGTACTCCAGAGATCAGCAAAAAAGTTTCATTTTGCCTCCTTTCTCCTCCAAAGCCAGGATGTTCAGGTCACATTTCAGACCCTTAGTTTTGCCATCATGCACCTTGAAGTTTGGTACTTTTGCTTTGACTTTCATCAAATGTCAGAGTCAGCAGGTATGTCTTCTCACAAAGTCAAAGTCAAATTGCAGTTTTGAAGAAATTCCTGGGAATCAAAACCGTGCAGTTCTGCTCAGCTTTATCCTTAACTGTGTCTGTGTAAATCTTTCCTTCCTGCAATTCTTCCTTCTTCATTACATTTGAGTCTTGAGTCACTGAGCAATTGTTTCAGACGCAGAATCTAAAGTATTTCTCATCTTTTCTTCACTCTGATTGGTGTCATCGGTAATAAAATAAAGTATATTTCCAAGAACTAAAATATGAAATTACACCATGAGCTAAAAACAAAAGTCGAAGAGCATGTACACTTTTTCTGTTCTTCCTGACACAGTCATCCTTAGGCTGAACCAAGGAAAAACAATCGGCATGACTTAAAAAGGACTCTAATAATGGCCAGTAGCAGTATATATCTGGAACCTTTCACCTTCTGAATGGATTTGGTCCAGATTGAGAGCAATTTAAAAGAAATATTGACTTCTGGATGCTTAGTGACCTGTGTAAAAATGAATTAATAATCCCAGCTGTTTCCTATAGGACATCACTAAAAGTGTCAGTGCTGTTGCCAGACCAAACGGCCCCTTCATTGAAAGGTGGAAAAGATTTTTCACTTCATTTATCAATACAGCACGCATAAATAGGTCACAGACTAGCCAAAGAAATTGAAATCCTTCCAAGTCCCTGGCAGGTTTTGCTATATCCTACAATCCATCACTTAGCCTACACGTGTAGGGACAGGCAGCCCGTGTGTTCACGTGTGGGATATTGGGTTGGATGGCAAGTGACCAACATCCCTGGGCTAGTGACACTGCAGGGTTATTGGAGAGTCACAGACACAGTGCTGGGCCTCTCTGGGATGGGCAGACAGCTAGAGCACAAAGGAAAAAGTGAGGAACAGACAAAACATTGACTTTCTTTCCTACCAGGCAGCTGGACAATGCAGCAAAACTCATAATTTGTTGTTGGCAAAGGCCAGGAGCCAATTGCTATTCAGTAGAACACAGGCTGCAAATGCAGGGAAGTGAGATATTTCCTGAAGGTAGCTCTTGGAGGTGTCAGGGATAGGTCAGAGAAAGAAAAGAACAGAACATCAGCACTTGCACAGATCTATGTGAAAATCCAGGTTTTACTGAAAGGGCTGTTCAGTTAGTAAAAGAATATTTTGGCATGTACAGTTTTCTTAAGCTATTTGCAGATGGTTAAAAATACATTATGATCCAAAACTTTAAAAGTCCAGTGAAAAATGAGTAATAGTTCAAATCAGCATCTGTATTCTTTAATTAGTGAGATGGTTTTAAAAGCTTTCAGCAAGAAAGGGGATTTGCATGAGTTATTCTCTCTTCTTTTATTTTTTAACAATTACTTGTGGTCATGAGGAGTTTGTCCTCTTCAGCTGAGGTTGAAATGAGAAGCTGGAATGGGGTGGCAGAAGAGATTATATACCACTTGCTTTCCTATGGTCTTAACTCTGGAATAGCACAAGAAATAGCATTTGTCAGCAACACCTGCAAGATCCATCAAAGCAGGAATAGAAACGAGGATTTCTAGGTTTCCAGCCAGCTTTTAGCATGTTTGCAATGTGACTGTGGGGACATGACTTTTTTCCATGTGCAAAATGAAGAGGGCAGCTACTCAAATGCTATGCAAAAATAAAATAATTTTTAAGCCCCAAATGAAGGACACTACTGAATAGATATATATATTTTACCAATAGGTCGTGTATTTTATTGCAATCATTATCAATATCTACTAATTTAAAAAGTATTTCAAAGGATTTTCAATTCCATGATATTAAGTTACACAAAAAGAGAAAACACAGTACTTTATATTATGGCATAAATGATATCATAGCATCCTGAACATCCACTGGTACCCTGAAAAAAGCAAATGTACCTCAATCCTTTTTTCTCTCTGGGTCTTAAACATGAATAAAAGCCAAAAGGCTCTTCCAGGTTTCATTCTTCTTAACCCAGAATAACTGCCTCAATTAGGCAGATTAGTCATCAAGCCTAGATGAAGGCACCTACACTGAAGCCAGCTGAAGTTTGGTGCAATGAATCCTGCAATAAAAAGCTGGGAAATTGGGAAAAAGGCCATTTTCAGGAAGAGGATTCTTGTATTGTTTTGACACTGAGCTGAGCACCTCTAAAAGTCTGTGAATATCAGCCCCTCCCTCACCACACTAATTCCAGGCTGAGACTTTGACATCTAAGGAAGGGAATCAAAATAATGAGGCTCCCACTTGCAACATGCAGATGATGAGTAAGTAAATGAAACCATGATAATTAGAAACCCAAATGCAGGCAAAAAGTTGTGCATAGGCTGTGCATCTCTCTTTTTATTTCTTCCCCTCAGGCACTAACTTATCTTGGCCAAACCCTCCTCTCTGCAAGTTCAGAGATATTTTAATTTTGAACTTCAAATGGAGTGCAAATAAAACACCAAACAAACTTAGGATGTTGCACAATTGGCAGTGGGGCCCATTTTAATATTTAATGACCTGGACACCTGTGACTATTGCTAAAAATAAAAAGAACTAATTTAAAAGGAATTATTGACATAATATAGCACATGATAGTCTGTTAATAAAAATGCATACTTCTAATTGAATGCTGGCACCTAGCCACCAACTCAGCATAACTTCAAAAGCAACAGCTGGGAAAGCATCTTTTAGATTTTAATTACAGTAGCTCGTGAGCCACTTATCTTTTCAACTTCTTTCTTCAGAAAGTGTTTCTGTTTCATAGGAGTGAGTTCAAAGGTATTTACAACATGTAGGGTAAGAGAACTAGCTCTGGCATAGTCAAACTTCACTTGTAAATTTGAATTCTGGACTAAGACAACTATTCTGAGCTTTGAAGTGTGAGTCCCATTGAGCCCAAAAGAATGGAGGCTTTGGGCTTGCTGCTCAGGTTTTTTGTTCTTTTTTTTTTGTCTATAGATGCAGGATAAGAATTTTTATCATATTTGTTCTATTATTTGTATTTCAGCAATTTGTCAGGGCTGCCACTGAAACTGAGGTTGCATTATGCAAGAATTTTACTATTGAAATAAATAGTGAGCACACGTTATCTCAAATGGTTCAGTCAAGAAAGGGAGAAGGAACTATTGAAGAGTTTGGGAAATGGGCATGAAGACAGACCTGAGTCCTGAAAAGTGATAAATTCTGTAGCTTCATCCAGAAAACTGTTTTCCTTGTGTTTAGGAAAAAAAAACTATGCAAGAATATATATTATTAAAACTCTAAATGAGTTAAAATTGTGTGCTAGACTGGCTACATGCCTTTGCATTTTTGGAGAACAGGCCCAGAGGAAGTTGTGACTTATTTGATGCCATATCTGAAGCCTTCTAGTCTGTGATGCTACTCTGGATTTCCTCCACCACCAAAGAGACACAGAAAAATTGAGACAGAAAGAAATGGCCACAGAATGACTCTTCCCAAACTAAAAGAGGTTTCTGCAGCCCATCTCTGTTCACTAACTCAAGAAATCCAGGCTATTTCTTTAGATTAAGCACCAATATTTTAGACAGCTAAAATTAAACTAACTCGGTCCTGCCTCCAATGTCTTTGTGTCTGTGTAAAAAAATTCTGCCAAAACCTAGGAAATTGACTGTCCATCTGTGATTTGAAACAAGAAATTCACCCCCACGACTCTCATCCCTCTCTTCATCTGATATGCAAAAACATTTATGCAAGCTAAAGTTTTTGGGGTTTTGTGTAATTAGAAACTATACTCACCAGAATAATGTTTATTTTTCCACTTACAAATTAACAGAAAGAAGATGTGACTATAGGGGCCTTACAAAAAGCAAAGTCATCTCCTTTAAAAATATACACGGAGACATCCATGAATTGTGACAATATTAGCAGGTAACCACCAGGAAATCTTACTGCAGTGAGTTAATAATGATATTTGAGGTAAATAGGGGGACCTTTAAAGAGTTTCTAGAATGTTGCAGGCCCTGTGAGGACATGTATTGCAAGCAATAAGTTTAGAAAAGTTTATTTTCTTAAAGATAGATTCATTTGTTAAAAGGAACAGGTGAATTTGGCAAGTGTTGTGGAAGGGGACTAAACCTGAAATGCACCAGAGGTCTTTTCCCATCCCACAGAAATAACAGACATCAAAACATCACAAGTCCTTAAACTTGCTGAAGGATTTTTCAACTGCAATTCTATTAGCCACTTGTTAAGAGCTATATCTAAGCCAGTTAATCTAAAAGACATCTCTTCCTATCTTTTCTGCAAAATCAGAATTCCCTTTACCCTTTTTTGTGGCTTTTCAAGACATTATTCATGGGGAGATAAGAGCATGTCTGTAGGAAGATAAATAGGAGGCAGGAAGACTTGGAGTCCTCTGTCCACTCTGCAGCCATAATTCAGGCCAGATTTTGACAAGACACTAAAGAAAACTTTTGTTTTGTTCTAAGGTGTCCTGTCCTTCTAAATTGTACAGGACCTCCAGGAGAAAAGATACCAGATATAAACTAGATATAAACTAGATATAAACTAGATATAAACTAGATATACCAGACATAACCAGATAGAAACTCCTCCTTAGGGAAACTCTGCCAAAGAAGCAGAGCACTGAGCAACAAGTTCAGGAAGAAACACTTTTTTTGCATTCATTTCCAGTCCCAGTGGAAGTGGCAGAACTATGAATCCTGAATCCTTCTCTCCTGCATTGCAATCGTGCTTGTTTGAATGGCAGCTACACAGCAGACCAGGGTATTCCATTAAAAAAATGTAAAAAAAAAATAGTCATTCACATGGATAGCCATTCCCAGCTATTGAAATACTAAAACTTCACTCAGCACTACTATAATCTAGAGTTCATCACAAATTTTGGAATACTATGGTCGTGGTTGTAAAACCCTACCTGATTAATTTTTTGCATATGTAGCCACACATCTACCACAGCAAAGTCCAATATATTCCCCAAGCCTTGCACTCTACATTTATACCAATGGATACAAAAAAGAAAAGTTAATAAAGAACTTGTGATCCAGTGCAAACAGGATGACTGGAGTTTATTAATCATAAATGAATGTGATGAGTAGTTCAGGAGGCACATAAATGAGCAGGCAACCTTGCTGAAAGGTCAGAACCTTTCAACAGGGAGCTGCCTCTGCTCCCTTCAAAGCACCTTTCAAAGTTTAGGGTCAGAAAGCACCACAAATGCAACTACTAAATCTGAAGGATGCTTTACAACATTTTAGTTTTGTTCTGTCCCTCTTGTTTAATAGCTTTGGGTTTAGAAGTGCAAATAACTTGGTAGTTAGGTTTTTAGGGGATTCAACAGAGGCATTTTAACACAGGTAACAGCTGCAAAAGCAATAAGATTCCCTTTCCAAGGGTTTGACCTTCTGCTTCACTGCAATTACAATCACTAGGCTAATCCTGTGGTAAAGGATTGGGATCATAAAATTTACTCTTTGTGTTATGGCTGCCAGCATCCTCCACCCTGTGCTGAGGTTATTGTAGAAAAGGGACCCAGTTTTAAAGGCTCCTATTTCCACTCTAGATCATTTTTTTCTCAACTTACTAACATCTCCATCTTTGGAATGTGGGCTCAGTCCTTCAAGCCTTACTGAACTATGCAAATTGAGCTTTTAAAATTAAAATAAACAATCACATTTGTATACATGTCTCCTTTTGTCACAAATATTGAGGGAAGGGAAGAGATTTCTAATGGCAAGCATCCATTTAGATGTCAAAGAGTTTTGTATGTCCACTAAATTAAAACATCATTTGCTGTCAAGCCTTAAATATTTTGGCATTTCTTCTGATTTCTGTTTATGATAGCTCTCAGGGGACATGCTGTGAAATACTTTGCCTGCTTTAGGCCCAATTGCATGTGACAAATGCATTAGTTTTTAATACCAGAAGTGGACATATACTTTGATGAAGTATGTCTTTAAGCATCAGCTGTTGTCTGCCACCAGCTTTTCACAAAGGCACTNAAGGAAGGAAGGAAGGAAGGAGCTGCACAACATTTTCAGGCTGATAGAGGCAGCCTGGTGGGGACACATCACTCCTATGGAAACAGGCTCCCTGCTGGGCTGCCCAGTGCCAAATTCCCTGCCCAGTGCCAAATTCCCTGCCCAAATTCCCCCTCTCTGGCCATCACTGAGCCCCCTCCCCAGCCCAGCCCAGCCCTGCAGCTGNGTATGTCCACTAAATTAAAACATCATTTGCTGTCAAGCCTTAAATATTTTGGCATTTCTTCTGATTTCTGTTTATGATAGCTCTCAGGGGACATGCTGTGAAATACTTTTGCCTGCTTTAGGCCCAATTGCATGTGACAAATGCATTAGTTTTTAATACCAGAAGTGGACATATACTTTGATGAAGTATGTCTTTAAGCATCAGCTGTTGTCTGCCACCAGCTTTTCACAAAGGCACTTTAAAAAAGATCCCCCCCCAGCTGCCTTGACAATTAAATCCCTTTTCCCCCTGTAACCAGACCAAAGCCAGCTTGAAATTAGCAGAAAGAACCACAAATGGGGTTTGGATCAAGACTGTAAAGCTAAAAATTCCTAGAGCTCATTGTGTTGTCTGCTTTTCATGGCAAAGCAGATTGTGCCCTGGTGCACAAGGGCTGTGCTCATGGCTCCAGTTCTGCACAGGGAGGGAGGGACAGAANCCCCTCCCCAGCCCAGCCCAGCCCTGCAGCTGCTGCCATGAACTCCAAGCCTGATTCCTCGGAGGTAATTTGTGGTTTTCCAAAGGTTGTGGTGCAGCACCACGTGTGGGGAAGCAGCATCAATGCGCGTTCACAGATGTGACCACCTCAGTCAAGGTACACCTACTTCTGACATCTACCAATTTTTTCCTTATATCACACAATAAAAGCAATATCATCTTTTTTCTTAGCCCCGCTAAATGTATAAACACATCCTAATGTATAAATTAATTACTAAGATATCTGTTTGAGTCACTGAACAGCTGAAAATCACCTCATTAAATCTACCTTTTCTTGTATTTCGATTTTTCATTTTTCAGTAGCCAGCTGTGCACCTTCTGAATTATTGTGACATGCTAAACATTTCTTTACTGTTCCAATTAAACAATTAATACGTATGGTAAAAAAAAAAAAATATATATATATATATAAGAAATTAAAGAGAAGCAGAACATCAACATTGAGCAGTGGGTTTGGTTTATGCTATTTCCATTCTGGTTTATGAAAACTTCTGGGGAGGCTGCTATAGTCTTATCACTATATTTTCATAGCTTCCATTTTGCTGATATGTTTTTATCTAAGCCAGTCAAATACCAAAAGAATCCAATACTGCAGATTACATTCTTTGATTAATGTTTCTGTTATTTGCTAAATAATTTATCTAACAAAGATGCAGAATCTAGTCAAATGCAGAAAAATTCTACTCATCACATAAATTATTTGATAAAAAATTGAAATAATTGTTGAAGGGTATATGTGACATACAGTATTTGGATTAGGTTGTTGCATACCTGACATATATGACAATTTAAAGAGTAAGAAAAGCTTTTGGATTATTTAGGTCTAAAAGCAGATCCTAGTTGCAAGAGACTTAATAGTGCAGACACACTAAGATCTGGAACTTCAGTTTGGAAAAATCACCCCCCGTTTGCATTTGTAGATACCTGAATAAGATTTAAGTTCTGCTGGATGGTACTTAAATTAAATTCCTTTTATTAACATACACATCTGTTTTAGTATTCTAGTGGAAAGAGTAGCAACAGTTTTTCTTCACTGAAAAATTAAAGGACAAACCTACCCTCAGCAGCTATGTCATCAATACTCCTCATGAACTGTTTTAAAATTTTAGGAGAGTCTAAAATATGATTTTATCTACTGACTTACTGCAACAGCAGGGGAAATCAAATCACCCCTGAATGTCTTATTAGAGCAATCTCTCTTTGACACTTCTCTACATCTTACTTTCACATCTTCAGTGCATTTTTTCAAATTAAAAGAGGGATTTACAGGAAAAATATTTTAAGAAATAATCACATTAGTGCTTTCTGGAAAAAGGAATTATATGTGAAATAAGGAAAGAAAGAGAACTCTGGGACTGTAAAGCAAACTACATCTCTATTTTGCTTGAAACCTAGAGAGTTGTTCCTTCTGTAGATTGCAGGGAATTTGGTCTTTAGTCATGCTTTTTTTTTTTTCAGTTCCTTTTTCAGACTGGTTATTTCTAAGTGTGTCTTATTTCCCCTCACAGCACAAAATATGGTAAAGCCAAGCAAAGAGCCTTGGTGTCTGCTCATTTTTTTTCCCAAAGAACATGTTCAAAATCAAGCCAAGTGCCTACCTTGGATTTTCCTCCTTCCTGTTGGAGCAGGGCAGTGTCCTGGAGAAGCTCCCAGCTGCTGCAATGTTTTACCAGGTTATTCAGACACATCTTCCAATGCTGTGTGGCCCCAGAGACCTTCCCTTGCAGACTCTGTGAATTGGCATGTCTAGTTATTGACATTGTTTATGTTATTCCCTTCTTCCCTCCACTCCCATTGCCAGGGCAACCGGGCAGTCCTTTCTTCTGGTGCCTTTTTTCCAAGCCTGGACATGAAATTCGAGATAATTTTAGTAAGGAGAGTAATCTCCTAATAAAAGTAGATTTTTATGAAAGGCTTTCAGGGGCAGTTATGGAAAGACATTCACAAAAGCCCACTTACATGGGGTGAACATTGTTTTTATAAGTTTAGTAAATTAGCATAATTGAAAAAAAGCAGCAATTAAGAGGAGAAGTGGTCATGGAATTTTTCTTCCAGGTCAAGCCTTTTCTAAGTTTTCTCCCCTTCAGTATTAGCTGTACTTTGTTTATGAAATGTATCCCCAGGAGTTGTTCCCAACTTTTGTACCAGGAGAGCCAAGACAGGACAGGTGCTCCTACCCTCTGGGGCTTGGAGTTCTGGAATTTGTTTTGTCTTTCTGCCTAGGGAAAGGCCATGGAAAATCCCTGGGAAAACTAGCTACGAATACAACAGGCTACAAATATATTTATATGTAGAGAATACAGAGAACACATAAAAGGATGAAAGGTAGAACCCAAAAGGGCATCACCTCTTAGCTGCAAGGTTTTATTCACATGGATGGGTGTCCATGCTCTGTGTCCTTAAGGACCACAGGGACTCTCATTCCTGCACACCAGGATTGCTCCATGGAGGTCCAGCCCAAGGCAGACCTTTGTGCAAGAGCTACAAGAGGAAACAACAGCAGAATGCAGGAGATTTGTGAGGTCCTTGGATCCACTAAATCCCCAGAAGCTCTTAATCACCTTCTAAAAGAAATTTTACAGGCTAAATTATCTCCTAAAGTCATTTATAAAAAACAGTTGAATACCTGATTAGTAGGACTAACTTGAATTGTTAGGAGCATGGACTTGGTCATGTAATATGTCATATCTATCTACTATGATCCCCAAATTCTCTTTCATTTTTCCTTAAAAAGGAATTAAAAGATTTCTCACAGGGAAGAACCAACCAACCTGATAAAGGGGACACCACTCTTGTTCTTTTTATTAAATGGTCACAGAATGGCTGAGAAATTTTGAAGGAATACTGTAAAATATTACAAGTTCTTTCGATTTGATTTTTAAAGTCACAAATTAGAAGCTGCTGGAAAATCATGATACATGATCACCTAGCCTGAAGTGGAGTACCAGTGATGAATCAGTTTGCAGAACATGCCCTCATACCTGTACCATATTAGTGGCTAAAACTGGGGTATATAACTCATTTACATGCCAGTAGATTTTATTTATTACATTATTCATTCATAGAAAAGGAAGTGCATATTAATAAAAAATAAAATCTTGCAAGGCAAAAGCAAGACTCCAGAACCTGGCTGCTGTTCCCTGTGATTTGACAGAAGCATATTCTGAAAGCTGTTACAGATTAGGAGCAGAGATTGACAAGATTTTTAGGATCAGGGATTACTTTTATTATGGCAAGAACTCAATTTAGTTTTACAGTTCTTTGGGTACGTTATTTAGTGATGATTTTATTATATCAACATATTTCCTTGGAACACATTCATTCAATTAAAATTTTTTGTAGGATATTGCTGAGATATGATATTTTGTTTCAAAGATATCATTTTATCACTTGATAACATAGTAGAGAAGTGGAAAAAATAATGTTTTGAGAAAGTTAGAATACACGTTTTGGCAAAAAAAGTTAAATGTAAATTTTTCATCCTGTTATGAGATCAAATGAAACTGATTTGAAATCAAATCAAATACCAGAAATTTCTTAGGGAACGGAAATTCAGTCACTCCTAATTAGACTGGTACATCAAAATGAATAAAGATTTATTTGACAATGATTGTGCTGTTTTTTTCTAGTGATTGTGGTTATCTTAGGATCAAAGCTCTACAAGAAAATCACATTAAAGCATGCCTTTAGGTTATGTACAAAACAACAATAATGTTTTCTCCTTTGTGTTGATGAAGAAGCAATGCTCTTTCCTTTTAATCCTATTGCCATTTTAATCTTTTCTCTGAGAAAAAACCCACAACCAAACAAAGGGAAAAAATTTAAATCTCACTATATTTTTCCCTGGATCTAAACATTCCTCTCTTACTTTTGCAGCCATGTGTTTGTCTATGCATCCTAGAACTGCTAAAAATCTCTTTGTATAGCAAATTCTCAGTAATAGGGAGAGTCCAACTCATCATTTCTTGGAGGGCAGTTCAAAACCTTTAGCTATCACAAATATATTTGTACTCATTTGATGCAGAAAACAAAATAACCACATTAATCACAAAAGTGTTTTTTCCTCTAGCCTTTTGCTTGAGGCAAGTCACTTCTGAGTGACCAACCACAACCCTAGCTTGGGAATGCACCCTCTGCACTCCATTGAAATCCACTGCTGCTAAAAGTTTTCCCAAAGGCACAAAGAATATGATTTTCCCCCATGTCACCCCTTCATAAGGAGCAAAGCACAGGTCTTGGCATAGAATTTCTGGTCTCATTTTCCTGCTTGCTTTTCTCCTCTCAGTGTTTCCTCCAGAACTGCATGGCAGTAAGGGCAGCCAAAAACCTCTGCAGGTTGTCAGAGTTTGTGTCACCTCTGCTCTTGGAGATGCTCAAGATCCAGCCACACCTTACCCTCATCCTCCTCATCTACCAACATCTACCTGCTCTGAGCAGAGACATGGACTAGAGGGCCTGCAGAGCTCTCTTCAAACTAAAATAATTCATGAATTATTTTATTTTCATGATACATTTTTCATTTTTATAAATTATTATAATTTCAATACAAGTTTTTAATTTTAGTTTAATTATTCCTTGCTTTCTAAGGAATGTTTCCCTGACCAACCTCACTGCTAGAGATGAGGAAGCCTGGGGTTTTTGTTTCTTTTTTCTTCTTTTTTTTTTTTTTTTTTTTTTTTTTTTTAATTTTTTTTTTTTTTTTGGAGTTTTTTTTTTGTTTTTTTTTTTTTTTTTTTTTTTTTTTTTAAATTTATTTGTCTGTTTGGAGATTTTGTTTGTGGTTTTGTCTTTGCTTTGATTTGTAGTTTGGTTTCTTGTTCTTCTTTGGGGTCTTGCACTCCTGGTATTTCCTGTACTTTCTGAGCCTCCCAACACCTTGACATAATTATCTCCGAGGAATTCCTCCCCATTGGTGCAGGGTTAATTTGTAAAGGAGAAAAAGGAGTGCTTTTAAGTTTTTTTATTGATATTCTGCCTCCTGGATAGCTGGTGATCATTAGCATTGGCCTAAAGGTTCTTCTGTCTTTCATCTGGATCAGGGCTCATTGACTATCTCGTGCTAGTTATGCTCCAGCTGTCACATCTGCTGCTCTGCCACCCTTCTGCAGTGGCAAAAACAAAAGCTTTGCCTCTTCCTAAGCTGCAGCAGCTCGGAGTGTTAGATTATTCCACAGATAAAAAGCTGGATTCACCCTCACATTCCAGTGGGTGAAGTGGAGCATCCGAGTTGTAAGTAAATGTCACTTATTTCTGCTGCCACGGAGGCAAAAAATTGTCAGTACCAGAGCTGGGACAAGCAGCAAATGTTTGTTCAAAGCCAGCAAATCAGAACCACAGTGCAGTTAGCTGCTCATTTCTTCTGCTGCTGACTTAACTAAGATAATGTGAATTATTACTCTATTTCCAGCCATGGTCATTAATATGTTAGAGATATTATTAGAAAATAATAATAAAAAAAGGAGCACTCTCCAAAGCTCTCTTGTTGACTTCCCCTCAAACCTGATATTTATGGATTTTGCTTAAAATTTCACAAAACCCAATTGCACGACATAATCCACTTACTGCTCTTCAAATGCATCCATTTTGTTTTACAAATTGCAGAAGCCTCATTTAGAGACCAAGGAAAGCTCTTTCCTGATTAATTTCTGGCAAAATTCTCAGTGCTTCTTTCTAGCCCTCTGCTATTCTGACTCCCTAGATTAGAAACATATTATTCTGACAGTTTCAGTGTGATTCAACTGCTGTGAATAGGTCTGCATTTTCACATCTGAAGCAAAAGCAATCTTTGCTCAACTAACACTTTATGAAAATCAACTAATAGAGAAGAAAAGCCGATTTTTATACTTGGGGAATTTGAGGAACCCCAAGCATTGTTCCCCATGCCTACTCCCAAACAAGGGTCTTTTAGCCTTTTTAACATAAAAAATAGCTTCATGCTTGGCTCATTACAGTGAAACCACTGCAGATTAAACCTCTCTATCAATTACAAGCAGCTGAACATCCTTTAGCATCAAACAGAATGACAAAAAGCTACACTATAATGAGTAATGGCTAAGGCCAATTGCTATTTAATTATGTAGATGACTTAACACCCTTTCATTGATGTTATCTGTGTGTTTCAGAATGAAAGTTATCATGCATTGCTTTAGCTCTTACAGTAGATGATAGCAGAAGCAAAAAAGGGAAGCTTTTCCAGAGAGAAATGGCAAAAAACTAGAGAAATGTGTTGGCCCAGCAACACAAGTCACACTTCACCATGCACCCAGAGCAGAGAGGAGCTCCAGCACATGGAGGAAAAGGAAATGCACACATGACAGCTTGCAGTGGGGAGGGAGCTTGGAGGAGAGAGCTGGGGCATGAGCACTGCCATGAAGTTCCCTGCATTTTTTAAGTGGGAGATAAGGAGGACAGTGAAGTTAGTCACAAGAGGAGAGATATTTCAGATGGGAAAGGACCTGGCAGGTCATCTGGCCATCCCCCTCCCAGGCAGGATTATACTTTTCAGAATCTTCTCAAAAAGATTGCACAGAACAATTTCACATGAGCAGAGGAATGGAGTAAAGGACATAATGGATCTCTTCCATCTCTAACTTCTGCAAGTCAAGAGGTCCAGCCTGTAGCTGCTGTGAGGTGGCCTTGGGCACAAATACTGCAAGTGTTGGGAGAAAGGGAATTTGGGGGGAAATTCTACCCTCAGACCAAATCATGCAAGTGTATGCAAAACGTGCTGTTTGATGTTAGTGAGCACACAAATTATCCCAGAAAGGACATTTTCCATCCAGTCACAAAGAGTGACACCAGTTCTGGGGGCATGGTGCAGCATTTTTGCCAACTTGTACATGTGCCTCACCTCTTTCAGACTGACAGATCTATACTATTCAAAATAAATTATTTTATTAAATAAATTATTTCCATTAATGTTATAGATGAAATCTTGCACTTACAATCATTTCAGCTTCCAGTTTGAGAGTGTAAAGGCAATTATTATAATAGAATAATGTTTGCTTGTATATTTGCTGTAGCAGAATGACAAAGTTTGTTTAGGAACTATTATTTTTCCTGAATTTAATGAAAATAGAAGTACCTAAGACTATGTCAGGTCAAAATTAGGGAAAGGAGTGTAATAAATGTTTTTTCATACAAATCCCAGGTGAAAAACATTCCGAATATGAAGAAAGCACTAAATTATGTTTCCTTACAATTCTTAAGAGGAGTATAAAGGAAGTGGTAAAACACTTGAAAATGCAATTAAAAGAAAATATTTAAAATCCTTCTTCCAGGAAATCCTTACATGTGTTTAAAGCGAAGAATGAGGGAATCCTGCTGATTAGACCTAACTATAAATATAATCATTTGCTGAATTTGAACATACAAGCAATTGGAGAATGAGAAAAAAAAAAATAAAACAAGACAAGCTGTTGGCTGGACAAATCTTAAAATAAATTGGTTTGCCAAGGCAAGGTTTTGCAGGAATTAGAAATTTAAATCTGTCTCCATTTTGCATTCTCCCTCAACATTAGGTAATTTTTGGGGTCACTGTAATATGATTGAACATAAAGGAGGGCAAGTGGAGTTTCACAGTAGCATGAAGGCACATGCATATTTTCTACACAGACAGCAGTATTAGCAAAAAGCTAAATCTGAAATGAGAAATGAAAATAGAAAATGTCAGAACTTCCAATACAGTGTTTTGTATTTAGCTGCCAATGGCATGAAAGAAAATAGCTGCCAAATTACAACCACCTAATAGTAATCTGTGGATAAAATGTTATGATTGATAAAGCTATTCAAATGTGAAGATTATTGTTAGATTAAATTCACAAAATCAGAAATTGTAACTTACCATATTGGCTTACATATCCAACATATAAACTGATGGAAACATGGAGCTCTGAAAGTTTCCCGGATTTCTCTTAATTTGTTGTAACAAATTTGTAATTTCTTGTCATCTAAGTCTTTGTTAAATGTATATATTGCAGATTAGAGTACTTTACAGCTGCTAGATTCAGCAGGTTTTCTTTTTCAATTTTTTTTTTTTTATTTTGCCCCTAAACCTGTGGTAGCCTTTGAGTGTTGATGATGTCAGTGGTCTGAGGGAGCAGGGTCCTTTCCTAATCAGCACTTCCCAAAGAGCAGCCAAAATTCCCTCTCCTGCTTTGATGGTGGGGAGGTGGTGGTGCTGGAACAAAGCTGCACTTCTCCTGGAGATAAATCCTCCAAAGAGAACATCTCTCAGGTGTCCCCCAAAAACCTCATAGCTCCTCATCTTCATAGTGTAGAGCACACGTGAGAAATGTGTGCTGTTCCAAGCAATACACAGCAAAAAAAAGGACATTAAATCAGATTATAAAACAAATCAAATGATGTGTGTGATGAAATACCAATCAAGTGGAGCCACAAATAAGTTTCCCCTATCAGCTGGCATGGATTAACAGGTACAGAAATCACTTTCCAAAACAGTAGTGGCTAAAGAAACACACTTGTTATTTCTGTCCTCATGTGGACATTTCTGTCATTAATGGCTAAAGAGATGCTTGCTTTGGTGACCACTGAAGTTACCTGGAGTCTGAAACTCAGGTCAGCCTTTTAGAGATGGCTGAGCACACTCTGCCACCACTGATTTTTGTTAATCACATCTGGACACAATTCCCATAGCTTTTGTCACTAATAATAATAACAAAATAATAATAATTATTATTATAATAAAATACGTAGATAATTAGAGATTTGGTGCAGTAATTTTTTCTCACTTAAAAATATAATTTAAATTATCAGAAAGCACTGTAATTTTTTTTAATGCATGCACTTACACTGCAAGAAGAGTCAGTCAGCATTTTCACAAGCACCACTGGGGGAGGTAGCATAGCTCAGTGCCTTGGGATCCATTTCCAGCCACTGATTTTGTTTTGACACTAGGCAGGATGTTTTACACCTCCATGTCTATGTGTCTATCTCCTCTTTCTCCACCTGCTCTGCTTTCTTTATTTCAATTCTAAGCCCTTCCAAGTCAGGACTATCTCTCACCAGGTATTTGCATCACACTCATACTTTTCACAGATGTTGCTGTTCTATCAATAGAATTTACATTTTTTATTTACATTGATGTCATAGAAAGAGCAGTGAGGATTCTGCCAGGACAAGCACTGTGCCTACACTAAAGAAAAAGAAAGTCTGTTCTTATTAACTTCATTCTTCAAATAAATGTGATACCAAATAAATTAGTTTCATACTACATGTTTTGGGGCTTGGTTTTTGTGTGGAATCAAATACTCTTCGAAAAAGCCTGTGAATGTGAACACAAACATATTTAATAGTTTGATATAAAGATACAATTTCTTTCTATTATCACAAAGTCATGCAAAATTTTCTTTCAGATACTCTGGTTTGTAAACAGCAGTAGCAACAAAATGAGAGATAAGAGATTTAAGGGAGCATAGTCATTCACAGAGATTTAACTCAGGCAATTTCACAGAGCATTTTACAAAAGTCAGTCACACAAACTTCAGGAGCAGGGTCTAAGGTCTGTGAAGCAGAATGTAGAAGTGGAATAGAGCAGGAATATTTTTTACATTCTTCTTCATTTCATGGAGAATGTAGCAAGGAAAGACATGTAAGTTCCTAATATATATATAAATATAAATACTTTGTATTTCTTACCTTTCTGGAATAGCATCCTGGTTTTCAGACCAAATTCTTTGGTGACCTTATATTGTTTAGTCCACCCCCAGTCTCTAACTGGGTACCCCTCATTTTTCTCTCATGCAAACTTTTTCAGCAGATCTCTTAAGCACCAACAAATCTACATTCAAATATCACTGTGGTAACACTGAGGCATCCATGTAGCCAATATAATCTATTCCAAAAATGGTAAGTTCCATATTTTCTTGATATATATATATAGAGTTGAATCTAAAGCAGAGTCACCAGCTTCCCTGCATGAAACCTAAAGAAAGCAGCAATATATTTCTCAGTGGAATGCTGCCACATGCATCATTTCATATTAAAATAGGATATTTTGGTAGAAAATGAACAAAAAGTCCTGGTGGCATCACCACATTGTTTGTTCTCATGTGTCACATTTCTCCTCAAAACCAGAGGGCAGCAGGAGGCTGTAGGGCTCCACAACACTTGGCCAAGAGAAATGTTTCTGATCCAAGGAGCAGAAATAAAGGAAGAGGAAGGTGAAGATGCTGAGGAAGTAGGAGTCATTTGTGTGGGGTGAATGCTGGGCTTTGCACCATTTATTGGTGGTTTGNTGGAAGCACAGAAAGCTCCAAAACTCCAGATTTCTGGGATCCAACAATTTGTACATTTTGAATAGGTGATGTCCCACGAGCATCATGTCTCATTTAGCAGTGCAATGATGCTCTGGCAGGCTGGGGCTGTCAGGATAATTCAGGTGAGGATTTCTGTGCTCCTCTCTGCTCCTGCTCCCTGCAGAGTTAAGTGAAGCCCTGATCCACTAGAGGCAATGCCTTGCCTGTGCAGACTGCTGTAATATATCATTTTCAGTTCATTCTTTTTAATTACTTTTTTTTTTTTCTGCAGAAGACTTCTACAACTACAGGCAATCTTAATCCTAATAAAGTGAACATTTAATAAATATTACTCATGCAATTCTTAGAGGCCCCGTAGAGTTCCAACATATAATCACTTTATTTTAAGCTTTGGGATGTAGATGATAAAGTGAGCAGAGGTGATTCAGAGTAAGGGCAAAACATTGCCACCTTTCTTGCTATGGAAAGAAACTCTTCTGCAGTGTTTAAAATGGAGGGGGAAGCCCAGTGATTGATTAGCTAGTTAAGTGATAAGGAGGTATATCAGGCAGAGATGCAGAAAAGTACAGATGATAAGGACAATCAAGTATCCTCGATCTGAAAAAAATTGCAGTGCTTTCTAATCATTTAAATTATATTTTTAAGTGAGAAAAATTTACTGCACCGAGTCTCTAATTTTCTACATACTTACTTTTTTTCCCTTTTAAATTTTTTTTTTAATAAAGACAAAAGCTGTGGGAATTGTGTCCATTTTTTATCCAGTGCTGTAATCTTTCCCTGAAAAGGAAATTAGTGCATCATCAGACTTTCATTTGTCCATATAACATTCATATCCTTTGATCTCTTACTGGCATATTGTAATACTGATAATTATCTTATTCTCCTGTTTTTTATAATACCATGTGGCATTCTATTATGTTATACATTATTAACAATATTATACATATAACACAATTCCACCAAATCAGGTTGTGGAAGCTGTACAGTATCAGGTAGGCTATTAGGCTTCAAATTAATGATCTCTATAGGTCACAGGCACACTAAGGATACTCATAAAATATTTTCATTGTGATTTTCAGGACCTTGTACAATTATATTAATATTTCAGATATTTTATGCATTTTATGTTCAAAGGGGAGGGATCTTCATGATTAGATGACAACTCTCCATTTTCTCATTATTCAGCCTCCATTACCATAAAATCCTGTGCTGTGGCAATTCTGCTTTTACTTAAAGAGTACTTGCAACAAATTTCATTAATATGCCAGAAGCTCTACTACTGCTCTGGATAGAGAGGCTGCTGCCAATCCAGAAGCTTCTCTGACTGGGATGTCTTCAGATGAAGGTTCAGAACCTTTTTCTTACTTCACTTTTCTGGTATTAGGACCCAAAAGACTCACTAATCCTTTTTGTCATTATTTATTTTAGCAAGGTTTTTTTTTTACTTTTTCTGGTTTTTTTGGTTTTTTTTTTGTTTTTTTTTTTTTTTGGTACAATTTTACTTGTGCAAGAAGTATTCCCTTCCTTACCCCTGACTGCATGTTCAGTCTTTTGCTAATGGCCATTGTCATGAGGAACCTTTTTGTACTTGTTGGAGCAGCTTCTACTTTTTGGTCTAGTAGGCAGCAGTGGTCTTCTGGAGGACTAATTTGAAAGAGTGTAGCTATCCTTATTTATATATTATCTCTATCAAGAATAATTTTCTATTTCTTAAAGTAAATTATAATTTTTGTAACAAAATTGTTAACTTTGCATCTCCATCATTTTCCTCTCTTTGTCTTTTTATTTTTCTCTGTAAGGAAAAGCTATTAATTTCTAGTGATTTTCCTTCTTGGAAAATTTGGACTGCTATTGGAAACCTTCTCAGGTGTTTTATACAAACTCTATGGCTTCCAGAAGATTATCCATCACCAAAAAGCAAATTACATCTGAGGACAAAGTCCTAGTCTAATATAATCTAATCACCAACCATGGTTATCCTATCAAAACAGATAGATATTTTAGACTTTATTTTTTCTAGTGCTATCAATATTTTAGTGTAGTTGCCAGATAACAGTGAAAGTGATAGGAAGTTATGGGCAGAAATAAAAGAGTGCTTTGAAATTTTCTTAGAAATGAAAATAAATTGTAGTAATTTCTTTTTATAACCAGACCTGGGACATCTTTGTTTTTGCTGGCCTGCTGGATGCTAAGGCCAGCCCTGCTTTGCTTTACTGCTCAAGGAGCAAACCCAGCCGGGTTTTGCTGTGAAGTCTTCCCTGAGGAATTGGCATTTGTTCCAGTCCCCATGCCCAGAGATCAAACACTCACCAAATGCAAAAGCAGAGCTCATGAATGCTCCTTAGAGCAAAATTTCCTGTCATCCAAAAGGAGTTGTCATCCTCTTTTGCCAGTCTTTAACTTTGGTCAGACACTAAAACCAACTCTCTGGGAACAAAGGCAAGTTTTCACAGTAACTGTGCTCTGTACACTTTCATGAGTATAAAAATAATATCATTCACATCCTCCAAAAAGAAACAAAACTCAGCTAATGCAACAAAGCAAACGTAGCAAAGCAGCCACGGGTAATCAGCATTAAGCAGTGTGGGTTTCTCCATTTCCAGTTGGCTTTTGCCTCTCCTGCCCTTTGGCTGCTAGAAAGAATTCCAGTTGTGAAGGGGCTCCAGGTGTGCAGCTACCTGCCTAACCAAACACTGCTGCTTCAGAGGATTTCTTATTTTTATTTTTTTTTTTTTAATATATAGAAAAAAGAAGTGGCATTCAAGTGGCAAAAGCTACAAACTGGGGAAGGCTTTAAGAGAGTAGCAAAGGGTGGAAAAGGAAGCAAGGCACTAATGAGATCAGAAATTTGCACTTTGCTTTTCAGCATCGTTTTCCCCACTACCTGATTCAGCACAGAAGGAAGCTCTGTGGGATTTAAACAAGTTAGGCAAATATTTATGTGCCTTGCAGGAAAAGGACAGTTTGCTGAATGATGTTTTATTGAATCAATGTTCTGCTGCATCCAATGAAAATCTAACCACGGTCAACTACAGCTGACAATCCCATGCTTTATTTATTTATTTATTTATTTATTTATTTGTTTCCAAAGGTCATGCATTTGTATCCTTAACATCCCTTGTCTCCCATTTATTATACTGTTTAAGGGTTGGTTAATCTTTACAATATTGAATTATGTAAGTTTCTAAAGCACAATTTCCCTGTTTCATTTTTTTTAGTAGAAAATTACTGCATGTTTAAAAGGTTATGAAAATTAATTTCACCAATATTTACTCACATCTGTGGCATTAGAAACTGCTCAGGGAAAAAAAGGGAATATCCAGATGTCTTCTATTTGTGTTGTAGGAATTTAACAACCAGTTTTAGATTTTTTTCCCCCTGTAGTTAAAAAAAATACATATAGATATATACATATATACATATCTTTACTCCACACACTCTTGCATTACCACACTGCCTGAAGGCAGCAATCTAAATTATTGTTTTCTGCATTTTTTACAACCTCTTGTGATCAATCAGAGTGACAAACTTTACGTAATTGTATTTAATTTCTTCTAATAGTAAAGGTTGGTTACTAGTCATGACTTAAGTTAAATCTGAGAAGGGAAAGTAGTATTTGTTATCTCAAAATTTGTGAAAACAACCCTGAACGCATACAGAAAACTAACTGCTACATTTTCTTATGAAATAAGCCACCAATTTTCACTATAACAGTACTAACCTTCAAAAGACACTTTCTTTTTTTAATCTAGGAATCGATTTCCTTAAAGTTTTTTATTTCATTCTCACTGGAATAAGTTAAAATTTATACCATATCGTAGCATTAAACCTCATCTTTTCCTTCCCTCCTGAATTTTAGGTCTTTTCTATAATCAGACAATCCTTTTGTTCTTATGGACTATAGCATGTGCTTTACTTTTGCAAGGTATTTTATAATCTTTTGTCATTGAGCAATAAAGTGTTTTACTTTATTTATCCTTCACAATAAACATGATTTTTTGGGTTTGTCTTCATATTCACATCAAGATTGATACAGGCTTTGCTAATTTATTGTGCATAGCATTATGGAACATAAAATTTGCAATTTAATATAAGTATTTGGTATAGGTGCCATTACGTTAGAAGAGAGTTGTAAATGTCTCCAGCATTTGTTAAGTTTTATGACTAATCCTCATTCTAAGTGGTCCCATTAGACAGAGCTGGTGGTTTTCTTCCATACTTATCCTCTTTCTAGGCCTAAACCCTCCCTTTCTGATAAAAGCCATTAAAGAACTGATAGCATAGGGTTAAAGTGTTTCTAAAAATCATGGGAACTGCATACAATGGATTCAGGGGGTGGAAAGGAAGGTTGGGTCTGCTAGGCCTGGGAAAGTGAACTGGGAAGGCCCTGGGAATGAATACAGAGCTTTGGTTTCTTTTCTAGATCATGTGAAGCTACACCTGTGTAATCATCATATGATAAATGATATGAGTGTTAAATGTAACGATTGGTAATTGAATATAATTATTGTTTAATTGTAATAAGAATCATGAGAAATGATGTAATTGTAACAAGAATCATGAGAAAGGATATTTGGGGGGGCCTGATGAAAATGACAAGAATTCGTGCTTGGATAAGATCAATGTATACGATAGAACAATATGAGTTTAATAATTAATACATAGTTATATAACAAAAGGGTGTAAAAACATGTCCATCTGGGATCCATGCTGCAGTCAGATTTGGGTCTGCACCCCTGATTCCCAGAGCTCTCCAATAAAGCACCTGCATAAAATCATTCTGGGATTATGTGTTTTCAACACTAACAGAACAACAAAATTTGCAGGAGCGCTTCGTTGCCTTGGGCAATGCTTGCTTTGCAGTGACTGCAATGTGCTGTGGGCAAACCCAAACCAGCCCTGCAAAGAAAGGGCTGGTTGGGCTGTCCAGGGTCACACCTTCACTCTTATCTATTCTTCTGTTTGGCTGAAATTAAGCTAAGCCTAACCAGGGCACAAAAGCCAGGCTTTGGAGGACAGGTGCAGAACCTGTGCTGGTGACAAGTTAGCAGCTACTCCCACCTCGTGTTCCACCACTTGGCTTCCAAGGGAAAGGCTGCACAGCTACACCTGCACTGCCTTTCACCACCTTGGTCCCCAAAATACCTGCTTTGTCATTTATTTGACAAAGCCACTAGGGCTTTACTGCTCTCATGTTCCAGGAATACCAAGGAGCTGAGGTCTGCCCTTCCACACTTTGGAAACACCACCTTCCAAAATGATGCTTTCTATGATTCCTGCTAAAAACTAACAGACTTGGACAGTCTTTCTCCCTGCTGGAGAAAGGCTTTGGATAACTCTGTGTTGGTTATGTTCATTTTTTAGGGCAGCTTGCAATTTTTAGGAAGATAGACACCATCACTGCTGTCACTCTCATCTAATGTTGAGGCAGGTCTCCAGCTTCAGTCTCCAGGTAAAATGGCACCAGCAATTTGTGGTTCATCATACAGAAAATTCTGTTGTTTCACCCAAGAAAGGAAAAGAAATGCATTAATGAGAATGAAATCAGGGAACCCTAAATCGACACTGTACCCAGATTTGTTTCACTCGTGCTGTTGTAAAAGTTCCTCGTGCCTAAGTGCTACACCTCTTGAATAGTCACCCATTTTAATGGAAAGAATAAGAGAGTGACCTCCACATATGAACACAAGCCTGATCTAATTGTATTTTTGTCCTTGGCACTACTCAAAAACTGTCTAGACACAGTCTGGGGCAACTCCTGTAGGTTGAGCAAGGGGATGACAGGGTGATCTCCCGAGTCTTTTCCAACATCAGTTATTCTGTGAAGCCTAGGGCTAATGCTGGATTTCCTGAGAAGTGTCTAAAATACAGCCTTAGAAGACTTCATGTATTTATCCTGTGAGTCATGTGACTGATAATGTTCACAGGAATATATTTATCCATCTTAGAGTACAGTTTAGAAAAATCAACAATACATGCTACTGTTTCACTACAGAATTTGTATTCTTGTTTTCATCCCAAGTTTACTTGGCCTTGGAAAACAGAATTTAGTCTTGGCAGAAAAAAAACAAGGATGTGTAAGCATTTCCTGTTGAAGTGTGTGTTCTGTGGCATAACCACAGAGGGAATTTAATCTCTTGAAGTTTAACTTTCTAAAGCCTATTGTGACTACAACATGGATAAGAGACTTGTCATTTTATTAATGAAGAGTGACCAGTTGTCACCCCCACATGGGAAAAAGAAAGATTGTGACACATTAGCAATGAAGGACCATGAGACAAACCAAATGTAAATACCGATGGTTTAAAGAGATAATTAAAGCTCTTGAGACTGCAATTATGACAAGGCAGCATGACAAGGCACATGTATGTCGACAGAATATATTTATATTGACAGAATCTGTCCAAGAAATCCTTTTTGTACAATATACGTGTCTGTCACATCTTTGGACTGCACATGCATTTATTGACTTTGTGCTAGCGTAGATCTTGAAATTTGTCCCTTTGCCTTATTACTCAATGACACTTGGTTAAATATATTGTGTTTTCAAACACCAGGCTTCCTGAAGCTATTTTTGTGGAAGTCTGAATTCAGTGTGTACATTACTAAGTGATATTTCCTTTCCAGTCCACAGACTATGCACATTATGTTCCTGTCACTCACAGCCCCCTAGTTTATTTTGGATATGTGAGCACAGTATGGATATTTTAACACTGTGTGTCCTAAGAATCTAGGGGGCTATCAAAGTCAGGCCTGATCTTAAGACATGTGGCTAATTTTCTAAGGAATTTTAAAATACACAAATAAAAATGTAAGTAATTCTAGCTTAGAAACTTTTATTTGAGGACATCTGCTAGAGACAGGCAGACCCAGAAAACAAAACTGCTTTCATGAAGTTCATCTCTTTTCCTTTCAGTAGCCAAATAGATTCTGATTATATCTTGTTATGGGGGGAAAAAAAAAAAGAAAAAAAAAAAGCCAATGCATACTGACACAGAAAAAGAACTACATAAAAATAATTTGTATATACATAAAATGAAAGGTAATATTCAGCATTTGTATACAGAGATTTATTCATCTACATTTTGCATATTGAAGAAATAAGGACAACGCACAGCCAAAGTGCAATGCTCAGGAAATAAATGCTTCAAGCTTGTCAATAATATTCTTTAGGTAATAAACATAGAAATAGATTACAAATAGTTTCAACAGAATCTTTATCTAGAATACTTCTTTTTGATTAATTAAACTTATTTTTGATTAACTTTACTACTTTTCACACCTGATTTTACTATGCCAGCAAGGAACATATACCCTGTTTTGTTCACCAAAACAAAATAAGAGATAACTTACTTTCTATTAAGACTTTAGTATTCAAATCCTCT
Organism: Rhabdornis inornatus; assembly: GCA_013397075.1. Taxonomy (NCBI): domain Eukaryota; kingdom Metazoa; phylum Chordata; class Aves; order Passeriformes; family Rhabdornithidae; genus Rhabdornis; species Rhabdornis inornatus. Next base: position 8,243 of record VWZS01007730.1, on the reverse strand, counting down.
AAAAAAAATCTGGTTAGATCTAAAATTGATTTCACACTCAACTTTGTAACTCAGTTGCCAGGAAGAACAAAGAATGTCTCCTTTAAAATATGCTTCAGCATTTCCTTCTATACAACTCATAAACTCCAGAAATCAGATGATGAATTAAGAAGAAAATCATCTTTCATTAGTGAGTAATGCATTTTGAACACTTGGGACCCGATAAAGGAGAGCTACAAATGTGACTTACTGTTTCAGAAAAAAAACCTAGCAGACAGCAGGTCCAAACAAGATCCATTTTCTTCCTTTACAGGAAACTTCCTTGTTCCAGGCAGCCTGGTTTATTGATTTGGAAAGGTCAGTGGTAGAATCAGAGAGATTTAATGATAAATGTGAAGGTCTGCTACAAATGACTAATTTCCTACCATTCATGATTGTATTAGCTCCTGGTTTGCTGACATCTGGGTGGACATTCTGGGAAGAATCTTCTGTTGTTTCTCATTGAATTATGGTGTAGAAACCTTCTGCCTGACTATTGACTCTGCTCCCACAAAACACCGAGAAAGGGTTAATGTGGGGATTTGAGATGTTTGTTTTTCTTTCTTTTTTTTTTTTTTTCAAGTTGCAGATTTAATCCTGCTCATAACTGTGCAAGGAATCAGCCCTTCTGAGAGTGAAATGTACTTGGAGGAGACAACAGCCTCTCTTGGCTGTTGAAAATTCATGGCTAAAGTCACAATTCCTAAAAAAAAAAAACCATTCTCTTGAAGAATAACCATAGAGTAGGAAGAGGATGGCATGAGAAGAACAAGACAGAGAACCCTGGCAAATGCATCAGTACACCAGTGCAAGGAAACAATGGGAAACTGTGCTGGATGGAGTTGGAGAAATGGAAGGGATGTCCAAACAACAACGTGAACCTGGGGGCCAGAGGGGAAAGGAAAATAAGGCACAATACCCAGCTGCTTTCACTGCTCTGCCAATGCAAAGCATCTGTAAACCCAGATTTTTTTCAGGCCAATTCATTCTGGCTCCCTCTCAGTGCTCCAGACTGACAAAAGGCTTCTAAGGGTTCAAATATGTTCATAAATACATAAATGCTTAAGATGAAGAAAACCTAATTTTGAAGTTTCTTTTTCAACTCACTGTGAGATAGCACAGAGCAAAATTTTCTTAAAGTTTCCTGTAGAGACATCATCATTTGGAAAACAACAACAAAAAAAAGGACTAAAAGAAATAAAACAAAAACCTGAACGCTCTGCTGTAGTTATACTAACAGAGAACAGTCAATATTTTAAAGAAATCATTGGATTGTGATGACAAGATATACTCTGAAGCCCAGAAATGGAGGTGAGGGGCTGGGTTTGCAGTTTCCCAAGACACAGCATTGGAGAGATAAATAAATAAGTAAACTTCTCACTTTTGCCCCCATTTCTTCCACCATCAACTCCAGAAACTTCTCCAGATATCTGAGAGGCAAGGTTCTTACTAAATTCTGCAGCCTTGCTAAAAGTTTAAATACTGTTGAAAAAAGAAAGCCTCCCTCCTTATCAAAACACAAATAGTAATTTCCTCTCTGAAAAGTGCTCTGAGGTACAGTTTGTACCCACCACTAAAATTTCATACTTCTGGAGACATTACATAATCACAGAATCATGGAATGTTAAGGGGTTGGAATGGACCTTAAGGATCACTTAGTCCCCAGCTCCCCTGCCCTAAACACTTCCAGAGCTGTGGCACACCCGGGGAAACGTTCCAGTGTCATTCCCAGTAATAAATTTCTCTCTAAAATGTGCTAAATTGATCTGTTGTATCAAAGAAGCCTTTCCAGAGTCACTTTTCCAAGGGAAGCTGCACGATTTTAAACCTTTATGTTCTAACACCATTAGACTGGGCAGGTCTAAGGCAGAAGTGAAAGCTTTGAACAACAAACTGCAGTGAACATGAATGGCCCCCTGATGGCTGCTGGCCACATTGATTTGCCTTACCCTTCTTCCCCAAGCCAGTGCTCCATGAGCTCACAGATCTTCTCCTTCATAGAAAAAAAAACAAAAAACCAAAAAAACAAAAAACAAAACAAACAAACAAACAAACAAAAAAACCACAAAAACAAACAAACAAACAAAAAAAAACAAAAAAAAATAAACCAACCCAAAAAAAAAACAAAAAAAACCCCACCAAAAATAATAAAACAAAACAAAACAAAACAAAATAAACAAAACAAAAAAAAACAGGAAAATCACAGTTTAGGGGGAAAAGTACCAAAAACAACCCAAAAAGATTAAAAATTATACATGTCTACATAACATGCATGTATAACAAAGCATGATGCCCATTGTCTGGGCTCAAATAAACAGAAATTCCTGCATCTTCCCAGTGACAGCTCTCCATCCACAGCAGAGTTTCAATGGCACAGAGACTGTCTGCTGAAATGATTGTAATCACTAACTCAGCTTGGGAACACATTAAACATCTCCCCAGCAATCACATACCAGGTGTTGAAGCCTTCAAAGAGAATTATTAAAATGCTTTTCTAGATTCATTGCTTCCTCTTCATTCAGGAGCATGGGCCTAAACACAGATAACTACCTGAACATTAAAATACAAGCTTCAGCTATCAAGTTGTATCTTTAATTGTTAGTACAGGGACACAACCATCATTTCCTTTGTGAATATGTCAATACTTTTTAATTTTCTTTGGATTACCATAGGCTCCAAATGGAATATTATCTGATATTATTAATGGGAAAAGCGTGAAGCTTTTTAGAGTATTGTAGCAGGAGGAGGCCATTTAAGAAAAAAACTTTAAATTACCTCACTTTATCAATTACTTCACCTCCAACAGATGTAATTTTCCTTTAAAAAAATGGATGACCACAATTTGCATTTCTTTGAGACATCTGACACAATCTTGTGACAGACAGCACATTTGAAAACTCTGTTATGCAATTATCTTTAAAACATTTTTCTAATCATTAATATTTTTATTTTAAAATTACATTTTTTTTAAAAAAAGTATTAAATTTAGAAATATTCTTGACGAAAGAAAGAATCCTGAAACTTTTTTATAGATGAAGAAGGCTTTGAAAATCTTTATTTTAATGCCATTTCTTATAAAGATAAATCCATATGGATAGCTCTCAAATCTTCCTGCAATCTCAAAACCTGAAGTGATCCATTGGATTGAATGATACCCATATATCTGAGATGATGAATGATATGAATGACCCACCCCTATTCAGATCTGAAATTCAAGTCTAGGTCAGAAGCTGCCCTTTACTTTCAATCTGGTTAAAGTCTAAAAACGGGGAGATAAACCTTAAAAGTTTGCATTTGGTGTTCTACACTCATATGTTGATTCCTTCTCCCTCACTTCTGTTGCAAACATTTTAAAATCTTAAAAGTCACCAACATTTTTACACACTCAGCAGTCTGAAAATCTAGGACTATTTTTGGTGTGGTATGTCTCTTCACCCTTCACCTGTTCACTACAGCTAATACCCTACAGTATTAGCTTATCATTATTTATTTGCAAATAACTGATTTGCAAAGATTTCTGAAGCATAAGCCAGTATATCATGTAAATAGAATATAAACCAGAACAAGTACATGTAATAAACTCAGTTCTGAAAAGCATCCCTGGAAATGATTGGAAGTGTCATCAGATGTTTTCGGAGCTCTCTCACAACATCTGTCCCTGGAAACATTGACACTGCAGCCTGGGAAATACAAGGCACAGATTGGGTCAACAGCAGGCAATCTGGATGAACAACATGTTTGTTTTTACTGTTTGACTGGCCTTGTGCAAAGGTGCTCGTGTGATATCTTCGTGTGTTCAAATAAACTGCAAACACAGCAAGACTGCATAGCTGGATCACCAGATCCAGCTCCAAGGAAAGCATTTTGAAGGTCCAACAAGCCTTGTAAGACAGGAACAAAGTTCACTGTTTACCAGTTGTCTCTACCCAGGGTCAAGAAGGGCTTCTCAGAGGTTTGACTACAAATATGCTCTAAATCAAAGCAATGCTTTATTTTGTGGGAAGTTGCTCTCAGTCCTTGCATGCAGGAGCTAGATTTGAGGGGAATCTGAACCCTGAATGTCATGGGTTTTCTGCTGTTCTTTTAAGAGAATCTCATTATCTTTACAGTCAATAAGGTATAAAGGGGGTTGATATGCACGACATATTGTGGCCAAGATGAAAATTAGCATTTCAAATGGCTGGAGCTATTGTACTCCTAAGCAGGCCTGTTGAACCCATCATTCAAGCAAGGGAAATAAAGCAGATGAAGGGCTTTGGCAATAGTTTTCATGGAAGTCGATTCCAAAGATGGTGTCTGCTGTGACTAAGATCTGGGTGTCCCTTTAGCCAGTGCAGCAGCCGTGCTTTGGGAAGCCACAATGCCATCCTCAGCTGTGGCTAGGAGATAAGGATGCTGCCTAATAGGAACAGCTCTAGGACAAGCACAAATGAGATTACTTGAAGAAGACCTTAGGTGTGCCAAAACCTAGGCTGACTTTTTTGTCTGGGGCTGTCACAGCTGGGAAGGCTTAAGCATGTCTATCACGTAGTTTAAAAAGGGAGTTGCAGAACAAGATTTTCAAGGACAGTGTCAGTGAAATGACACAAGTCTTGGACTTGCAGAAAGAGACCAAAGAACTAAACCTATTAAAAAACTGGCACATTACAAATTTGCACTCTGTTCAGCAATTTGGCAGAATCCATTTATGACAGATTTCATGTCGGGGATTGAGTCCAAAAACGACTCCTCCCCTAATTATGAACTGAATCTCCCTCCCATTTCTCTTTTTCTTTTTCTCTTTTTTTTTTTGTTCTTTTTTAAAAATAGTAATAAAAACAAAACAAAACAAAGTGCAATAATATGAAACCACTTTGTTTTGACTTGCAAACAAACAGGAAGGATTACGAAGGGCAAGGATGCGAGCCTCCCCACCAGGATACGTTACCAACTGGAAAATCTGGAGAGAAGCAGGACTGTGGGATTTGAGGCACCAAGCTGGTGGAATGTGAGTGTGTCACACAGGTTAAATGCAGTCTCCAAGGGGGAGCCAGGCATCCCATGCAAGAGTAGCCCTGCTGGTTGGTGGCCAGCTCTCCTTGGCATCGGTGCTGTGGCAGATGCTCGTTTAAACTTCCACCCTAAAACTTGCTGGAAGAAAACTTATAGCAGTAGGTAGGGGAAGATGGGAGGAATAAAATGGGAAAAAATAGTAGATGGACTGGAGACTGAAACAAACTGGCTACAGTGCAAATGCATTTGAATTGTCAATGTGCAGCTAATGGCTCTTGGTCCCAACTGTCCCTTTGGCTGCCATAATTTTTATCTTTGGGTCATTATAACATAATACTTCTGACAGTTACCAAGTTTCCCTTTGATCTCTCGTAGCAAATTGATTTTTGGTTTTGCATCTATGGCAATACTTTGACCAAATTGTTTTTTGATTACTGAGAAAAGTGGGAAAACATAATATTTGATAGTGTGAACTCCCCATCGCTTCATCTTGGAAATAGTTTGCCAAGAAAAGTTATTTCCAAAGTCTAGTCTAAAACTGACTTTGTATGTCAGGAGATTCTTGATTGCCATGACAAAAGTGAATTTTATTTTACATATACCTGTGTCATTAAAGTTTGATGTGAGACTTGAAGCTAAGAGCACTGACTTTGGAGGGTTCCTTAATTTAGAAAAATTGCAGAAGCAACTTAGGATCAGCTGCAAAAAACATAATCCAAAACATCAGCAAAATTTTCAAGAGTGTCTATGTAAAATGGAAACTCTAGTCCAGGATGTTTCATGCATATTCCATCAAAATTTCCTGAGTGAATTTTCACACAAGAAATTATGTTTAACTTATATGGCACTTTTTCCTTCAAAAGTATTTTCTTTATATTTATTTCATTTTCTCATTTAATTTCATGATGAATGCCAGATATAGAGCCTAAAATCTAGCAAGAAGAGTGAATAGGAGGCACTGTTATTAGGAATCTGTGGGGCACCAACATAATGATCTCATATTGAAAGATAAATTGAAATATATGTAATTGTGTAGAATAATGAAGCATACTGCTATAATATAGTGATATTTGTTCATGGGTATTAATTGTAAAACATTACAGATAAATAACTGTGTATTGTGAAGCTGAAAATAAAAGTATAAAAACAAAAGAAAGGCATGAAATAAAAATGTATCCCAAAAGAAATTTTCTGTACTTACTGTTCAGACAGGACTCCGTTGGTTGCATTTTCAAAAGGCATAATTTGTGGTGGCCTTTCCTAAGATCTAATGTACATGATGGCAATGTATTCTTTATATTGAACTGCTAACTAATGTTACAGGTGGTAGTTTATCACTAACCTCTCCAAATTTTTGGTTAGTTTGGACACAGGAGTGGCTTGCAGAGTTCCTATCCTCCCATTCATTTTCATGGGATTGCAATAGAAATAGCAGAGGCATGGATTACAGGTTTGGACAACTGTATGTACAGGTTTTCTGCTTACCCACAGTTTCAGTAATCCTGGGAGTTACCACAAATATTTGCCCCAGGAAGACCCAGTGGGAAGTGAGAGTCTGGGAGGACATGTAGAAGAAGAGGACCAAGACCTACTGATGTCAGGAATGGTTAATGCTGAGGGAAAAGCAGATGGAGATTGTCCTGGTTCCAGCTGGGAAAAAAACACTGATGTGTTTTAGCTGCCTTAGGAATGGTGCAATTGCTGCTGGGTGAGTTAATCAAAATTACCTCCAGCCTTGCAGCTCCCTGGAATTGTGATGTCGATTAACTATGGGCATTGTCTACTATTGATCATTTTGGTATGAAATTCCCAGTACTTGGGAGCTCACAGGACTGTGTTTGGGTAAGGTATTCACCATCATTCCTGCTGCCCCATGTGATCTTGGACTAACTAATCTAGTTAGTTTACAGGGTCAAACATCTTAGTGCAATGAAAGCTCTGTGATAGTTTCATAATGCAAATGAAAAAGCTGTTGATTTCTGAAGCCAAGAGCTAACAAGTGCTACTGGTGACTGAGTCAGGTTTGTTGTAATCTTTACTTTGAAGATACGCTGGAGTTCTCCAAGGTTAATGAAGCACTTGTGGGAGAGCTTTTCTTCAGACTTTAGCTCTGTTTTATTCTTGATAGAACCATTAACTTCTACACTAACCTTTCTACTTGTTACTATTACACACATTCTGCCCACTAAAGCTTTATATTGATTTTTGCCAGGGAGTGCTTATAAATTGTAAGTTTAAATACAGGGGGTTTTTGTTAGCACTGGGTGGGATACAGGCAGACAATGATTAATTTGTAGAATTTAATTTATTTTAGATATATGTTACAGTCACTTTGGCAACACCATTCTCATTAGGTTTTGTTTCTTGAATCATTTGCTCTAATTATTCCAGATATCTTTTTAATTGCTATAGTTTCCAGTTAAGAAAGTAAAATTTACAAGATATGATGAATGGTGTTAGAAAATACATGGAGATACTGGAAATTCTTCTGATCCTTCCAAATTTAGGACCTCATCTATGAAGAATGGTGCCAGTGGGGCAGAGAACCAACAGTTCTTGCCCTCTGGAATTCAGCCATGCATTAGAAAATCCTGTGTTCTCCTTTTAACATTTTAATCTCCTATCTCTTTGTTTTGTTTATGAAGATTTCATATTATGATTCCAAAGAAACATTCTTTTTTCCTTTGGTAAAAAAGCTATGGTAAATGAATCACAAAAAAAAAAAAAAAAACAAACAAACAAAAAAAAAAAACTTTAGGGTTAATCCTTAATTTTTAGAGGTTTAAAAATTATTATTCTAGTTTAATTTTGCCTTTTAGTTTTCAAGTTTTTTATATACCATTGCATTGTTTTTGCACAGCCTGGTTTTTGGTAGCAGAGGGCACAGATGTGGCTTCTGTGAGGAGCTGATGGGAGCTTCCACCGTGTCCAGCAGAGCCAGTCCCTGATGGCTCTGAGGATGGAGATGGTGCTGGCNGAGGGAGAGGGTGCTGGCCAAGACTGGGACAATTAGGGATGATGGGAACACCTCTGTGATAACAGATTGCAGAAAAAAAAAAACACAAAACAAAGTAGTGCACAGTGTTAATGCCAGCTAGTGAAGAGGAGGGGGTGAGAACATGTGAGGGAAAAACTACGTGGGGACACCAAGGTCAGAGGAGAAGGAGGGGCAGGAGATGCTCCAGGCAGAGATTCCTCTGCGGGCTGTGCTGATGACCATGGGGAAGCAGCTG